>OX463849.1:33438954-33481454 GCA_949825065.1 Odontocerum albicorne | reverse complement strand
ACAGCACGGACCTCAACAAACATAAAATCATACATAAAAAAATACCAATATTATACAAAACAAGAAAACAAATAAATATGTTTTATGGGACGCATACGTCCGACACAGTGGTGTGGCTGATGAGTTACAACGTCTCACTCACTTAAAAAACAAACAGCATGGCACAGCTTTGCTTTCAAACTGAATTGAAGTTGGGATGGCAAAGGGATTCTTGACTTTGAGGCTCAGAAACGACGACAACTGTGTACAAATAGTGTAATACAATTCAATACAACACTACATAACACATCACAACGCAATACAATATAATATATTCTGTGATGAATATAAGTATTTCGTATATTTTCTTCCTCATACAATCCGCAATTTCAAACACTTGTTATCTTAAATTTAGCCACTAAATTTGCTATTTGTATACTTAACAATAAATAAATTTTCACTTTTCAGCTGATTGAAGGCTGAAGGCATTAACATTGTGAAGGTTTAAAGACATGGTAATTTGTTTTATCAAACACTGTTTATTCCACTTCAAAAAGTGGAATAAACAGTGTTTGATAAAACAAATTACAATGTCTTACAGTTTTTATTCAGCAGTTTCATACACTTTTTCTCTTCTAATATCGTGTATTGATTTTAACCATCCTCAGTTAATTTAATCACTGTGTGAAATATTATACCTTTCAATGATTTTCTACTTTGTCCTATCCACTATCCCATAACTCTACATTTTCTTGCCACTGCCACAAACACTCTTACATCCTGAAATCTCCAAAATACCCCAACCATTTGAAAAAGAGTCTTTGATTCGTGCACCTTACCGATCCTCACATATGAAATCGAAACCTCTGTCCTAACAAAGCGAATAACGCAAAAACCATTAGTTACACAGAGAGCCATAGAAAGGACGATGCTGGGAGTTTAGAAATACCAACAAATGGATAAGAGAGAGAACCAAAGTCACGGACGTAGTTGAGAGAGCAGTCGCCTTAAAATGGAGCTGGGCAGGACATGTTGCCAGATGCTCTGATTCTCGATGGACGAAAAAGGTCCTGGAATGGCCACCTAGAACAGGCAGGAGAGGTGTGGGGAGACCACAGGCTAGATGGTTGGACGATATAAGACGGGCCGCGGGGGTGAAGTGGATGCAGTGTGCCCGAGATAGGGAGTTGTGGAAGACCGACGGGGAGGCCTATATCCAGGGATGGATCCAGAACGGCTGAAGAAGAAAGCCACAATTGTGGTTGTTTTCCTCTGCTTTATTAACTCATCTCAGATTGTTAGACCATTGAATATTTGAGATTATTCAGAAAATGATATAATAGGGTAAAAAGTGTACACAAAAGAGGAAAATAGTTAGTTTATGGCCAAATAGGAGAGGGTTTGATCAAAATCTGATACTTTATGGTCCTAGATAGAGACGCTATGGTTCCATATTGATGCTTAGATCAGAATGAACACAATATAGTTCAAGGTGAATCAACAATGGTTTAAAGCTGGCATACTTTAGTCCAAGGTGCATATGATTTACTCTAATGCGGACCAGTTCTGCTCGAAGGTAATATTCCTATAGTCTAAGTTCGAATTGATAAACACCAGTGTACTTTTTACATTCCAAGGAGTGCAGGCAACGATCCAAAGTGTTATTGCTATGATCCATTATTGACTTCTGTGGCCTAATTGGTAAGACTTTTAAGCCAGATGTTACAAGTCCCATTCCTGTTGGAACCCAGATTAAAAAAAAATCCATTTTGGCTTTCATTTAATGCCTCTTTTATATTTTTTTGGTTTGTTGGAAGAGATTACCCCGTGCTAATAAGCCCACCAGGTTGTACTGTGTTCAACAAAAGTTTAATAAAAAAAGGACCACGGTCAAAGTTACAAATATTAATACTAAGTCGACACAGATGATCCACAGTAATCATGCTTAGCCCAAGAATTAAATGTTATGGTTGATGGAAGTATATTATGATTCAAGATGAGCATTGTTGAACTAAAGCAGTTTATCTTTGGTCTTACGTAAGCGTGCTTTCGTCTACGCTGAGGATTCAATGAACCATGGTGGATACGGAGTATTTAATAGAAGATACAATTTGGTTCAATTTGTTTAAGTTTTTGGTCTTGATTGGCACATAAAATTCGAGGCGGTGATGAAATACTTAATTGGTGTAATTCCATGGTTCTAGGCGGACTTGTTTTGGACAGAAAAGGACATGCATTGGATTAATATTGATATGCTTCCTTCTAAAGTTGATAGATTATGATGCGAAGGGCGAAATGCTTTGGTTCAATGTGAATACGCTATTATCCCAAATGGACCTTTAATTATTCAAGATGGTATACTATAATCTAATATGAACATGTTATGGTCCAAGGTTCGCACAGATGATCCAAGTTGAAGATGAAATGGTCCAAGGTATAAACGATATATTTCGAGACAAATCCTGAAATACTATGGTTTAAAGTGTACATGCGTTAGTGTAAGGCGATTCAAGAGTTTAATATAGATACACTTTAGTTCAAGCTGGATATGCTTCCATTCAATTTTCACATGTTTTTTTTTAATTAAATAGTCATAGATTGACCCACTAAATCCCAACGTGATCATGCAAATATTCGATAGTATTTCATTTCTTCAAAGGCAAACTCGGTGGCGTAAGGCTGCAATGGTTTAAAGGAGGCACACTTTGGTCCAACATCGATAAGCGTTGGTCAACCGTAGTACCGATATACACCAATCTAGTTACCCCTTTGGTTATAAGCAGATGATTATGGACCATGTTGGGGACACTTGAGTTCAAAATCGACAAGCTTTGGTTGACAGTGGTAACCATTTGTTTCAATATGGACAGCATTTGGTTCTAGGTGGATCCGTCATTGTATAAGTTGAGATTTTTTCAATAGTAGAGACGTTTCTGTGTGAAGTTAGCACGCTTTGGTCAAAGAAGTTACACTATATTCCAATGCGGAATACTGTGGTTCACGTTAGGCACTCTGATTTAATACTTATACCTCATAGTCTAAAATTTATATTCACTTAAGTGGACAATCAAGTTTCACTCACTTTGACAAGCTTGAGACGACATGATCCTAGGAGGACACAGTATGGTTTACGGTGGACTTTCAATGGTACAAATTGGCCTTGTTGTAGTTCAAGGTCGGTACGCTATGGTACAAGGTGCTCACGCTTTTGCCTAAGGTGGACATGCTGTGATCATAGTAACAACACACTAACGTTGAAGGTGGACCTGTTATGATCCAATATATAAATATTTTTGTTCATGTTGAAGATATTATGGTCTAATTCTGACATGTTATGTTTTAAGATGGCCATTTAAAGGTACAAATAGGGTTGTTCCAAGATGGATCCTCTTTGGACCAAGATTGAAACGTTTCGTTGTAAGATCGGCATGCTCCGTACTACCGTAGATACGTTTGGATTCTATGTGAGCACGTTTTGGTTCATTGTAGGAGTTTAACTTTCCATGGTTGGTCCAAGGTGAAAACATTGCTTTCGAAGCTTGACACGCTAACATGTATTTGAGACAATTTTCATTTTGGTCCATGGTGTAAATTCAAAAGTCTAAGGTGTACTTGATATTGTCCAGAGGCCATTCTAAGGTCCAAAGTCGGTATACAATGGTCAAGCTATACACAGTTTTTTCAAGATGGAAATATCTTGATACTATATGAATATGCTAAGGTTCAAGATCGGTACTCTTTGATCTAAACTTGGCAAGCCATAGTTAGCTGGACACAAAAAGAATCCAGCGTAAATATGCTTGGATCAAGCTGGACACAGTTTGTTTATGATGGACATTTCACGATTCAATGTGAAGTTGTTATGGTCCGATATACGGACTTAATAGTCCAAAATTGGCACGTTAAGGACATTTTGTACAAAATGGTCACTTTATACACAGTCCAATATGAACAGTCTTTGGTCTTAGGTTGGGGGTCTTAGAAGGCACGTTATGTTTCAAGCTGAACACATGTGGTATAGGATATATTTACTTACTATCTTGCTATTCATAATTTTTATTTATTTAAGAATACACGAAATGGGGGAATAACAAAAACAATAAAAAAACATTTACAAATTAAATTCCTCAAATTTTTCATCTTAATGATTGATAGACAAGAATTTTAATTAATGTAGATTTTTTGTTCGTTTCCCGATAAAAAAATATTACATATTTAAAAAATATATATATATTTGGAGGATAGTCTTGCACACAAACATTTTTATTAAATTAATTAACCGCTCATCCTGTCTTGTGACTCATGACTGAGCATCGTGACTCTCATGATAGCCTCAGACGACTCCTCTCCATCCATCCCTGCACTCCACAGCTTGAGGGGCAGTTTTTAAGGGTAGCCCAGTTGAATCTCTCACTTGGTCAGCCCAACGCATTGAAATTCGTCCTCTTGAGCGTTGTCAATCCACGCCTTCAGTAATCGCAAACCTCAAAAAATCTCCTTGGTTACAAGAAATGTGTCCAAATAATCGGAGAACTCGTCAAAGGCATATTATCGACAATAATTAACCATACTAAACAGTAATTGATAATGAATCAGAAATTAAGTTTCAAATTGTTTATTGCAATTTTGAGCTCATTAAAAAAGAGGCTAAGTGCAGAGAAATATTTTATAAAAAAAATGGTCAAGAATTAATTCCAAAGTACATCACACATTATACTACACAAGCTTTCGCGGTTCATTCAGCTTGACTTAAGACAGATCTGCCTCCCTTAAGTGTTTGAGCTTTAAATACATTTAAAAAATGTAAATCCCTTCTTTCTACATATTCTCACCCTTACAGCTTTCTTCCATGAAATTAGCCTGATTTTCTGTCTTTGTTATTTGAATGATAAAGATAATGGGAAAGGTATAAAATGATGTGATTATGCTTGCTGAAAATGAAGGTGATTTAAGCTATTTGATAAGTGAGTTATGTGAGAGATGTCTATTAAAAGGTTTGAAAATGAATGTAGCGAAATTAAAGATCATGGTTACAGAAAGAGGGAAGAAAAAAGTGTACTCTACTAAGAATTTAAAGAGTGAAGATATTTGCAGCGTTTGACCATAATTTGTCTAAAGTAAATATTTAGAAACCTGATTGTTGATCACCTTGAACACCATAACTCCAACCTTATGTAAATCCCTTTCGTTAACCATCCAATTCTGCAACTACAATTTGTAACACTTCCTCGTATTACAAAAATGAGATGTGATACAGTCTATTCAGTTGTGTCATAGGTAAGCCTGAATACAAACTCTTATTCCTTACCTTTTCTTCTTTCGAAATATAATTCACTTGTTACAATCTTACTTCTCTCATCTACTCGTACCATAACCAATAAAACATTGAATAGTTAAATACACAAGTCAAACTCTCTCGTAGTCGATTCAAAACTTTATTCACCATGCGCTTGAGATATGGAAGTTATGATATATAACATAAACTTAACAGAAAAATTACAATACATAAACTGTCGTGTATGCTCGATGATGATGATGATGATAACGACAGATACATTGCGTCAAGCAAACATGTAAAGTGCATATGGATGTTATTTCTCGAATGGTCACAGCCAATCGGTCCAAGTTATGTCCATGCAATGCGGTTGCAGTTAGCAGGCTGTAAATCTTTGGCTGCAGAAATGGATTGGCGCAGGTGTACCCCGCGACAGCATTAGGAATTCATAAGTGTTGCACAAGCTCTGCTCGAGCGGCAGGATGTACGTACTTATCGTTTACAATTCATTATGGTTCTTCGATGTGAGGAATTCGATTTATGCGCCCTTGGTATGATTTTTCCAACAATAATCAGCGTCAAATAGTTTCACTTTTCCTACTTCTAACTGCAATTGTTCTCGAATATCGCTACCTTGATGCATAACTGTTATTGTTGTGTTACATGTTAACACTTTGAATCGCAATTCCGTGGTTTAACGTGATAAACTAGATTTGCGTTGAGTTCCGATGCCGTGTTTTCATGTGATCGATACCTCTTTCAAAAAGGACATATTGCTGGCATCTAGCAAACATTTTTGCAATCAATCCATCCAACCTTTAAACGCCAGTCTCCTGATTACTTATTAGGACAATACCCTAGATAATGAAAATATGTGTGAATTAATTTATGACGGAGATTCTGATGTCACGTCATGATTATCTAACTACTCCGATCTAGTGGCGACAAAATATAATTTTGCTAAATACAAAGTTTTCTGTTGAAGTACTGTCAAATTTCTAAGCTGTTTGAACTCCAGACCTTATTTATTTAACACTTTTATTGTAAATACAATCTGGTGGGTTTATTGTCTGGCAGCAATCTATTTCAACCAACCAGACAAAAGTAAATGAAGCCAGTTACATGGTTGCAATAAACATTCAAACGACCATCCATCTCTACGAAATCCATGAACACATACGTGAGCATACGAACACATACGTGAGCATAAACCCCACAACGACGAAAAATCACCCTATCATTCCTTTTCATATAAAGTGAGGTATTATCAATCAAAGAAAAAAGGATAGGATGGTGGAGAGGAAAGAAAAAATCAGGAATGAAACACATTATATTACTGACTAGAAATTAAGAGTTTTTTCAGTCGCTTCTTAAAGCATGCCAAAGACGGAGCGAGTCTAATAATGGTTTTTTAACTGATTCCAGAGTCTCACTGCTGGGCAGTAAAGGATGACGTAACAAAAGAAGAACGGTGAACCGGAAAGACCAATAAACAATCTCTGTTTGAGCGTAGCGCTAGTCTATAATCGGAAAGACGCTGAGAATTTTCGGTGAAATAAGAGGGGGCGGCGAGACAGTTAAGAATATTATACAATAGAGACTGTGAATTTGGCATCTTTTTCTTACGTTCAACCAGATCAGTGCCTTCTGGCATGAAATGATATGATCGTACTTTCTTAGGTTAAAAATAAATCTTAGGCAAACATTTTGAAGACGCTGTAATTTGACCTTAAGCCGTTTTGTAAGTATATTTATTAAAAAATATATGTTGACTAGTAACATAGTATTTACATATATCCTAAAATTGCATATACCACATATTTCAAGATAATGGAAAAGAAAATACATTTACGAGAGAAGCTATGAAAATGTATTTTATAACATCCCCCCCCCCCCCCGGTCGAGATACATCCCAACATAAAGAGGGCAAACCCGGCCGCGAGAACTTTAGATGTTTTTCAGCTTACATCCTTATACATTTACTCATTTTCATTCTCCCGTGACATCGGATCTGTCATTACGTCGGAATTGAAAACTGAACTATTCTTGTTTATGCTCCCCTGATGATGAGGTGAAAGCCTTGAAACCGGTAGGGTTATTCCGTTACAAAAAGTGGAATAAATAGTGTTTAATAAAAACAAATTACAATGAAACTATTATTTTCCCACCATCTCTTTGAGTAGTTACCACTCCATTCTACAGTAGATCACGCTAGATAAAAACTTATTATGTCCTCCATAACAGCGTATGTATTGGTGGGATCAAATTTACTGCATATACTCGTATGTCAGATTTACTAAGATATACGAGGTTTGAAAAAAAAATAACGAGATTTTTCGTTTTTGTCATAAAGTATTTATTTAATCAAAATTAATATGGCCCCCTTCAAAGAAGTCGATAAATTCCCTTTTACCAAAGTTTTATCCAATCCGCAAAACCATTTTTATTAGAAGTATTTGTTTATACGAGTATATAACATACACATGACACGCATAGTAACTGATCAAATGTTCACCATCCCTAGAATTAAAACTTCTTTCGCCCAGAGGTAATGTGCCTATTTAGTTCCCATGACATACAATGGGGTGCCGAATTCAATAAAAGGCAAAGGGAGGAAAACAATTTAGGCAGTCGATCGGAGCGTGGTTGTTATTGCGACAGGAGTTTGAGTACTTGGGCTTGCAAGAGTGTGACTTGTGGAAAAGGCTTGTGTGAGCTCTTGAGTGTGGTGTTTTATATTTTTATATATTTTTGTTTTTATTTTTATGATTATGTGTGGTATATTGTGGGATGAATGTTTTCGGTCTGTCTGGAGTGATGAAGTGTGAGGGGGTTGATTCGCGTGATGTATACATATGTAATTGAGTGTCACTGTTTGTCAGGTTGATGAGAATGTGCAACGGGGTTTCAGAAAATTTAAAATTGGAAAGAGGTATCGATTTATTTTTTCATGCTATCTGTCCTCAGTGAGATACAGGCAAAAGCCTAGTTTACTGGGGACACGACAAATGAAAGGCAACTAACCCAGATCCATTAAAATTGTGTGTCCAAATTAAATTACCAGTTTTTTTTCGCAAATGATGTATATTTCTTGTCAAAAGTAAAATAAATAAAAAATATGTTTTTCAAATTATACGTACCATAGTTTAAAAATTTCATTGAGTCTCCTTGGGGACCGCAGAGTTATTATTGTCGGGTCGTATGTGGATCGCGGGCCGCGTGTTTGACATGTCTTTTATAAGGTATGAGTAATTGAAATTGTTTTCAAAATGGAATCTATGCTGATATAACTCAAGAACGACTTATAGAAAAAAATCAAACGATTTGTTTGTTTATGACTAAACACAGAAATGTATATTTATTGGCTACAAATAAAACAGCATGTAAATTTATTCAGATCTTTTTACGGTAATTACAACTATATTTTACAGTAATAAGTTATTTCACGCCCTATCTGAAGGAATTATTGAATAAATGTCTGCTGATTAAGATATTATCGCCTTTCATAGATGTTACAAGTGATTTCAATGATATTTATGTCTTTAACTATTCAATGATTCTTGTGTAGTACACCTGTTAAGGTTAATACGAGTACTTAACGGTTAAATTACATTCAGGTTTGTTGATTTTTCCTTTTTAATTGTTCATTGAATGATTACGTCTATTTTTCAGCATTCTTGAATAAGCTTGCTTTACATCACCGGTTCAAATATTAATAAGTGGATAGTTGTCGCTAAATCCTCGATTACGTCTATTTTTCAGCATTCTTGAATAAGCTTGCTTTACATCACCGGTTCAAATATTAATAAGTGGATAGTTGTCGCTAAATCCTCGATTACGTCTATTTTTCAGCATTCTTGAATAAGCTTGCTTTACATCACCGGTTCAAATATTAATAAGTGGATAGTTGTCGCTAAATCCTCGGAGATTCTAGCGTGACTTCAATAAGTCTCGGTGATGAGCAGGATGAAAAGAAGAGATTCCTTTTTAACCTGTAGAACTTTGTAGAAATGAAAACAGTATGACCTTTTACACGAGAATATATTGAGGACTGTTAATGATTTTGCCTGGAGTATCGGTCCGATTTAAGGACACCTTACTTCTTCATCGGATAATTGAAGAGAACGTGGGATATTTGGTGTAGATTTGGGTGAGGTTTTGAGGAAAAAAAACATGGTAGAGAGGAAAGGATAGCATTTTACATATATTAATGTTATATACTAGTATTTACATATACGTTGCACATTAATATACTTATATTTTTATATGTCACACATATTTATATGTACGTACATAAAGAAAGGATACATACATATTTATCATCATCATCATCATTGTCAACCAGGGTCGATCCACTGCTGGATGAAGGTCTCCCCAAGTTGTATACATATCATCATCATTGTCAACCAGGGTCAATCCACTGCTGGATGAAGGTCTCCCCAAGTTGACTCCAAATAATTCGGTTTTTTGCTCGTTGGTGTTATGCTTCCTGATTTAATCTATCCATCGAACCTTTGGTCTTCTTCTGGGCCTCATAATACCTCATGGTTTTCATGGATTATTTCGGATGTCCATTGGGAATCTGACATTCTGGCTACGTGTCCTGCCCATTGCCACTTCATTTTCTTGCAAGTCCTTTATTACGTCTTCTACCATTGTTTTGTTGCGAATCCAGGTGTTTCGTTTACGGTATCTTTTAGTATATCCCAATGTGCCCTTTGCGAGGTCTGGAGCTTTTGTGTGTTCTTTGCTGTGAGCGTCCATGTCTCACAGCTATACGTAAGTACTGGGAGAATACACAAGTTGTAGACCTTTCGCTTCAAAGATATTGAGAGATTATTTTTGAAGATTTTGTTCAAACGTCCAAATGAGCTCCATGCTTGTTTTGTCCTTCGTGCTATTTCCTCCGATATGCCACCTACAAAGGAAATAAGTTGGCCCAAATACACACATTCCTGGACAAATTCCAGCGGCTTTCCATCAACAATTATTGGTTTTGGGGTAGCAAAGCTGTTCATATATATTTGGTTTTTGATATATTCATTTTTAAACCAACTTATTTTTACTAACCTCTGCCAATTCCTGCAGTTGCTGCTGAAGACCATTTAGGTTTTGTGAGAATATAACGATATCGTCTGCAAATCTCAAATGGCTCAGGTATTTTCCATCAATCGCTAGACCTTTATTTTCTCATTGGAGTTTACAAAAAACATATTCAAGTGCAACTGTGAATAATTTTGGGGAAATAGTATCTCCTTGACGAACTCCCTTACCAATTTGGATGGCTTAGAAGGATTTTTGGAAATGTATTTTTGCTGTTGCGTCCTTATAGATGTTATTGAATAACTTAATGTATGCCATCTCAATGTCTTGTGTTTTTAAAGCTTCCAAATATATATATATATATATATATATATATATATATATATATATATATATATATATATATATATATATATATATATATATATATATATATATATATATATATATATATATATATATATATATATATATATATATATATATATATATATATATATATATATATATATATATATATATATATATATATATATATATATATATATATATATATATATATATATATATATATATATATATATATATATATATATATATATATATATATATATATATATATATATATATATATACAAATATAAATATGATATATTATATTACGAAGATGTTGGGCGGGGGAACGGTGTGGATAAATAAATACATACTTATTTTTGTGTGCTTCTTTCTTCACCTACCGTTGCGAATTCTGCACCTACCGTTGTGAATCGGGAAACATGGGGGGTGTAAGTAAGGTCTGTTTGGTACCTACCCTTAAACAATTTGCTTAACAGGCTTTGTACTTCAACCTCATTCTCCGCTAACACCAAAATGCCGTCAGAATACAACGACCCGCACACATTCCCATTCGACATTTGAAAGTCACTCATCAACCTCTGTAGCTTCTTCATAAACGAATCAATGTTATTAATATTTAACAACCAGGGTGACATGGCACATCCTTGCATTACCCCTTTTGAAATATTAAACCTCTCAGTCAAGGCACCGTTCACTATAGACAATGCTCTACTTTCAGCACATAAATGACGCAATAACACGTATTAATTTGCATTCACCACCATACTCGTTCAATATTTTCCATAGCTTTTATTTTATCATTTGGTCATATGCTTTGACAAACTATGTGATATTATTTCATACATTATGTTTTGAAAAAAAATATCCTATTTTAAAACATGATGCATGAAAATTATTAAGTAAGCTTTTTTTGAGAAATTGAAACTTTATAACTTTGTTTTATAATTATTACTGTGATATGCTAAGGATATGGTGTTTATTTTGTCAATAAATAAATAAAATAGTACATACCCACAAACACACACACACCCACACCCATACACACAACCACACCCACACCCACACCCATACACACAACCACACCCACACCCACACTCACACACACACACACATATACACACCATCAATCTATTTTCTTGTGGTGGTAGGCAGAGAAGACTGAGTGCCAAACTTTCCTATTTCGACACAATCCTTAGCCTCTTCTACAATACATATATACATCTTTTTATATGTTACATGCATATCATCACGCCATGTCCCTTGCGGGCTAGGCAGATAAAACATATAGCCAAACTTTTTTATCCACGCTTACAAGTATCGCCTCATCCAAATTCATACATCTCGTCATAATATTTTGTACATCTCATTTTACCTTCTTTCAAAATCTAGTCCGTTTGATTCAGCCACGTTTTTCTCGGTCTGCCTCTTCCAAGCACACATTACACTCCTGACTTGTATACCCGCTTAGTCATTCCACTCATACAATTTCTATAATCTCTTTGCATTTCTACGTTTCTTTCTTTCAGAATATTTAATCCATCCAACAACTCTTTGGTCTTTAAATAAAATAATAATGAAACGATTTTTGTCCACTAAGCAAGAGTGCTTAATTAAATGCAGATATCAGATAAGTTACAATCGGAAACACAGCGTCCAATTCCGTGACTATTTCGGTTCTTTTCATGGTCTGGTCCGATTCGCCTTCCTCAATGCACCGTTACTCATTAAGGAGCCTGCGCGAGGAACATACAGCAGACACCGAGCATCGAGCGCAGAGCGCAGAGCGCCGAGCGCCGAGCGCCGAGCACTATACACACACCGTGCTCATCCGTGTTTATTCCGAAATTAATTTGTCTTGCCATAAATAATAACCAAACATGTTTCATGTAACACAATTTAATAAAACTGTTTTTTTCTTCTTCTTCTCCATCGATTTTAGTTATTTTAAAACAAACCGGACACTGCGTGCGAACTGTTTTTGGAGCGAAAAATTATAAATTTATTTGTATCGTTCTTTTAAGCATATTTGCACTTGCAATAAATACGTAAGCGTTAGAGAGATTATTGAGAAATAAAACTAATTTACTTGTTTATACACTTTATTGAGGTGCATAGGTGCTGGACTTCTGTGCGGAAGGTCGTCGGTTCGAACTCCGCGCTGTGCTACTCCCCTCGAACGACACAACCACTTTTTCCGCCTAGTGTTCGAGTGTATTAAGTATACCTATGACTTTAGTCATATCTATTCTTTAAAAAAAAGTTAATTATGCAAACGAAGAGTTCATTGCCAACTTTTTCAACCAACCAGACAAGAGATAATTAGATTTGTGCCGATTTCTGGATGAAAGGTTTCAATGCTATTTTCATAAAGAAAACATACTTAAAGCGTTAAAAAATCAAATAAAAAAATGGTTTATAAACATGTGTCATTATATTTGAATACTACATACATATACTAACCTTGCACCTAAAGCTGAACGTGTTACTTTATTTTTTTCCGTCAAATATTAGAAGTATAAGGATACCTATGACTTCGGTCATATCTATTCTTTAAAAAAAGTGCTCGATCGTGTGTCATTGAATCTTGTACAGCATTGTGGTTGGTTAGTTTGCTGGTATGTAACGGCCCATTCACTTAAAAAAAACAAACTCCATACACCAGCTTTGTTTTCCAACTGTATTGACGTTGAGATGGTGAGAGAACCCTTAACTACGAAGCCCAGCAACGAAGATGACTATATGTTAATACCTACCTTGGAAGATTTACGAAGTTTGCTTTGTATTTCATCTTCTCTTGGTTAGTTTTCAACGGTTTTTCTTAACACATATAGATCGAGTTAGTTCCTTATCATTATACTCAAGTAATTTTTTTTAAATGTATATTTTCAATTTGACAATAATACTAGGCTCGAATCCAAAGATAGACCGACCCTGAAAGAATCTTCTCTTAAACGGGGCTGTGCAAATTTCCTTCTATTATTATTATTATTATAAACGTATTATTATGGTTGTCTTCGACGAGTCCTCCAATTCTTTAGACACATTGCTCGTGACCAAGGAGGCAGTTTGAAGAGGTTTGTGGTTACTGGAGGCGTGGAAGGAAGACGCACAAGACGAAAAATCCCAATTCGTTGGACTGACTAAATGAGAGACACAACTGGACCACCCTCAACATCTGCCCTTCGCGCCGCGGAGTTCAGGGATGGATGGAGAGGAGTCGTTAGAGCCTATCATGGGAGTCACGATGGATGAAGCATAAATAAATAAATATGGATTTATTACAACATAGTATGTACATAATGTATTTAAATATATTCCAAAAAACACATAAATAGCAGAAAATACTATACATTAAAGACAGAAGCTATTAAAAGGTCTGGGCTTATATTATAACATCCCCTCGGCCAAGATACACCCCACCAATATAAGGCGAGCCCAGCCGCGAGGACACCAGATGTTTTTCAGCCCACTCCCTTGCACATGTACTATAGATTAAGAAGAAAATAAAAAAACGGCAGAAAAAAATTAAAAAGCAAGTCCACAAATACCACCTCAGATTAACTCAAACAAATAAAAATAGGTTATTTGACAGCAACATAATGTGTACATATATGGTATATGTTAAATTCATTCCGAAATCGCACATATATCTAAAAATAAACTGCAGAAAATACATTTAAGAGAGAAGAAAGTCCGGGCTCATCCCACAACATTCCTCCGGCCGAGATGCACCTCACTAATATAGGGCGAGCCCGGCCGCAAGGACACCGGGTGTTTTTCAGCTCACACCATTGTACATATAAACTAAATAAACAAAAAAATAATGTATACATATAGTGGCAGAAAACAAAATAAAAATATGATGGTATATAATTGATTTTGGAATTAATTTTCTTGGGAAAACCGAGTCATTTTTTGAAACTATTGATACACATTTCCGTATTGATGAAACGTTAACTAACCCGTCTAAAATTAAACGATTCTATTTCAGATTTGCATTCGATGTGTTGGTTTTATTAATATTTAGATTCTTCTCTTTCGTGCATGGCCGAGTTGCGAAATTGTGGATAAATCATCCGCACGAAGGGTAACGAGCCTCTCACAATTTAATTAACCAAAATAAATTGATTTTAATTGAATATGCACGTTTGGTTTCAAGTATTAGCATACTAAAAATATATTTAAAAAAAAAACAACTAGGATACGTGGAAAGAAGAGTACATTAATTTATCTTCTATTAAGAGTTTCATCATTTCGCTGCTCAGAACAAAGATATGGTACCTACATGGAATCACTATCCAAAGCTCTTTATTCAGGAGAGGCATCTTTTTCCTGTTCGTCAATTTCTCTGAATCAGTTCTAGGATCACATTTTTTTCTCCTATAGTTCGGAAATTCTAGGATGAGTCCTATGACAGCTCACAAATTTGCCCCAATACAACCTTGTAACGATATTCAGTAATTTTAATTATTTTTTCAACTTTACTATAAGCCTCAATTCTAATAAATAGCAAGTTATTTAGGTAAATACATTACATAAGGTTGTATTGGGGCAAATTTGTGAGCTGTAACAGGACTTATCCTAGAATTTCCGAACTATAGAATTATACGTCCTAATTCTTAGTCCGTCTTCTTGGTGGAATTTATACTTCTCTATATTTATTAGCCATGAGACTTAATATTTCCTGATAGTACATTTCAAGAGCTTGTATTTTTTTGTTGAATTAAATTAGTGAAAAAAAAGGAAGTCTAGAAAATTGTGTGCCAGGATAAAAGGAAGTAGAGATCCGTTCTCTCTGCCTTCCCTGAGAACGGTTTAACGGTGTTGCATTATATTGTTATATTGTTCTTTTCGTTGAATACATTACAACATGCTGGATTTACTGCCATGTGGTGATATCTTCTAATCAATCAGAAATGTATTATTGAGAGAGGGTTTAAGAGAGGTCTTAAAATCGGTACGAACGAGAATTAAATTCGCAATCTCCGCGCTGAAAGATGTAAGCTATGGTAGTCATATGACGATAGTAAGATAAATTATTAAATATTTTTTACTGTGGATAACTTAGTAAAAAATATGTTTCTATATTGGAAAGTATTTAAAAGGGTGGGTATAAATAAAAAGCTATCCCCGGAATAAATAAAATAAAAGTTTGGGAATTAAACGTATTTTGAAACCGGTTATCTCACTTTTTTTAAACTTATCTTTCTATGGCAAATGAATTTCAGCGTTGCATACCATAAGACTCGAAGAATGCATGTGCCCATCTCTGAAGTCAGATTTTCTCTCGACGTGCAATATATCTAACTTTCAGATTTAACCAGCGAATTTAAAAGAAACAGTGAGTGCATGATAGATTCTAGAAGCGTTCCACGTCAGGTTTGTTCTCAATCTTCTTCACAACGAGAAATTGAAAACATTTGTCTTAGTTACACAAACTCTTTTATTACTCGTTAATAAATTACGATTCACTTCACTTGCTCGGATGACACACTCTAGTGAGCAGATCGTAAACCGTTTGCAAATTGTATTACATAAAACATTAATTTTTGTTCATAATAGGCAGTTCGTTATGTAATTTCCTATTTTTACACGTTTGTTAAATTCAAACGTAAAATAACACCAAATGCCCATGGAACATAGTTTTTAATATTTTCAGAATCACAATAATCTTTCGAGTCGTAGAAGGTTGGTTTTTCTCGATCAAAGCCTTGATTTGATCGACATAAGTAGTAATCAGCCTTCTAAGTTGGACATTATCTTCGAGTGTCGCATCGTAATTACGGATATTTTAAACAATATTTGACACAATATTGTTTAAAATATTCTGTAGAAAGGACCTCATATTTTTCTCCTCGTATTGTATGTCTAATCTTCTTTTAATTTTCTCCATTTGATGGTGGAAATACTTCTCTATCTTTGTTCACTCGTTTAAAGATTTATCATTCAGGACTTTGTAAATGCATGAGACTCTTAGCATTCTTCGATAGCCCCACATTTCCAAAGCTTCTTGTTTTTTTGTGATGGCTTGAGTAATGCTTCAATGAAGCACAGAGAACGTGTAGCAACGCAAAATTTGTATACGTAAGTTATGAATAAAATCCCTGTTGCAGAGAATATCCTGAATTTTGAAGAAGCAACTGGTGCCATCTCAACTCTAACTTTGTTATTCCGAGACTGGTCCCATGGATAATTTGGACTCACTCAACAATTTCATTACTTAGATCGTATTGAGCTTTTGTGGTGGAAGGTTTGGTTAGCTCTATAGGAATATTCAGAGGACGCTGGATGTTCGTGTTGTTGTTTTTATTTTATGTTATTTTTTTATTAATCAGAACTTTCTCTTAATTGTTATTTGTTGTTGTTAGGCTTCGTAGTGGAGGATCCCCTCGCCATTCATTAGAATGTTGATGTTGATCAATCCAGTTGGAAACTAAAATTGTGCCATGGAGTTTGTTTTAAGTGAGTGAGCTGTTGCCCACCAGCCAACTTTTTAGTCCCACAGTTATACTGGATACAATGACTTATCATACTGAGCTGATCGGAGAACACACCTTTTACAAAGAGAACTTGATTCGCGGAGCACCCAGTGCTACCCAGGTGGTAGAATTTTGAGCGGAAAATAGTGTAGTGCTTTTGATACGAAAGAGAAGATTTGTTTATTAACAGTGCATTGACAAAATCAATCTGGCAGGTTTATTGATTAGCGGCAATATCTTTCAACCAACCAGACAAAAGTAAACAAAGTAAGTTACAAGGTAGCAAAAAAAGATCAAATTATATTTTCATCTTTATGAATGCATATATAATAAAAGTAAACGTGAGATATCATAAATTACAGGAAAAGGTAGGGACGGTGGATAGGAAAGAACAATCAGGATTGAAATACATTATATAACTGACTACTAAATTAAGATTTTTTCAGTCGCTCCTTAAAGCATGCCAATGACGAGTTTAACATAGGTGTGTAACTGGTTTCAGAGTCTCACTGCATGAAAGCGAATTTAAAAGGAATTTAAAAGAATTTCTTTTAAATTCGTAAAGGAAAATATAAAAAAAGAGGGGAACTTGGACGGCCAATAAACAATCTCTGTTTGAGCGTAGCGCAACTCCATGATCGGAAAGACGCTGAAAATTTTCGGCGATATAAGAGAAGGCGGTGAGACAGTTAAATATGTTATACAAAAGATACAGTATGTGAATTTGGCATCTATTTATCACGTTCAACAAATCACGTTCACGTATCACGTTCAGCACCTTCTGATGTGGAGTGGTATGATCGTACTTTCTCAGGTTAAAACTAAATATAAGACAAACATTTTGAAGAAGCCGCAATTTGTCCAGTCTTTGTTATTCTGTTATATCCAAACAACAGACGTCCACATAGTCCAAAATTGGCAAAAAGCAGAGATCGCACGAGATTATTTATATCAGAGGTACCCTTGTCGGTCTTTTTTCTAACAATCATAAACTTCGTCTTAATTTTAATAATTCGATCAAATTTATCTGAAGCCAAACATAAAGTTTCAGCATGACTGATAAAATAAAATCATAGACAACACATGCCGCTCAAACAGGTACCTAATACGTAATCATATACCATGTTTTATGGGCACAGAACACACTTTAATTTATATAACGCCATCAGGCCGAGCCGTAGAGATGCTCACTGCCAATTTAATGGCTCATTTGCATATTGGATTTAGTTTATTAAGCCGCATTGGATTAGGAAAAAATGGCAAATATGAAAGCTGTCTAGGCTTGTTTTAGAAGGAAGACGACCAGTAAACACTCTACTCGTGCGTGTGTCGCAATCCCTATTCAAAGAGGCTCACTGAATGCTGATTCTATATACCATTTAATGATTGCAACTTTATTCTCGTACTATAATATTTGTTCGAGTTACTGGTTATCGGCATTAAGATAATTGCATCAATATAAATTTACTTTGTAGTTTATATTACCATCTAATATCGTTTTCCTATTGATTGTTTGAATAAGGAATTTGGGTTTGGCTTCGAGTATAATAATGTAATACTTTAAAGATCGATCGAAGTGAAAAAAATATTGAAAATCTAAATATAGATGTCACCTTAATAGTAAATTATTCTTTATAATAATTTAGATTGATAATAACTACAGATGTCGCATTATTTTCACTTTTGTCAATAAAATGAGGCGTCCACTATAATCATACTATGGACATTTTCAGATGTACCTATGATAGATAGTCCAGAAAGTACTAAAGTGGCTACCGAGAAAAGGAAGAAGAAATTTGAATAGATCTCTAGCAAGATGGTCGGATGACACCAGAAAAGTGATAAATTGGAAATAATGTTGTCATGATATGAATGAGTGGAAGGAGAGATGGGAGACTTGTATCCAACACTGGAATTATCCAAGCTGATGATGATGATATCGGCGCCATGCAAGCAAAAATCTCTACAGCACTTGTCAACGCAATATGAAATATTGCCGGAAGATGTGTACGCTAGATAAGTGTAGGATAGTCCTTATATAGATAAAGCGAGTTTGAGTGTGCTTCTAACATTTCTAGTTTTCATTATCTTGGCGTACATTGAAGCGGCATGAGATCTATACATACTGTTAATATGTATCGTTATTTTTACAACAGACTTATTAAATAAATAAATCGAATAATATAAAATCAGATGTACTTACGTCCGTGAGTAACAATAGGTGTTTAACAATAAATTACTTTGGTATTCCACTAATTACATTAAACCCACCTACACATGTTTCTCTGCGTCGTCGTTACTGGGTCTTGTAGTCGAGGATTTCCTTGCAATTGTAACGTCAATTCATTTAGAAAGTGAAGCTGTAGCGTGTAGTTTTGGTTTCTTTCTTCTTTTTGTTTTTCTCCTCTTTAATTGAGTGAGCTATTGCTCATCGGGGTACTGGATACGATAGCACACCTGAAATGGGAAGATCCGAGCACACGTGCATGTTCCCCTCCCTCCTTTTTTTTAAAGATAGACATGATCACGCAATAAAATTAACCAACACGACGTGTTGGTTAATTTTATTGTCATCATGATTTTACAAAATGGCGGAAGTTTTAAAAACAGCTGTGTATAAGAGCCTTTGTGTAACCCATCGAGCGATTTATACAAAAATGTACCTGTAATAAAAACATTTGGAATGAAGTTGCACGGGAAGTAAATAAAGATAAGGTAAGTTGTAATGAAATTGGTTAGTTTTGAGTGTGGCATCGTTTGTTGACTCAACCGCTCCCAAATGTCAAATGAATTTGTTCGAAGCTCTGGTGTGGCCGTGCATAAAATATATCAGTCATTAGTCATGTATCACCTAGCGAAGCACTTTGGTGCGGCCACGGCTTGGTCTTGTTATAGCTAGGATTTAATAGCTTTTTAAGTAATGTCATAGTTAGAATCTTTTTAGTTTTTTAAAGTAAATATTTCTTGCAATGTGACACTGCATGTCTACGTGCTACTTCATATTGGCGAATTGCTGCTCCTTTAGAGTCTCGCTTACCAGTTGTGATTGATATGATCGTCTCTTCCTTTCAGCACCTGCAACTCTTTTTGCAGCCATCTTATCATTTTGATCCATAATAATAAGTCTATTATACTTTAAATTAATATGTTGTTTGGCGAAAATAATCAAATTATTAATTTTTAACAAATAATGAATTAAATCTGTTTTCGGAATGAAACTGGAAATCTCAGAACAGTGTACTATAATAATATTGATATAATTATATTGTTAGAAAACTCTATACAAATTATTAACAACCAAATTGATTTATTTACCTATACATATCAGCAAAATAAAGTCTCTGAGAGTGATATGTGAATCTAATAAAGGAATTATCATATCATAAATATAAGAAGAATCAAGCTTTCTCACTTATTATAAACTGCTTTCTTGTTTTAAGATTTATTTATTTCTGTTCTAAACTGAAGTAATATTTACTTAAAAAATACATAATTTGCCATTCTTATTTTATTTCTTATAATCATATCAAGAAGTGACAGCTGTCAAATAATATTTTGATAAGAAAAATGTTCTTTGACATTAATTGAATAATAATTACCAAACATAGAAAAGAGTGAAAGGAAATCTTTATGTGATATATGGGTGAGTAATTCAAGATAAGAGTAAGTGTAGGATTTAGGTAGTATTTTCCAGGATGATGGAAGAGATACGAGGGATATTGAACGTCGTGAAACGATAGGAAACAGATTCAACGGGGCAATAAAATATACTTGAAACCAGACAGTATCAAAACCTGCCAAGATGTCCAAAACCGTTTTGGAGTATGAGTTCAGAGTATTTTGAAACCAACATTGATGTATAGAAGTCAAACGTTAACGATACTGAAAAGAGCCGGATGAATTCTGTAGAAATGCGTGCACTAAGCAGAATACATAGCTTGAGAATGTATGATAGAATACGGAGTTAGGGATGAGTGTGAACTTAAGGCTGATGTGTTGAGTAAGATGAAGAAGAACACTCTAAGATGGTTTGGGTACATAGAACGAATGAATGAAGAGACACTAATAAAACGAACATAAAGTACAAATGTTAGTGGAAGAGGTGGTAGAAGAATACCAAAGAAAGTATGGTTAAATCAAGTGAATGATAATTTGAAAAAAAATTGAGAAATCATAGGAACTGCTGTATACAAAGGTGTATTGATATAGAAGATGCAAAAGATGTGTGTAGCAAACGGGAAGTCTGGCGCTTTCTCCTCTCTGCCTACCCCGACAGGAAGATGGTGAGATGGTATGTATATATGACATCATCTAATGATACACACGAACGTAAGTACACATGATTTAATATTATTTGATTATCCTGCTTTTCTCTCCATCGGTCAATTGACTGAAAATACTTGCTAAATAATCAATCTTGTTCATTATTAATAACTTGCGTTTGTTTTGTAGTTCTCTAGATATTGTTCAAGACATCGTAATTTATTTTAATAATGTAAGGTTAAAAATATACTAAGCTTAAACTGAAATTAAAAAAAAACAATTATGACATTAAAAAGATCTAAAGTTTTTTCGAGAGGTGGTTTAAAATTTTAGTTTCCGGCCTTCAAGAAAGTATTTTTTCCAAAGAGATATTTGCATTTTATCAGGGTTACATAAACGAGCATCAGTCATGAATAAATGCACCGTCGATGTTCCCACAGTTACCGCACCTGGTGATAAGACGTCATCCATAAAAATTTCAGCTCAATTGATTGCAATAATTCATTTAGACTTGCAACCAATAATACAAAAAAACAAAAATCTGCTCTGCGTCTTGAAACACTTTACCAAGAAACAATTGTTGCATTTCGATAAATACTCAAAAATTCTTGTCCAAAGTGAAGTTGCATTCACCATCAATTGATTTTTTTCGTCTTATAATTGTCGTGGCCAAAGAAACGAGCCAAGATGTGCCCCTCCTTAAAAAGTTGCATAGATTTCTAACATTGTTCAGCTATATGCAGTCGATATTTGAAACTTTTTTACTATTTTTCTGGTCGCGACTTTGTTTGAACATACATTTCCAATGATTTACAATAACTTCTTTCTGCTTGCCTAATACTTTTTTCGTTGCCAGTTCAATATTGCGAAAAATAAAAAGTGGGATTTATGAATAAATAAATATAGTTTGTGAGTGAGTGTATTTAGAGAATTTATAATCTTTGTTAGTATATAATAATTTTGCAGTTGATAACAATATTTAAATAAATCGTCAAAATCATCAAAATTGTTTATTGTTCAACCCTTCCTTCCCTGTGACTACTAGTACACATTGCTGTGTAACTAGTACACATTGCTTCTAAAAACTTTAATATCTCTATAAATATGGTGTAATAAATACTGGGTTCAGCTTTTAGGTATTTCTCTGTAATACATTTACGCATTTAATGAAAAAAATAATAATATTAGTCATTTGCACTTATCGGACACATCAGAGATATTTTGTGATAATCGGGAATAAATTCACCAATACAATCAAACGTGTGTCAGTGTGTGACGTAGGTTTATTCATTCTAAAAATCCGTTATGGGTGAGGAAGCGACGCTATTCACGTCTCACGCTCACTCTACTTCGATATATGGGAACGCAAGAAATAGAATCTTAGTTCGCTCGTTTCTCTCGTTTCAGTAGCTTTTGGGCATCCATTTGAGGTGGTCGCTTTGCCCGTTTTGTCAACGACGGCCGATGTTTTTTTCATGTTTTCAGCAATTTAATTTCAATTATTATCACTTTTGACTTCAAATTTAATTAATTTAAGCGATTAGCTATGAATATTCTTATTTTTCCGATTTTAAATCGCCCATTGTGTATTGAATACACAGCACCAGTACATATTTATCCCCTATTCTTTATTTATACATCATATTACAAGTTTCGTTTATTTTTACATGTGTATTGAATAGACAGAACCGGAAAGCGCGGATTTTTTTAGCACAGGAAGGGAAAGGTTAACTTGATTGTATTGAAAGGCCAAAAAACTTATTATCATGTCTTATCAAAATGGTAATCGAATTTTCGAAACACTCAAATAATATCAATAAAGACAGAATACACCAAAAATACACAATTAAGTGAATTCAAAATTCCTGTATAAATAGCACACGCAAAACTATTTAAATTGATAAACTACGCTGACTTGGACACTTACATTAATTTAATAAGTTTGAGCGAGACAGACGATGAAGCGCATAAACGAGTTAGAGTAAGACAGGTAGTGTCATCATTTGACATGAACTAGATTGAGACAGATAGATAGTCACCATTCGACGTGAGTTAATATGAGAAGACAGGTAGTGACGCTACATTGAAAAGTGTTATAATTAAATAAGAAAATTAATTTTTAAAAAATATTTTTAAAGGAGTAGTAGGTATGCATTGTAATATTTTGAAATTCTGACTAAACAGGCCATCTTTTGATGTAACTTGCCAGGTTAGCGTAGTACATTATTTTTACAGCATGATGAGTTAAAGTTAGCTGCTAAAAAATATTATTTTTTATTCGGACAAAAACAATTTTTTTTCGAACGAGCAGGTTTTTTTTGTTTTATATCGGACCCGACGAATAGCAGGGTTATCTAGGATTGCGATACAACCATTAAAATAAAAAAATATGCCAATTTGTAGTCACAGCATATAAACACTTGGCGCAGGGTAGCTACTTTCACAATTTTCAAAAAAATGCCTATAACTCAAAAAGTATAAGGCTCTGCAAGAATTTTTTAAACTCTGAACCGTCATAAGCTGGCCTTTTCCTCGATACCAGCTTGACGTTGAGGCACGGGACACCCTGTATATATATGGTACATACCACAGAGACACAGGCAGTTTTTCCGCCTAGTGTTCGGTGGTTTGAGGAAACCTAAGGCCGAACACACACCCAAGTGTTTCGCTAGGTGCTACATGACTAATACACTAGTTGATTTCATGCATGGCCACACCAAAGTGCTTCGTACAAATTCAGTTAACATTTGGGAGCGGTTGAGCCAACAAACGATGCCGCTCTCAAAACTAACCAATTTCATTATAACTTACCATCTTTATTTACTTCCTGTGCAACTTCATTCCAAAGTGATTTTATTACAGGTACATTTTTGTATCATTTGCTCGATGGGTTCCACAAAGGCTTCCTTTTATACACAGCTGTTAGTAAAACTTGCGCCATGCTGTAAAATAACTTGGTGACACAATAAAATTAACGAACATGTCTGTTCGCTAGGAGACTCACTAGGTGACTCATTGTCATGTAGCGTGGCGCGAAGCGTGCAGTGTGGCCATTTCGATATTATGCGGTGCGTTGGTTCGCTAGAATATGCCGCCTAGCTCGTAGCGTAGCTCTAAACACCAAGCGAGGCTCCTACCTGTGTGGCTGAGGCCTAAGACTTCCGTTATATCTATTCTTACTAAAAGAGAAGAAAACAATATGGTGAGATTTTCTGGTGTGCAACGGTTCACTCAAAAAAACTCCACGGCATAGCTTTGCTTTCCAACTGAATTGACGTCGGAATGGCGAAGCTAACATACCTATATACTCGAATAAGAGGTCCAGTAACGATCGACATACAATAGATACATGTTATAAGAATTGTGGACAAATTTGGTTATAAAATTACAATACTTTTAGATTTAATTGGATTTTGAACAATTTTAAATACAAACAAAAGAAATTATTCTGTTTCTTAAATATCTCACATCCAATGGATACGATTATCAAAGTTTAATTAGTTCTTTCGATTTATTGTTTTTCTAAGAATCCTGCATTCCGTTTAGGCTACACAATAGTAAGTTATATGAATATTTTATAGCTTAGTTTAGCACAGGTTATTTGCTAACCTTATCTTATTTGATATCTTAAGATGTAATCTCTTCTGACTTGAATTATGTATGCCTCTTTGGATTAGGAAGATGTATAAAATACTAAATAGTTTTATGGTTATACCACTTTTAGAGCAGGCAAAAAAATCAAGATTGCCACGTTTTTTAATCAACGCATACATATTTTTGCCTTATATTCATTCATATGTCTCACCATATATTTTTTTCTGTTTCTCATAATTTTTGCCTTTTTCATTAGTTGAAATTTCCTCAATCGTTCCTTTCATTCTATCCTAGTTCTACTTACTCCTCGTTCTTCGTTCATATCACAACACATTAAATTGTTCTTCGTTCATATCACAACACATTAAATTGTTTTGTAAGTCTTTCGTTATTCTTCTTCTCAATTTGGCCGAACCATCTTAAGAATTCTTTGTTATGTCTACTTATAACATTGGAATGTAACAAAAGGTTGATATGAAACTTTTATAAAATATTTCATGTTGTAGATTTTATTTATAGAGTTTATAGACAGAACATATGTTAGCCTTAAGGTTGTTATAGGTTCGTATGTAAAAATAAATATTACAAGTCAATCGAGAATTTAACTTAATCGTCTATCTTAATTGTGGCACTCGTATATTTAATATGTTTATTTATTCATTCATATGATGCATCTCAAAACGATCTCCGTTGTCTAGTTGGTAAGATGATTCACTTCTACCCGGAAATATCGAGTTCGATACCCAAAAACATTAAAAAGGGTTCCTAATCTGATTAAATAGATCGTTAGTTACATGCACCGTCCGTGTACTTTTGTTGTCTTTTCGTATGCGGTAGAGTTGACAATACGTGCAATGACAGCCCGCAAGTTTCATGCCCCCTTCCCAGTGGTTCTTAACTTGAAGGCACAATTGATTATTCGGACTGAAGACAATGCTTGTATTGTTCTTCAGCCACGCTCTTCAATATACTTGAAAACCTATTTGGATATGTTGAAGAGTACCATATGAAAGAAAGAAATGATTATGTTCCCAAACCGTTTCCAGAATTATATTTCTATTTGTAATGTCCGTCTTTGATAAACAATTAACATGAAATTTATTATTAGTTTTTTCAAGCTGTGGACTTTTTTAAACAGTTTTTTTACAATATTATTAAATGATGATCTACAGAGATTTCTTCAGGAATATCTGGACAGATCCTGTTATTAAAATACCAAATTATTAATAAGCCACGTGAGTTAACCATTGATATATATCATTATGAAGAAATTAATAGCCTATCAACTTGTTTAAGGTTAATTGTTATCCTAAGAAAGTACGATCATATAAATTCATACTAGAAGTCACTGAACTGGTTGAACGTTAGAAATAGACGCCAAATCCACATACTGTCTCTATTGTATAATATTCTTAAGTGTCCGTCCGCTCCCGCTTATCTCGCCGAAGAATTTCAGCGTCTCACCGATCATGGACTAGCGCTACGCTCAAATAAAGATTGTTTGTGAGCCTTTCCTGTTCATCGCTTTCCTTTTTTTTACGTCGTCCTTTACAGTCTTTGGAATCAGTTACAAATTAATGTTAGACGCGCTCCGTCTTTGGCATGCTTTAAGAAGGGACTGATCTTTTTAAAAATTTCTAGTCAGTAATAACATACAACGTGTTTCATTCCTGATTTTTTCTTTCCTCTCCACAATCCCTTCCCTTCCATTTTCTTTGATTAATTATATCTCATTTTATATGAAAAGGAATGTTCGGGTGTTTGTCCGTCTTTGTAGGGTTTACGGGCTTATGCTCACGTATGTGTTCATGGATTTCGTGGGGATGGATAGTCATTTGAATGTTTTTTGCGACCATGTAACTTGCATCATTTACTTTTGTCTGGCTGACTGAAAAAGATTGCCTCCCGGCAATAAACCCATCAGATTGTAGTTGCAGTAGAAGTATTAAATAAATAAAGAGGAATGTGGAAGAGGTGAAAGATTTCGTGTGTATGTGTTGGGATAAAAATCTGGCACTCTCTTTTCTCTGCCTATCACAAGGAGATGGCTTGATGGTATGTTTGTAGGTAACAAAATTAGCTAAAAGATACAGTGATAAAATAAGACAATATCACCGCCACAAGGAATGTACGAGTAGAAATATTTATCTGTGTCCCCAGGTATCACTTAATGTATGTATCTTTTGTATTTTAAAGGTTAACCTCACTGACATTTTCTAGAGAATACAATCTAAAAGCATCTTGCTACAGAAGACAACTCTTCCTGCAAGAAGTCTTTGGTTATGAAGTAAAAGAAAATAAGTCACTTTCGACACAATTTTTCATTAACAATTGTTAATATTTTACATTGTTTGGTTCTACCACCACTTCCACTATTATCTGAGATAAAAAATACCCTATCTTACGCGATCTTGCTATATAAACCAAAATCATCTTTATTTTTTATGAGCGCGATGTCAAATGAAGAAAGAACAGCCCAAAAGAACTCTTTAGAAAAAATAGTAGTGATGACGAACATTAGATCCGATGTCACTATGTTGTCATTGCCAGGGGATGTGCCATGGATTGGTTCTCACCTCATTCAAATCTCATGCCTTCAGATGGTAGAGACTTCAATCTCTTTCTCACTATGTTGGAAGCGCTCCAATGTCAATTTTGTCTGCAGAAGCTTTTCCACACTTCAAGTTAAGGCAGATGCTTTAAATCCGTAGTACTGGCTGATATGAAGACTCGACAAAAGTGTGGCCAAAATTTATTAAGGATTAAGAAAAGATGACGAGTAAAAAGCTGTGAATTCTTGAAGTGTATCAATTTTTTTGGTGCTGGGAATCGGTCAAGGCCTGATCCACGACAGCGATCCATGGCAGACTAGAAAGCAAACCATTCCTCCGACGAAATGGTCCCATTCCTTAATTACATGTCTTGTCATCTAACTTATAACTGAGTGTCATGCCTCCCATGATAGCCCTTGACGACTCTTTTCCATCAATCTGCGCACTCGACCCAAAATACAGTTTTTAAAGGTAGCCCACTTAGTCAGTCCAACACATTGAGACTTCTTCTTTTGTTCGTCGTCCTTCCAGGCTTCCACATATCACAAGTATTTCCTTACTGTCTCCTTGGCCATAAGCAATGTGCTCAAAGAATTGAAGGACTCGTCGTAGGCATATTGCCATAAATCTGTCAGTAACCCTAAGTTCTTCATCAATCAAGGCATTAGTTTGATTAGCTAATCATATGTTATATCCTTTTTCTTAATACTAAAACACTCAGCTTATACATACATACGAGTACTCTGCATTTAAATGTTTACAAACTCACGTTTTCACATACACAATTTCAACCACATAATAGTCATATTCAACAACTCTTCATCATTTGATTTACATGCACACCAGAAATTCTCTCACATGCTTACATAAAAACTTTCAAAAGTTTCTCACTTCTCGATCTGTAGATATGGACTTGTGCTCTTCGGTTCTCCTTTCCATCAAAACTATTTTAAATCGTAAATGTTGTGTTGTGCATAATAAATAAATAAATTTAAATATTGTCAAAATAAAAATTGTTTCTCACACTCGTTTGCGAGTATAACTAGGTTAAGTATGAGAAAGAAAGTATCATCTTCACAATACCTTAGTTAATTCTCGAGAATGTCATTGGCATGCAATTTGCATTCAATTGCATGTCTCAGAACATGCATAAGAGAAACATAAGTTTTTCTGCAATGAAATGGAATCATTATTACCATCACACTATGTTCTTTTTGAGGATGACAGAAATAACAGATATCTACATTTGTCATATAAAAGGAAGATGTTTGACCTGATAACGTTGTTTAAGATTGATTTCAATAGTTCGGAACTAAGCATGTCACGCTGCACTTTCCTTGTAGGCCCACACGGAAAAATGTTTTGTTCCATCGTGAAGTGGTTGCAACTTACTATTTGTACAACTCAAGCATGAAAAGACTGCACAGATTGGTTAATCAATATGGACATTGGGTAATCAATATAACTGCACAGATTAGGTAGTCAATATGGATTTTCAAATGCCATTGGCTACTTGCAGAAGTTAAGTGAAGAAGTTATTGTAATTTATTTTATCAAACACTGTTTATTCCACTTTTTTGTAATGGTATAACCCTACCGGTTTCAAGGATTTCACCTCATCTTCAGGGAAGCACAAAGAAGACTAAATTATGTTAGAACTGGTACCGATATACACGCTTCAACGGTTGGGGACATTCGGGTTGGGGATTGAGGGGCTCGGATCGATGTACTGAAGATGAGGTGAAAGCCTTGAAACCAGTAGGGTTATACCGTTACAAAAAAGTGGAATAAACAGTGTTTGATAAAATAAATTACAATGTCTTTAAACCTCCACAACGTTAATGCCTTAACTATAAACAATATAGAAGAAGTTATTCATGCTGGGATGAATTGATTGAATTGTATGAAGGAAGTGCTTTGTTGTGTTATTAGACTTGTACTATTCTTTCCTAATATATACCATAACACTGCTTTCATGTCAATGTTAAATTATATATGTTGTTGTTTTATTCATCTTTGAATTTAAATAATTTGGCAGTTAAAATAAAATAAAATAAAAATAATATCCTAACAATCGTCTTTCGCTTAAGCCATGCACATATACCTCGTCATGCATACTCTCCTATTATAAAAGGATTTTCATTCGCTCCTTTTTCACATTTTATTTATTTGGACAAGTAACGCTTTAAAGAGTATTCCAAACTTCTCGTACCTTTTATACTCCTATAAATAATTTTTGTAAATTTTTCATAATTCATTATTTCTATGTGATCATACCATCACAATTCTGTTTTATTTTTGATAATCTGTAAATATGAGCAATCTTAATTAAATACCAAATTTATACTTCATTAAATAAACCATTGAAGGTTTAAAGGTACAAATAATTCAGGCTGTGGATCGGAGCGTTGATTTTACAATGGGAGTTTGAGAACGTTGTACTCGAAATTTGATTAAACTCCAGAATGTATTGTAATATGTTTTAATGGGTATATGGAGAGGATTATGAGGTGGTCTACTCATTTCTTCATATGATGTACATCAAAGATTGACACGTGGTAGATATTCATAATTTGGTCTCACAACTCATTACCATTGACGGAAAAGTATGACAGAGGTATTAAAAATGATTTAACAATCCGTGAAAAAGTATCAACCAAATTTTTATGTTATATGTCCTTAGTCAAACACAATCAAAAGCCTAGTTTACTAAGGACACGGTAAATGAAAGTCATACAAACTGAATGTCTACTTTAAATTACCTGTTTTATTGTTTGGCTTGTATATATTATTAATTGTCATGTAAATAAATAAATAATAATTAAAATCTTCTCTCTCCCTTTCTGGCAGATTCACCAATGATTGTGGGTAATAAAACCTTTGTACATTTCTTCAAACTCTATCCACGCTGATTCCCAACGTTTTCCAACTTAGGGCATTTCAGAGTGTTGCTGTTACAGATGATCTCAAAATCTCTGAAGAACAATTTTTTTGTTGATTATTGCCTCTTTTTCATTGTTTCTTCAGATTTATTGCTAATTCCTGGAAAAAATAATCCTATCACATGATTTTCGTTTATAACTTTTAAGGAAGAATATTGTTTTTAGATTACAACTAAACAGTGAAAGCCTAGTTCACACGACAATAGCTTCAAAATGTTGACTAACTTCACAAAAAATCTCAAAATTTTACATACGTATGTCGATATAGTTTATTGATTTTTGTCCTTTGACGACATCGTGCCTTCAATATAGGACAGTAACTTTAATTGGCCACAGCGATTCTTTATGTCCCGTCAGCAGTTTCCTTACTATCGTTTTTATTTTGAATCCCAGATAGGTGAAATTCTTCCAGATATGTAACAAATTGGATAGTATAAGAAGACGTTTGATTATCACTGTAGTTTTCTTGCATGAAATATTTTTTTTTATATAAGGTTCTGTTCTCAACCATGCGTTGAACGTCTATTCATAATTCACATCCTACGCTATTCTATGAAAGTGTCCGGATTTCATGAAAATTTAATTTTTAATTAATTTCAAGTGTGTTTTGTAATTTTGTTTGAAGTGTTGGTAAACAATTTATTTGAAAATTAATTTGGAAGCCTCAGTTTATTTCAATACGCCACATATGAAAACATCATAATAAATTAAACGTGAAATGATGGCAATAGATTGTGATTTATTGCGAATCCAAAATTGGACCTACAAGGACTTCGTTATCGCTTATAAATGACAGTGGTAGAGAGATTAAAATACGGATGTTAATATTCAAATTGCAAAAATATGCTAAAATATTTTTTAATGTGTAATAACGATTACGAAATAAAAAAATAATATATTATAACAAGTAAAAGTGTTTTTTTCCTTTTTTGTACAAATTAGAATAATAAAAGGCTTTGTTAATACAATATCTATATCACTATTGGGGTAGGTAAAGGGAACGGATCTTCACTTAATTTTATTCTGACACAAATCTTTGGCTTCTGTCGTGTAATTTCATATTCACTTTCATATTATAATGAATTTTCCTTCTTTTCTCTTTCAGAATTTGATTTATAAGGTCGTGCCACGTTTTTAAAAATCTTTAAAAACTTTTCGTTCATTCAATATCATTTGTATAGATTATTTTTGTATATATTTCTTTCTTCATTATTTTTATTTGACGATCCTTTTCAATGCTCTATTCGTAATTTTACGCAAAGTATCTTATTTCTGTCAGCATTGTTAAATTGTCGTAATCGTTTGTTTTATTTATATATTTAAGTAGGATGAAGCTGAAATTTGCTGCAGACAAATTACATAAATTGATAAAAATTTGAATGTTGTGGAGGTTTTAGAAAAATCAAATCGGAAGATTTATTGTGGTACATTAAACTTTCCTTGTATAAAGTAAAAACTGATGGACGTATGTTTTTCGAGATATTTCTTTCACCTGATCAGATAGGTGTTTAAAGACCTCCATGGGGAAAACAGACAATTTTTACTTATTTGGTCACCATAGAAAATCGAATCCAAAACCCTCATGTAGTATGGGAGATCAATTTCTGCTAATACTCTCTAGCTTATTAGAAAAAACGTTACCGGTTAGATTTACTAAGCTTTTATATTATTCTGGCTGATCGGAAGAGATCGCCACATATTTTAACCCCGCAAAGTGTACTATATAAAATAAAAGTGTAATATACCACAATAATAAGAGTTTTGTTGTATTATATTACACTGAAATTTTAGCACAATAAAGAATTAAATAAGTCCGGAAGTTAATTGGCCAGGACTACAGCCAGGGATGTCTGCTTGTGTTATGTGAATGCTCATCAATTTAACCATGACCTTCGTTATTTCTAGAAAATAGTTCATGTTTGTTCATGATGTTAAACAAACATGCAAACCATAAAGCCATTTCTCTGTCTGGGTAGACACAGAGGAGATATCGGTAGACTTCTCTATCTAGACAAATATTCGTTGCTTATTTTACACACATACACCTCATATAGCTACAATTTATCTGACGTTTCCTTTCAAAATATTCGCTTTTGATCTAATCATAATTTCTTTGGTTTTTGTTACGCTTTTCTTTACCACGCCTTTAATTAACGTTTGCATTAATTGTTAAACATTTTATATATATTATATAATTGTAATAAGTTATTTAACATCATGAATGAACTTGAACTCTTCCCAACATATTCAAGATTAAATAATTCTTTATACATAGAATTATAAATCTCAAAACCACGGGCGGTAAAATATTCAACTAATTTTTAAATTGACAGCTCAGTCATAAAGGAAGCGTCACGAGTGGTAATAATTTTTATAAAATTCTTCGACGACATGTGTGCAACATCGCTTCCTGGGTAATACTTCAATTTCATGATTGTTTGTTAAAGTCACATTGTTTCGTTCGAAATATTTATTTTTGCAACTAAAGACCAATGACTATGAACTCTTGCTGAAATACTCTACTATTGTATGCGGAACAACAGTATGTATTAAAAAATTAAAAGCCAGTTATCGAAATCAGTTTATATTTTTTTGTAATTACGAGTACATTAAAAAGCGAACCAGTTAGTTCTCGTTTTAAACTATTTAGACACTTGATTGTCAAGTATGGGGTGTAGCGATATATGTGACAGTATCTTATGGACATAATTGGTCTGTCTAGGGTCACCTACGAGTGTAAAGTATTCATTCTCTTTTGTTCCTTTGACTCCAAGTAGCTGTCACCGCACAGACAGTGGCCACATCCCGGAAATGTGGCCCGCAGGGTAAACTTTGTGGAGCAGCTCAGAGGCTTTCTCTATTTTAATCTTTCTAACTCCAATCCATATTAGCACACCTTAAAAAATCTACAACACTTCTGCTCTCACTTTACATCTACAAGTGCACATTTCCTCTACGACCTAGTACTAGACTCCAAAATACTGTGTGTTGTCAGTAGGACTCATAATATAATACAACATGTATACAATTCCTCTAACATCTACTGCAGTGCGAAAAGCAATGGGAGATCACCATAATATTTTTTACCAAGAACACCATATATGAATATGTTCAACAGTTCGTAGGTCACGTTCCTCAGAATTGTGGTAACGATGAAGAAGAAGGTTGTCAAGTATACAAATGGTGAGTTTATTGCTTTCAGCCTACCACACAACAGTTATGCAAAATCGTACCAATTTTATGGTAAAAGGTTATAATGTCATTTCATTAAGAAAAAAATTGGATTAAACACATTTAAATCATTAAAAAACAAATTTAAAAAAAAACAGAAAAAATTTAATATTTGCAAACTTCATCAAAGAATGGGGAAGGGTGGAAATAAAAAAGAAAATGTAAGTTATTGAAACACACATTTAATAATTGAAGAGAAACGTAAAATTTTTAAAGGCCACTGTTTGAATATAATAGGACCAGATTTAAAAAAATAATTTCAGTGTGGTTTTCATTTATCAAGCTAGAAGTATGAATAATGACAGATACAACTTTTGCCTCCTCTGCATTCCACACATGATGCCATGTATGGAATGCAGAGGAGGCAAAAGTTGTATGCTTGGAAAGAAAAGTATGTAGATCTGTTGTCTCCACTTACCCCAGAAGGGGCATCGCGGGATGATATATATGTAAAAATCGTGGATTCACAAGGTTTACGGCACTTAATATATAATGAAGGGCGAGGATTTCAAAGGCTGTTCTATTTTTTATTGGATATTTATTTTTAGTAACCATTTTACACAGCCATAGAACAATAATTTGGTTCCTACCCCATGAGTTTATGCATCATTTGGGAGAAAAAAACATGATGTTCTTTGCGCTAAGAATTTACAGAGTATTTATTACTGGGGGGGAGCACTGTTTTTCATAATGTCACTCCTTTTAATGTAAAAAAATAAGTAACATGGAGACTTTTTGACAAGGAAAGAGTAAGGGGTATTTGGAGGTCACCACATAGGCATACATAGTTGTGAATGATTTTGATGTGGTTATTGAGGTAATGATGCTACTGAGTTATGTATGTGATATCTTTGGATTTCAGAATGTGTAAGAATGTTAATGTAGAGTACTTGTATGATTGTTTCGGCTTTGTGTTTTAGTATTTAAGATAAATATATGAAATTTGTCATTGAGGAAGGAGACCACTTGGTCACAGGTCTTACCTAATAAAATGATTCTCTGTTCATAAAACGGTGTTTATTTGCATTGTTGTATACTTGTACTCAACGGTTGAAGTATGCACTAAAACAATATTATTAATTTTGTATTGAGAATAATGAAATTTAAAAAAACATACAAAATTATATATAATATTAATATTTTGTTGTATTTTTTCAAGGACTTTGATTGTAACATACATACCATCACACTTTTTCCTTGTCGAGGTAAGCAGAGAGAATAAAACGTCAGACTTTCCTATCTCGACACATATCCTTCGCTTCTTCTACATCCATACACCTCTCACGATTAATTGATTACAAGTAAAAAATATTTTATTAAATATATAAAAAAAAATCTTCGCAAAGAAAATTTAATTTATGTTTTATCACTCAGGATTGGCATGCAGCCTAGTGAGTAGCAGATCATTTATTTTTTATATAAAAACTGTTATCAAATGGAAAAAAAAATTTTATATGAGTATTGTAACAACGTGTCTGAACACGAAAACCATTCAAGTGCAGGGTCTGATCAAGAATTGTAGCGCTCTTGACAAATAAGATAATTATCTTAAGAACATTTTATAAAAATTAACTTTAGTCTAAAAGAAAATAATTTATTAACTCATCTACTCATTTTTTATCTCATTGTCAACTGTTATATTTTTATCATTATGTAATCTACTCATTTGTCTTTTTTTTATTTCACACCTAATAATATTTTTTTAATTTTTTTTTAAATTTAAGCTATATATTCATTTGTTTGCTTTTTATTGAACACTTAATAATATTTTATAATAATGAGAATTTTTTTAGGTTTAATATAATTAAGGTACCTATATATTTTTTAATATTAAGTTATCTATTGATTTGTTAATGAGACTTTATGAAAATAAGAAATCTTCTAGTTTAAATATAATTAAATTACGTATTATTTCCTTATCTATTCATTTGCTTTTTATAAAACACTTAGTGAAATTTAAAAAAAAATAGACATTTTCTAGGTGTAATACATTTAAATTATCTATAATTTTTTTCATAATTAAGTCAACTATTCATTTGTTTGCTTTTTACTAAACACTTAATTAATGGAAGATGCTTATGCCTGTTTTGGTTTATTGTAAACAAACTGTTGCACTTTGTAAGTCCACAGTCTTGACAGATCACATCTAAATTTCTGAAACCAAGGGTATCAAACTTTCAAGCCAATTGATAGGTTAAATTTGTAGTAAAATTTAGTAGATAAACTTTTTTGTACAGCGATATTTGAATGATAGGGCTAAGAATTTTTTATAAGCAACAACTACAGAAATATATCAATTCAGATGTATATAAAAGGCCTAAGAGTAAATCTATTGTGGAAGTGAATTCACTAGGAATCGAACCTGGGGTGCCCGCTTGCTTAGCATTTAAATCAAACCCGCTGATAAGTTTGTAGTCAATAAGTTATCTATTTTTTTCATTATAAATATTAGATGTTTTATGATGTTTAAATAAAGTTGCAATACAATATTTACTGAAAAATGATTGTGGATCATGCGATTGCATTATCAATTTTTGTATTATTTTATAATACAATACAACTTGGGGGTTAATTGCACTGTCGCAGTATTGTACAGCCAACAAAAAATCAGACTAAAACTAGAAAAAAGGGAACGAACAGAAATCATACTTTCAATATCCCGGTAGGATACCTTAAGCGAGTAATAAGTCTTTCAACCATCGTCTTATCTACCATAAAACGAAGGATTTATAGTTTCGATTACGCGGTTTCAGCTTTGACTAAAATATAAACTAAAACAGAATTGGAAATAGTCGTTTCATAATTTCTGACTTTCTAGATATCAGTTGGTCCGTCGTCATGAAACAGCGCTCAGTGGAAAACTTTTGACTTCATGGTCCATAGACCACGTAGTCAACAGATATTTCAGTCAGGTTTTTCTTATAACGAGTGTTTTAACTAGGCCCCACTAGTGTAAAGTGTGTGTAGTGCGAAACCATAAGATATTAAGTCAACAGTATAATTGTCATGGAATGTAGGGAAATGTTAAGCAGTAGTACCTTGTGGACAGTACTGGCACTTTACGATCTCCTAAAAAGGAGTCAAATCCAGGTCCGCTGACATCTCGATCTCTTCACTTTGTACTCAAGTAGCTAACAGTGCACGAACAGGGGCCACATCTTGGAAACTTCGTGGACTCGCATGCTTAACTTGGTGGAGGGGCACAGAAGCTGCACCCTCAGACTTCTGTATTTTCCGTATCCTCTCTCCTAAAACATCCAAGTCTCATCAACATTAGTATAATATGTTCCAAAACATTTCTTAAACACTCTTGCTCCCGTTTAACATATTTAAGTGCACATTTTCTCTAAGAACTAGTTCTACACCCCAAATACAGTGTATTGGCAGCAGGGCTTACAATATAATTCCTATAACATCTGTGGTGTAGAAAGTAATGGCAAATCATCGTACTACTTTTCCCAAGAAAAACACATATAGATCCAAGAAAACCATATGTATATTAGCATTGTGATCACGATGAAAAAGAAAAATAATTGTCATACTATGAGCCACCAACACCTAAAACCGCTCCAGTGCTCACATTCAGCCTTGGATATCAGTACTCGTACAGTTGAGTCTGATTCATCTTGTTGCCTGTGATGAATTTCACAATAAAGAGTCTGGCAATTCTTGAAAATTCCCCAAACAATGAATTCTTCACGTTTTTCGAATATTTGTGCCTGGTTATAACTTGTTAAACGAAGTTATGCATATATTTAAAGAACATTCTTCCTCGGTTCTGATTTTTATTTATTTTTCAAATAAGATATTCTTTAATTTTTTTAAATAATATATATTAAAGATGTCATGGGCTCATACTTTAGCCATTGGAAACATCAAATATAAGAGAGGATACGAAGACTCATTTAAACGGTAAGAAATCTGGGAATTTATTGATGTCTCAGAGTTAAGCCGCATTACCTTAGTTTCTCTACATTCTCCAAATCGATGACTTTCTGCCCTTTTTAGTTGAATTCTACTGTTCCAATATCTTATTTATTTATTTTTTTAAATTTTATATTCGATATAGGTTTAACCCAAATTCATGAAAAAAAAAAAAAAAAAATGAAGTCTAAATGTAGCATAATGACAACAGGAGCAATGTTACTTCTGCTACCCCATGTAGTGACTCAGTTATACCTGCTAAGTTCTATAAGAAGTTTAATCCTCAACTTATCTACCAAAATATAGAATATATCATAAAATTCACTCAACAAGATCATTTCTTGTGGTGATGCTCTTATTCGTAACAGATTAGTCCGTGAATACGGCACCAAAAACAATCTTTATTCACGATGCTGTAAATTAAATTCTCCGGTACATTAAACTAAAGTTTGCGAATCAAAAAAAGGTTCGATATTTTTCCCTTTGATATATTTTTACGCTTAAAGAGTTGTATCTATGCATACTCATTGGGATACAGAGATGGTCAAATAAACAATGTTTGTAATAAAGGAACGCGGAAATCAGTTTTCTTCCATTACTTGATTAAGGTTACGTATGTTATGTTATTTGGATGCCAACGAGGAGTTGTTGGATAAGTCGAAGAAACTCCAAAAAAATGCATCCGATTCAAATTGAACCTACGAAAGTATGACCATGAGTCAGAGTTTGAATACAAAAATGATTTAATACCAAATAGGAGCTTTCACATTCGGCCGACATTATTTTGCGTGCTTAATAATCCGAAATCTTTTTTAATTTCTTCACAAAAACAACGTAAAGACCGCGGACGTTATTTTTAATAAGGCGATTAAAGACTCCTTTACATACCAATACAACACATTATATTTTCATTTGCGGTTCACTCGGCGCGACTATGGAACAAACTTTCAAGATTGATCAGATGAGCATTATCCGTATTTACATTTAAGAGAAAATTGAAAAATATTACATCTCTCATAAAATATTACATCACTCATTTAAGAGAAAATTGAAAAATATTACATCACTCATAAAATATTACATCACTCATTTAAGAGAAAATAGAAAAATATTACATCACTCATAAAATATTACATCACTTATTTAAGAGAAAATTGAAAAATATTACATCACTCATAAAATATTACATCACTCATTTAAGAGAAAATTGAAAAATATTACATCACTCATAAAATCCTTTCATACATTTTTTATTTACTTCCCTTCCTTATCCTTTATCGAACTCATATTCTCTAGTTCTACCATTATTGATAGATATTAGTCAAGGGGTTTTTAAAAACGTTAATTGAAACGAATTTCGGTAAATATGTCATGAATTAAACAATTTAATGTATTAAAAATGAGCTGGTTGAAAAAATTGCTTTGCACCAATAATCCAGTCAGATATACCATGTTTGACGATGAACACAAAATAATTAAAATAAAAATAAAAATAGTAGGCATGACAAAAGACTCAGTTAAATATTATGGATTAGATAAAAAAAAATAGTAACCTAGTCAAAAAAGAAAATACTAATCATTACAGGTCTTTCTGGGTCAATTAGCTATTATTGGACGTATGACTATTGGTAACTACTAGTAAGTTATAAAGTTTATGAGATTCATTCAAAGAAAACTAACCATTGAACAGGCCAGGACAACACCTGATGGATAACATCCTGAATGACACAGAGACACGAAGTCAAAAGAAGAACTGAAACTAGCAGAGAGAAGAACTACAAAATAGAAAATCTTTATTAATGATGCTGTTCTGGAGTACTCGTAGTTGATAATCATTTGCAGTAAATAAGTAATCCGGATGCGTTCTGGTAACCATTAATATCCCTTAACAGGAGCGAATAGAAATTGCTTTTAAATTTAACTGGAGTTTGCTGCACAATGTAAAAACTCCCTTCATACGGAACCCTTTTAGAAATCAAGTTCAAGAAAATTTAAGTTATTCGATTTTATTTTCAAACTCTGAAAATAAGCTACAAAAAGCACTTCGATAATTCAACGAATCTCTATGGCACTGTATCCGATTAAGCTTTTTACGATATAATAAATTACTATAGCACATATTATATAATATATACATAATATCACGCCATTTCCCTTTCGGAGGAGGGTAGAGAGAATAGAGCGTCATTCTTTCTTATCTTGACATACACCTCTTCTATATTGGTACACCTTCTCATGCACGTCATTCGATTTCTCTTACTTGTACTTATTTCTAAATATCATACACTTAATATATGTAAAAGGTCAAGTCAGGTCCCTCAACATTTGTTTTATTTCAGAGCGTGATTGAAATTAATAATTCGGACACGTTTAAGAGCGTGACCGGGAGACAACATTGAATACACTTCAGTCGCGTTAGTTAAGTTCACTCTGTGCACTCCGATAAATACTTTTATATTCTTTATAGCGGCGATTTTGTCGTTATTTTACCACTTTATATTTTACCTCAAAATACGAGTACGTTCAGATGAAATGTAATCCTTAAGTATGTAAAAACTGGAATATCAATAGTACTAATAACAAAGAACAATTCTATGGCATTTTGGTAAAGAGGTACAAGTCATCAATTACTTATTTGTCTGTTTGAAGTTTTGCAACACTTGTATTCCTGAAATACAGACCTCAAGTAAATTTTATAGGTAAACTTTGAATACATAAATAATTTATGTATTCAAAGTTTACCTTTAAAATTTACCTGAGGTGTGTATTTCAGGAATACAAGTGTTGAAAAACTTCAAACTGACAAATAAGTAATTGATAACGTGTACCTCTTTACCAAAACGCCATAGAATTTATAAAGCGCCGTTTAGAGAACTAACTCTACTCATTATCGAACTGTTTGGAGAAGGACAACGCTGGACCTCCAGATCTAATGGTATAAGTTCCGTTAAGACCAAGAGTGCTCTCGCCGAGCATGTTCTATAAACCTTGACTTTTGGATCAACATCCCTTTGGCAATTGAGAGCCAACTTCTTTGACCCGACACCTGGCTGCATAGTACATAATGTCAAAAATACTGCAACAGTAGAGTCTGCTCATAAGGAACGATACACCCCACATGGACTTCGTCAAGGGTGTAACAGTCAGAAACGTTTTTCTCACACTCAACAGAGACGATCTAATATGGGGATCATTCCTAGCAGACGGACAATTATTATTACGAGATTAGTTATATCACGTATGATACGAATATTTCTTCCTGAAAAGTAAATTTTACGAGTGTGTACAAAGAAAACGAGCGCGTTTAATGGTATTACGCAGATTTGTTGCGGGGTGAAGTTTAACCTGTTCCTCGATCCCCACTCATTAATTTGAACCAACCAGATGGCTGAGAGACTCTAAATCGAGGCCCTGGTGATGGTTATGATTAGAACCAGACCGTCATTCATGTAAGCTTGGATCATAGAATTTATTTTAAATAAATCATCCATGAGGCCGATCCAGAAAAAAATGATGCAATATACCACCCTGCGGGCAACCTATATTGATCTCCATATATAAAACTCAGATCTGCAGTTAACTGTCACACTGCAACCTCTGAAGCAGTTCTGAATTAATGGGTTAATGTTTCGTGAAATATTGAGAAATTTTAATTTCTTTAACAAAATTTGAGTACTAATGTCGTTTGTAAAGAATCCATGGTTCAACTCTATATTATAACTATATAGACTCCCATTTTGGATTTCAGTAATATATTATAGTTATCACTCAACCCAAAACGCAACATTTAATTTAGTCAAATTTGTCACTTATGTTGTTGAGACTTTAAGGAAATGGAAATAAAGCCCGTTAGATTTATTGATAAATTAAGACACTTTATTGTCAAGTAAAGAAATAATGAGTTTATTGTCTTACGGTAATCTCTTCCAACAACCAGACAATAGTTAAATGGATTCGTGCCCGATTGCTGGATAAAAATTTACAAAAGTGTTTCCAAAAAGAAAAGAAAAACTAAAAATATACTTAGAGCATTCTAAAATAAATAAAACAAAATATTTATAGTAGTCACTTAAGACTGAGAATGGGGAAGGCAGATGGGAAAGGATAAGAAAATAGGAGTTCTGGAGAAACATATTTCGTCACTGAAGACAGATGTCATATTTTTTTAAATTGCTGTTTGACACAACCCAACAAGAACGAGAGTCTTACGGGAGTCAGTAACTGGTTCCAGAGCCTACCGGTATGGATCGAAAAGAATGACATGCAGGGAGCGATACGATGTATTGCATGACAAAGAGCGATACGATGTATTGCAAATGCCAAAACGCAGCATGGGTTTTTAATATTTTTTTAAACATTCTAATGTATAGTTTTAATTAGATTAAACCAAAAATGTTATAATATTTTCACCTATCAACGTTTTGGAACTGAGCCTTCCAAATGTGCGGTGGGTTGGGCTGTAATTGCATAACACAGCCCATTTGTATAATTCAAGAAGAGTCAGGACGAAGGAATGTGACCTTTGGATTATTTGTACAAACGTTCTTGCACATTATTATTTATTCATGATGACGTCTTCAGATGTAGGCTCGCCTCGGCGATGCTGGGTACTGCCGATACACCTCGGGTTGCTTTATCTTGATTTACAACAAGGCACATCACCTTAGTTCTGAATGCCTGCATATCTCCGTCGCTAATTGTTCTTCTTCATGATTCAGATAGTCCGATTCGGTTAGGAGAAAGCGTGTCTTGATATATCTAGCATTGAAGATATATTTATTGACAAAGAAAGTCTGGGATGATCAGGGCGTCCTTTTAAGTAGAAGAATGCGTGTATTAGGTTATCTCTTTGTGTGTGCTT
>OX463849.1:33097746-33435246 GCA_949825065.1 Odontocerum albicorne | reverse complement strand
TAACATTCTTTTCTTTCTTTCTTGCCAACATATCACTCTAAACATAATCTTATCGAATCTAATCTAACACTCTTTTCATTCCGTCGGGAACAAAGGGCTGCAAGAAAATGCCTTCATCCTGATCTAGTATCTAAACATACATGCAGCTTGGTTCCACCTGCACTCACGTTATTTGTGAGGGACAAAATAAGTTCTCATCCAGCGTGATTTACACTAGTAGATCGAAATCTTCTTTACTTTTAATGAACGCGACGTCGCGTAGTGATGAGGAAGGAACTGCTCAAAGGGATTCCTCCTACTTGCGACTTACCTGACTAAAAATAATAGTAATGACGATGGATTTAAGGTCTGACGTCGCCGTAGAAGCAAAATGACTCACATTGCATAAAATATACTTATAAAGTGGTTTTAGATCTGAAGGTCCAACATCACAAAAAGTTGCTAGTACTTTTATAGTAAACTTCGAATACAGCAAAACTATCCTTTGACGCCTGTAGGTCAGAGTAGCGATCTACCGATATAAGGCTGAATTGAGCTCGTGGTAGGCAGATAACAAATTTCAAAACTTTTCTCTCAAAGCGCACACTTTTCGCTTCCCCCACTTTCGTATGTACAATATTTCATTATTCATATTTCTATCTTTACCTTCCTTACAAATCAGGCTTACTTTATCAAACCCCTTTGCTCTCGATTTACCTATTTCTGAAAGCTCTTTTCACGTTATTTAAAACATTCATTTTATCTATGCATTCATTTTTTTCATAGATTGACACTGAAATTTTTTCTTGGTGTTTGGGTCTTCTTAGCATTAATTTTATATTTTTTCTCTACCAGTCCAATTTTAAATAAATAAAGGTTTATTAATAGCAAAATAGTACGTACGTATATAAATACATTCCAAAATCCCACATATATCTCAAGATAAATATCAGAAAATATATTTAAGACAGAAGCTATCAAAAGGTCTGGACTAATATCATAACATCCCTTCGGCCGAGATACACCCCACCAATATAGTGCGAGCCCGGCCGCGACGACAACATATGTTTTTCAGCCCACACCCTATTACTTCCATACGTCAAGGTGGTCACCAACACACTATTATTTGTTGTTATTTTTAGAACTTTTTACTCACTCTTTCAAGGACAGGGACAACTCATTCCAGCATTTGCTGGCTGAATATGAGAAGGACCCCTCGAATAATATTAAATTATGGTTTGGGATGATTAAAATAGTTTATCTGCTTCTGGTTTCATAGCCGTGAAAATCTCTAGCCCAATAAAGTTTTTCGAAGACATAAAGGTGGCATTTTTGTCTTGATAATATTATACATGAGTACGCTTAAGTGAAGGAACCGTCTCTGTTTTATGTCAATTAACTCTCAAAAAAGGGGGAGATACGTCCTCTGGAAGGGATGTTGAAAAAATACCTACAACAAGCATTTTGTAATCTTTGCAACTTTTTTTCTGTTTTCTTTACAAGGCACGGTCCATAGATGCAATCACCATACTCGTCTATTGGAATAATGAGCGCGTCGGTTATTATAATACAATAATATAAATATTCTGTCAAAAATTAATGTAAAGGTTTGGTTTGTTCGATGTTTCATGAGCAAGGATATCCGTTATATCATGTGATCATGTGCAAAAGTAATTTACTGCACTCGGTGTACCGCAATGGTGCGATCATATTATACTAATGCTAGTCCAACGGTGGATACGATTCGCAGAGCCGCTCTTCCAAAATACGTGACAGCCACAAATTCCATCTTCAGCTATTAAGTATGGCGATGAGAGCATATGCCGGGAGTATCGTGCCCTTCTAACCATTAAATGCAGATCAACTCAACTGTAAAAAGGTTTTGATAGACAGAGCATTCTCGACTAGAATTTTAATAGTTCCTGTTAGAATTTTGTAGTCTATTATAAACGTGTTGAGTTGTCACCTCCGTGGCCTAGATAGTAAGACTTCTAGTCGGGAGTTTCGGAATCGATTTCAGATAGTACCCAAAATAACATAAAAAGGGTCACAGTCTGTTAACAATGTACGTGCATGCTAGACGTGTATGAGTGTTGTTACCTCTTCACGCACAATAGTATCATCATCACGTGCGGTGACAAACTGCGAGTGCCATGCATACTCTAGTAGTTTTATTATATTGATTTTTTATTACACCTAATCAAATACTTTTGATGACCTACATGGTTGGTAAAACGCTTGACTCCATAGTACACAAAAAACAGGGCCCTAGCGTGTCAATAGAGTTTATCTGACAATAATACTCACACGTATCTAGTACGTATATGATGTTTTTGTCGACACGTGCAATGATGAACTGCGAGTTCCGTGCATACTCATGTGCTTCTTGATAAAAAAAGGCCGTTGACAATACTTTCTCCAGGCATCTTCAATTTATCCTTATCTCTAGTTCGGCTTCCATACGACAGAAGAAGAAGAACTTAAACATACATAAATACTGAGATGCAGCCTTTTAATACACACCCTTAGTTTCATACTTCTTCTCATGCAGGTTTTTTTACATACACTCTTTCAAAATTTGATTCACATGGTCCAACTATAATTTCTTTGGTATTTCACTATAGATTCCCGATGATTCCTCTGTAGATTCTCCATGATGAAAAAACAAAAGTATCTCACTCTGCTGAGCTTAAGGAATAAAATAAATCTGAATTAAAAAAAAATTCTTACAGATAAGAAGAAATCGCTTATGGAAGCCACATCAGTGCTTGAGGGTATCAAAGGTGTAGAGACAGTTGGTGCTTGGCCTCTCAAGAATATTTTTCCCAACAACAGATCCAAGATCTATGTTAAGAAGATAATGAAGTTGAGATTGAATAATTGAGAAAGAAAAGAGCTAGAAATTATCAGAAGAGAAATACTTAGAAATATTATCAAATCAAAAATAAATTCTAACGACGAAACAAATCGAGAGGAATGGGAAAAGTACAAAAGAACTCTCAGAATGATGACACCCAGTACCATTATCCGACTGGAAACTTTGGTTAATTGCTACAGTTTCCGTTTCATTGGAAAACTCTTCAACATTTTATTTCTAGTATATTCTATTGTTTTGCAAACTAGTGCTGCTATAACTCTATGGAAAAATTCCTTTAAAGTCAATAATAAAAAATCTTAGAATTCTTTATCTCCGCTTTTTCTATAATGCATCTGTAGCATTTTCTAAGAATTTGAGTCACCATTAAATTCTAATAATTGTCTGACATCTAATTATAAATTCCTGGCACGAAAACAATCAAGTGTCCCGGAATGCTCTAGTTTGTTTGTATTTATTTTTCTATTGCTGCTCTATTTTTTCCTTTGAATGACATCTATTGGAAATCACCTGATTAATGCAATCATTTGATTGATACGTGTTGTACCCATTCAGTGACTTGTCTCTTGAGATCATTATAATTCTTCGTCCATTTCTTCAGCATTCCTCTGCTTCTGATAGTCACCAATGCTAACAAGTATACCATACTCATTAAGCGAGAATTGAGAATTTTAATCAACTCGTTGTGAATTCTTGTATAAACATTATATTTGCGGGGTGGGTTTTGTTTTTCTTTTAATCGATTACATATTGAAATAATTTGCCTTCGTTTGCTTCAACAATGGAAATATTTTTTGTTCATTGGCTCAAATCAAATTGTGGAATAGGTTTTTATGATAATACTATGAGGATTTAAGTATGAGGATTTAAGTAAATTTAAATGGAAAATAATGCTGTACAAAGAGTTAGTATTTATTTATTTAAAATGTACACGAAATTCTTTCACAAACCTGAGCAACAAAATATAAAATATCAACAACTTAAAGATGATCACCATTCAGAACACATACGGCATATGAAATCATCAATGTTTATTACAACACTGAAAGAAAAGAAATACTCAAATACAATTAAATAACATAAAAATTAATTCAATTACAAAAAAAAAACAATTAAGACAAATTGAAAACGGAATAACTAGTCATATCTAAGATCTCCCAGTCGACATCTAAGATTTAGAAAATGCTGGAGAAGTACCCTCTGGAACTTAACATATTCAGTAAAAACGTTCACAAAACTAGACATAGAGCTATCTAATTGTTGCATTCCCATAGTTAGTGAATTACAACGTGCTTTAAAATATGCAATTTTACAAGTGGAGAACATACAGACCCGGCGGTAAGTTTTGTTCATACAGTGACACATCAACCCCAAGGACCTCTATAGCTTAATTTGTAAGCCGCTTGACAACATTGTCTTTAGCCAAATTAATAGAGATGTAGAACCACAAGATGGAGTTCGCGTTCGTCTTTTACGTTGACAATACTACCACACGTTGAAGAGGCAACCTAACAACGTTCTTCTTTCTTCGAACTTTTCTACTTATAGATCGATTGTTAAATTTTAGGAACTAAATAATTTGAAACTCTAAATTGTCTAGAATCGGCATTTCTTAAAATTGGTTTTACTATATTGACTTGTAAAATGGCATAATTACTTTAATTTTGTGGCACTTATCATCATAGTTTGGGTGGATTACCTATTAAAAAAAACAACCTTCACAAAAGTATTATCACCAGACGAACTTTGTTACCAGACGAACTTTTTTCCAGACGAACTTTGTTAACAGATGAACTTTGTTACCAGACGAACTTTGTTACCAGACGAACTTTGTTACCAGACGAACTTTGTTCCAGACGAACTTTGTTAACAGACGAACTTTGTTACCAGACGAACTCTGTTACTAGTGGATACTTTTTATGTATATGTACTCGGTGTTCTTTTTATTTTATTGTTTATGTATTTTTTATATGACTTTTTTGCATTGAACACCCTTGGATACTTCTAGAAAAAATATGATTATTAGTATTTTATCAATAAAATTAATAGTAAATTTAATTAATTTAATTTAAAACTGGGTTCTGATTAAAATAAACAAGCAACTAAGCGCTGAAAAAATGATCACATTTCTTTATGAGGAAACATGTTTTAATGGTTTATTCAATAGGTGTTAGCAGTGTGCAATGAACAAAAGACAATGAATACAAATATTAGCTGGAAAACACAAACGTGAGAAATGAATTTGAAGGCTCGGACACACTTACGCAAGGAGAGGTTGCACTGTGGGGCTTGGTGCATTACAAATAAATTGCCAAAATACTGCAGCGGAAGAGGTTGCGACATATTTTCACTTATTTTTATGTTATTGTGATGGTTTTGCTAAAAAGTAGTAATTTGAAATATTGTTAGTAATAGTAATAAATTACAAACTCTTGTAAGGAAAGTATATGAAAGGCGTGATGAAATGAACCAAATAAGTTCAGTATAAATATTGAAAAGAAAGTCGAAAGTTATTTATGTGCTGTTGAGTTGAAATGCAGAAGTCTTAAAGTTTATGCGTCGTACACATATTTCATTTTAGTTATTATTTTGTTTGTTGTGGCATGTTGTTATTATGTTTTTATATTATATATATTTTTTGTTCCTTTAACTGGAAAATGAAAAAATAATATTATATGTTTTTGGATTTTGTTTTATGTGTGAAAAGAAGGTCTACAGTATCTAAGTATAAAATTTGAACATTATGGAGGGGGTGGAAAATATACAATACTTAACATGATCAATATAATGTATCTCTTTGCAGTGTTACTTTTGTTATTCTAGTATGTTCTATAATCATTTAGAAATCAAGTAAGGGTGTGCGTGAAGTAAAAAATATAAATTATATCAAGTTTAGGAAATGTTGTATTTTTTAAGCATTTCATATCGAATGGCCGCTTAATGCGCGATGTTAAAGGAAAAATATCAGTAGACTATGTATAGGTAGTTTATGATGGATTATACATACAATATCTTTAACGAACGCAGCATTTAAAAAAAAAAACAAAGCTGACTGCTCACAATGGAATCTTGGTCCATAGGATATGCAAATGAAACTCGGCCGTAGTAGAAAAGTGACAAAAATAAGACAAATGCGGTAGAAATGAGAGCGTTACGTAAATGTGTGGCAAAAGAACGTATTTATTTATTTAACACTTTTATTGCAAATACAATCTGACGGGCTTATTGCCAGGTGGCAATCTCTTCCAAGCAACCAGATAAAAGTAAAAGAAGCAAGTTACGTGGTCGCATAAATCATTCAAATGACTCTCCATCCCCACGAAATCCATAAACACATACATACGTGAGCATATACCCACGAACCCCACAAAGACGGACAATCACAGTCTCTTTCTTTCATACACATATTCCGTCTCGATTTGTCAGTCGTTGTCAAGCGTTCTAGGGACAGAGACGACGCTCTACAAAGCCGAAGTTAGACGATTATGGCCGACAGTCTCTTTCTTAAGGCCGATGTGTATAACTTACCACCGGGTACTCTATGTATGTATGTTAAAGCAATGGAAACGATAATACATTTAAGATAGAAGCTATCTGGGCTCATTTATATCATCTTCCCAATCGAGATAGGATAACCCCAATAGGAGGGCAAGCCCGGCCGTAAGGACGTGAGATGTGTTTAAATCCACACTGTGTTTACTGTCACAAGAAGATTAACACCTGAGAAGGATATTTTTTTTCTTTTTAAATTTTATTGCCTTATCTTGTTTTATTACGATTAGGAGTATTACTGTTTTTCATACGTTTTTATAAAACTGTAAATTTTTATTGTTTATGCAATTTTCAGCCACGTCCTTTATATCCTTCCACTCCACTTATTTATATTTGTTTTGGAATATTTTTAATCTGACAAAAGTGGATTCGAGTCCGGAGTTTCAGCGCCCTTGAGGAGAGTACTCCCTAATGACGGTATTGTCATTTTATTATGATTACTATCCCTAATTTTTTTTATTGCTTATGCATTTTTTCATGGCTTATGTGACATTGTACACCCTTACACTATTGATGGAACAAATAAATTATTACTATCAAATATATAAAATTTTATCGAAGAAGTCAAATGTTGAGCATTACACATTTTTTTGTGATTTGGCGCGATTACAGTAGCGGCCAGACAATGTGATCAGAAGCCGCCAATGCCTGGGAACCTGTCAAAGCCGTTGCACTTCTCTATAACTCCTCCGGGCCTTGCCCCACTACCATCACTGACTGGCAGTTTGCGTCATGTCTCGTCTCATACGGGACTCATCAATTTTCAATGTGTAATACTTAGGTTAAAAACTTTCTTCAATTTTCATAACAATCGCAACAGTTCAACAATACACTTTGTTCTAAGCATATGCCAAATAAGTAGCGAAATGCCAAATCATGGTGATAGAATATGTGGAAGGAAAAATCTATGCAATATATGCGTGACCAATGAAAGATGAAACTAATTTGAAGAATTCTACTACAATACAGGGTGCGTTTTATGTTCCAGGCCGATGTTTTTTTTAATAACTTTTATATGAAATACGATTTTATAATTTATATTTAATTGATTGATTATATGATCTTTTACATTATGTATGGAATATAATGTCGATCAAGTGGCCGCCTCTAGCCGTGCCGCAAACGCGAGCTCTTTCAAGTATATTTTTCATAACGCAGACTTCTGGTGTTATTTCAGCATTTTTTTACGAACGTTGTCCTTAAGCATCGGGATTGTGGTTGATTTGATATTGTATACCTTTTCCATCAAGTACCCTCATAGGAAATAGTCGGGGGCGGTCAAATTAGGGGATCGTGGGGGGCAGTCGATATCACCACTTTTTGACATTATTCGGCCGGGAAAAGTTTCTCGCAAAATTTGCATCGTAGCACGATCTGTGTGTGATGTGGCACCGTCCTGTTGGAACCACATGTGCTGTAGGCCCAATTGATCCAATTTGGGCTCAATAAAGTTTACCAACATGTCACGATAGCGATCACCAGTAACTGTTACAGCATTGCCTCTAGCATCCTCAAAGAAATATGCTCCAATGATGCCGCCGACCCAAATGACAGCCAAATCATAATGACGGCCAAACAAAATCGGCGTGGAACACAAAACGAACCCTGTATTTAGGTAGTATTTTCTCAGATGGTATGTAAAAGAGTAACGAGAGATATCGAAGGGTTGTAAGGACAGGAAACATATATTCTCGAACCGGATATACCAAAATTTTGCTAAGATAGTTCACAGCGGTATTTAAGTGCCAACTTTCATGTGAAACGTGAACGTGGAAAAATATTGAAAGGAGCCGAATAAATGCTATAAAAATGTGTGCACTGATAATAATACATGGGGTGACAATTTTTGACAAAATAGGGTAGGAAGTGATTAGGGATGAATGTGAACTTAAGGCTGATGTGTTAAGTAAGATTTAAAGAGAGCATTCGGAAATTGTTTGGGTATATATAACAAATAAATTAAGAAAGACGAACAAAACAAATATGTAATGCAAATGTGGGGGGAAGGTGTTAAAGAAGAAGACCAAGTAAAGTGTGGTTGAATCAAGTTAATGATATTTTGAAAAAAGGAAACTTAGAAAGTCAGATAAATCGCTGGAGTTGTTTGAGAAAACATATGAGTGTGCAAGAGGCGAAGGATTTGTGTTGAAGTAGGAAAGTCTGACGCTCTGTCGTCTCTACCTACCCGACATGAAAATGGTGTGATGATGTGTATACATTTAAAAAATTGTTACATATGATATATGTTACACATCACAGGACAGGCCAATTTTTTTTTCATGTTTTCAGCAATTAAATTTCAATTATTATCACTTTTGACTTCAAATTTAATTAATTTAGCGATTGGCTATGAATATTCTTATTTTTCTGATTTTAAATCGCTCATTTTTATATGTGTATTGAATACACAGCACCGGAACGCGCAGTTTTTTTTAGCACAGGAAGGGAGAGGTTAAATATGAACACCCATTCCACACTTTGAAAAGGTAACTGTCGATTGGAAAGAGAATTATGGAGAATCTAGTTTAATAAATTTAATTAACTTTGTAAATTTAATTGAGTCACTTTACAGGAAAGCATTCGTCATGGTTGCTGAGGGCTGCTTTCGAGGATCCCCTCGCTATTCCAATGCCAATTCAATTGAAAAGCAAAACTGTCCCGTAGAGTTTTGTTTTTTTTTCCTCTCCTCTTTAAGTGAATGTTGCCGTTGCACACTAGCAAAGTCACCGACTACACCGCTGTACAGGATCCGATGGCACAGCGAAGTGAGACTATCGGAGTACACCGGATTGTTTTTCCCCCTTTTTTTGAAAGGATATAATCGTATATAACCGAAATCATAAATATCTTTATATCTCGGAATACTAGTCGGGAAAATTGCCTGTGTTATATTTGATGGAACTTAATTTATTAAACTCCATATGTAATTTTTTTTTAGGTATTTTGCATATTACATATTTCCCTAATTCGTACAAGGACTAAACATAACAATTACTAAAAAAACATATGTTAAACAATTCAACATTATAAGACTTATTTGATAAAACAATAGTAAAAATGTATGTCATATGTTACACTAAAACAATAATGGCAAAATGTAACATGTTATATAATATAAAAAATAAAATTATTACACTATATTTAAGAGATTTTTTCTGAAGGAGCTGGGCTACGAATGAAACACGTTTAATTAGTATATGAGGACACACACGGTTAAAAGGAGCACAGCTCGGGGAGAAGCACAACGCGGGGAGAAGCACAGTTCGGGGAGAAGCACAGCGCCGGAAAGCATCAATACACGTATTGTTATTATTTGTAAACTTTTATCAATTTAAAATATTTTATATTAAACATTCTGATTCTCATAATTTCGTTAAACCTGTATCGAAAATAAAATAAAGTAAATAAATGAAAAGGTTATACTTCCTTAGTATCGTCATACATACTCGTAGCTACTGTGTTGCCATTAATCAATTCAAGATGACTTATTTGGTATAATTACTAATGTTAGTATCGATTAAATACAATTAATGCTAGGTAGCTATAAGCGCCAATTAGATGAAATATGGGCAGAATAATAAACCGGTCAGTTAGGATATGCCAATCAGATGAACTGCATTATCCATAAAGAGTCGATAAGATCCTTGAAATGCTTAGGAAGTCTTGTTGGATGTATCACACATTTATGTGATTCGCATTGGGGACCACATACTGCCAAAGCGTGTCTTGTATGAGGGACAGGTGAATGTAGGAGGATAGATGAAATAATAATAATAAATGGACCGTTTCGAGACCTACCTCTGCTCAAAGGCGCCCTAACTCGGGATTCGAACCCACTATTATTGATATATGAAAAATATAACAAAGTAAATATATACAAGGTTTGATAAAAAAATAACGAGATTTTTTTTTCGTGGGCTGTTTGATTTTTATTGACCCCATTTTTCATTTATGTTGGCGACATTATATGTAATGAACATTTCAATTTTCAGCCATATTGTAAATATTAAATATTTACAACGCATTTTGACAAATTTGCGATTTTTTCATTTTAAAAATTACTGGACAAAGAATTTCCGTTTAAAATATAATAAAGTGCAGTGAAGTGATGCAAAAGTTGAATTTTATCCTATGGGACTACTTTGAAAAGGATAATATTAATAATAAAATAAATACTTTTTGAGAAAAATGAAATTCCTCGTAATTTTTTTATCAAACCTCGTATATAATTTCAAAAGTGTAGGTTTTCACTTCGTTGAACTCCATATTGAACAACAAATAACTTTTTTATTTTACTAATTCATTAATCCACGCTACACGTATTTCTACCTCTTAATCCGAGACTTAGAATTCTTTTTCGAAGACCACACACAATTTTGCTGTGGGTGGTTCATAATAACATAACCCTAGTAAGCACTACTCTCATAATAAACCGGAATAATTCCGTCTAAAGAGAACCTCAGGATAGGAGGTAGAAACATGTGTAGCGTAGATTAATGTAATTGGTGGAATTACAAAGGCTGCGATGGGAGGATGAAGTTGAGAGGGACGCAACCCGGCTGCTGCAGGCACAGACAGGAGGAGTTGAAGGCGAAGGTTGACGGAGGCCAAAGCTCGATATGGGCTGTAAGACCATCGAAAGAAAAGGTGGAATTACAAAATGATTTTTTAATACAGATTTCAACATGGAGTTCCAAAAAGTTAAGTACGAAATTTTGGTAATCCTAGTTGGTAAGATGCTTGACTTCCTTCCAGGGGGAGAGAAGCATCTTACCAACTTACCAATTACACTTTGCAATTCATCATCACTCTTCGCCAATACTACCATGTCATCAATAATCCGCATACGTTTCGATTCGACATTTCTATGCCATCAATTGACCTCTGTAGTTCCTTCACTCATGAATCTATATAAATATTGAACAACCAGGGTGACATAACGCATCCTTGCTTTACCCTTTCCGAAACATTAAACTATTCCCTCTAATACATGCTCTACTTACAACGTATAATGATGCAATACCACGTATTAGTATTTATTCAACACCATATTTATTCAGTATTTTCCATGGCTTGTCACTTATCACGGCGGTCATGTGTTATGCTTTTCACAAACCAAGTCCACAAACGCACAATATACTTTTTTTTTAAATTTTCGCCATACATTGTTCTACAAGAATAAACAAAGAGGAGAACGAATATTAATTTATCTTTTTAAATCGCTCTCATTGTGTACAAAACATCCTAGTATTTTTTCCATCGAAACATAAATACCTTATGTAAAAAATTGTTTGGGATCCTTTTTTGGGTTTAATCAGAAATCGAATCCTTGGATTGTCAAGCTCTCTATAATTTAGTTCAGGGAGGTCATCTTCTTAACAGTTCATAAACATAAACACATACATACCATTATGCCGTTTCTTACTGGGGTAGGCCGAGAAGACAGAGGGTCAGACTTTCTTATTTCGACACATATATTTCGCATCTTCCACATCCGTTCTCACACATCTATTGTATAATTTATCTTGCTTTTAACTTTTAATTTTTTTAAATATCATTCATTTGATCCAACCATATTTTATTTAATCTTTCTCTACCACGCCTTCCACTCATATTTATACCATACATACATTTGTTTTGTTAGTCTTTCCTAATTAATTCGTTCCACATACCCAAACCTTCCCCGAGTGCCGTTCTTTATCTTACTTAACACATCAGTCTTAAGTCCACATTTATCCCTAATCACTTCGTTCCGTATTCTGCCATACATTGTCATCCCATGTACTCTTCTAATTGCACGTGTTTCCAGAGAATTTATTCGGTTCTTTAAGTGTTTTCTACGACCATATAACATATAATATCAAATATGGTACTTAAATACTTTTAAATGTTCAATATATAACATATATATTTTTATTTACGTAAATGGTTCAGACAACAGCGCTGCTAAATAAGTAAAATTCAATCAAACAAACCTTAATAACAAATAACATAAACATTCCGATCAATGTCAACTGTTAAACAGAGTGTTTCGAGCTGTTCCCTTTGTTTCGCTAGAATCGCTCCATTTCCCCCTATTTAACCCCAGAGATACGAGTAGAGATCTTATTAGTGCAGGCTAAGTGAAGTCGGCTTATCTCGAATCAGCGAGTATTTGTTTTGTCTATCAAGTGCTATAGCTTAATTATTAGATCGCATTGTTCTAGAACTTGGGTTCAAAAGGTTTAGTTGTTAAGTTATAGGAGTTAAAAAGGTAATTAATTACTATTTATTAAGAGTTACTAGACGAGGTAATTTATCATTTATTTTTTTCATTCAAAATAATACTAACAGGAACTTTATCAAGATATTCACAATAGTAGATCATTTATAAATATATGATATTGTCAACGATTAAAATTTTAAATATCAGTGTTCATCTCATGCACAGTTACGCCATGTCAGCAGGTCAGTAAAAATGTTACAATTTATCTAAAACCTATCAAAAAAAAACGAAACTAGAATTTCTTAATCAATTTAGCCACCATCCTCCTAAACTCAGACGGTGTTAAATTAATGTATTTACATCTAAGTCAACTACTCGTCACATTCTTACTTCTAGGTTATATACGAGTAAGTCGATATTACTTCTAAATAGTAGCCACTCTGAAAAAGCTTCGAAGCTAATCTTAAGACGCAAATGTTAGATTAAACTGAGAAACCTTCCTTTTTTTAAATTTCATTATCGTTCTTATAGTTATGAATACCAAATATACTTACTGAATTTTGTGAAGATTCTGAAAATGGGAAGGTATCGTATATGATCTTTATTCAGTAAATTGTATTCAACACGTATTGATAAGAAAAGTAATAGTAATAATATTAATAAATGGACAATTTATATATGACCGTTTAGAGAGCGAACTCTCCTCAAAGACACTATTTCTCGGGAAAAGATATCACGAAATATACATACATAATTTGAGTGTTTAAGTAAGATTGTGGTAGCCCCCGCATCCCGATTTCCCGCATCTACATATGTTTAGAAAACAGCACTAAAAGTAATAATAAAATACAAATATACATTAGTACCTTAAAACGATTTTCAAATGTATATTTAAATGATTTATTTTGCAAGACAAGTGTATACAGTATGTGTACATAATATATGAAAAAAAAAACGTGATTTATAAAAACCAGTGATTTCAAGAAGACACTTAAATCATGCGTATTTGGGTTTGTCATTTGTTGTGGCCCTAGTAAACTAACATTTATCTTACCAGGGGCATTACTGAAGTTATTTACATGTACGAGTATTTTTGCGATAAGTGACATTTATTGTTTTTTTTTCTGGTGTAATTCAGTAACCAAAAATCACTCCAAAAGCGCATTGTTTCACTATAACACCTTAAATAAGAGTAACTTAAGAATCATTAACATCAAATAGTGTAAACTTAAGGATCAGAAACATCAAACAACGTGAATTTAAGGACCAAAAACAACAAATAGTGTGAACTTAAGAATCAGAAACATCAAATAGTGCGAATTTAAGGATCAGAAACATCAAATAGTGTGAACTTAAGAATCAGAAACATCAAATAGTGTGAATTTAAGAATCATTAACATCAAATAGTGTAAACTTAAGGATCAGAAACATCAAACAACGTGAATTTAAGGACCAAAAACAACAAATAGTGTGAACTTAAGAATCAGAAACATCAAATAGTGCGAATTTAAGGATCAGAAACATCAAATAGTGTGAACTTAAGAATCAGAAACATCAAATAGTGTGAATTTAAGGATCAGAAACATCAAATAGTGTGAACTTAAGAAACAGAAACATCAAATAGTGTGAACTTAAGGGTCGAAAACATCAAATGGTGTGAACTTAAGGGCCACAAACATCAAATAGTGTGAACTTAATGATCAGAAACATAAAATGGTGGGAACTAAATGATGTTTTTAAATGTATTTGTGTCACCAGACTACCTACACTTCAGATATGGTTTATTTCATACCTACTAAAGGTGGTTTAACCACACTGATCAGAGGTAGTTTTTCCATACACCACTCTAAAATATCTATTAATTGACGACCTTACTAGCCTAGTTGGTACGACGCTGCTTTACTTCCATCCGGAAGTTTAGGCTCGATTCTCGATGGTACCTTAAAAAATAGGTCTCAGTCTGGTAAAACAGTTCTTCTGTCAACAATATTCACACATGCTAGACATGATCAATTGGTGTTGTCTCTTTACGTTTTGGGTAGTATTGTTAACACGCGTGGCGACGATGCGCGAGTTCTGTGTATATTCAAGTGGTTCTAAACCCAAAGGATCAGTTACTGGAGCCAAATATAACGTGGTTTCCCAGTCACACTCTGCAATCATGCTAGAGGTTACCATACGAAAGAAGAATTAAAATAACGGATAAAAACATTCCAACAATTTAATTGCATTTTTCATTTTCTTAGTAACATACAAGCAAAAGCATAATATTTGTGGTTGTTTGTCTTGCTTTCCATACTATGTATATATACGACTATTTTTTATGTAAATAAATTAAAACGAGTATATTTTCAAACTGACAAAAATATCTCATCAGATTTTGTATTAGCTATAACATTTGGAAATTTCTCATTTGACTAGTCCTAAAACTTTTTGATTGTCAATGTACGTTTTTAGTAGAATAAATTACGATTAAGAATTGCATTGATTTCACACAGGTGTTTCGGAGAGCGAAGCTTTAACGCCAAAGGAGTTTTTAATTAAATACTACATACAATGCTCCTGCGGTTACCTATATTATTTATATCAGGGACTTTTAATACGTCTACTTTAAGTAGTTTCGAAATTGAAGAAATTTAAAAAAATTTGATAAATGTATCCGTAGCCAAAATAAAATATGAGACGTTGTGGAAATAATGGCCGGGTTTAATAGTAGACTATATTGTACTACCCTTCCGTTGTATGCTATACAACCTGACGGGCTTATTATCATGTGGCAATTTATCCCACCTAAACAGTTAGTATTCAAAAGTTTTGAATACGAAAACTAGACTTTTTTTGTATCACCGGGTTTTAGACAAGCATTATGACAACTTCACCTCATTATATTTATTAATATTTCAAAATTAAATTTTATTACACAAAAACTAAATTTAAACAGTAATCAAACAAAACCCAAAACACACTTAATATTAAAAAAAGAGAAAAACATCAAAATTAGAACACAATCAAAATAGCAAAACAATTATTAAAACATTATTGTTTGTGCTCCCCTGATGATGAGGTGGAAGCGTTGCAACCGGTAGGGTTATACCGTTACATAAAGTGGAATAAACAGTGTTTGATAAAACAAATTACAAAACATTTATGTTATGTATACATAAAAAAACAACATGTAGGCAAAAATAAAAAAGGTACAAAAAAGCTTTTGAATTACAAACCTGTTGTATTTGGTTTTGGAGTAACCTGTTGGTTTTGGGGTAACAGGTTTTACAAAATTTGTAAAACCTGTTACTCCAAAACCCTATAATTAATTTTCAGTGAGAGAAAATGGCATTCAAATGAAAAAAATGTTGAAAGTGAAACCAATTAGGAATTTCTGGGTTTCTAAATTAGCTAATCACTATTTATTTGTTTCACTTTTTTGTCAAGTATACTAGTAGCGAGTTTATTGCTAAACGGGAATCTCTTCTAACCGACCATATAAGTGTTACGCAGATTAGTGGCAATTGCTGGGTGAAAGGGTACTACTTTTTTTCAAACGAAGATTTTAGATCGTTATTGAAAAAAATGATAACTTAAAGAATTGAAAAGCAAATGAAAAAAACAGCAAAACTTTAAATATTTGCAGTCACTAAAGAATGACTGCAGTCACTAAAGAATGACTGCAGTTGCAGCATGACTGCAGTTGTGGCGGGGTGGCTGAGAGATGTCATATGGAGGAATAAAGATATGAGAACGGATATCAAGGTACGTATTTGTAAGACCTGTGTGCGACCTATCCTCACATATGGCATCGAAGCGAGGGCGGACACTGTCAGGACAAAAAGTATGCTAAGGACAACGGAAATAAGAACTCTGCGCGCTATTGCTGGGAAGACTTGGCGTGATCGTGTAAGGAACACCACAATCCGATAGGTCTGTGAGGTCCAAAATGTAGTCAGATGGGGACGACAGCGTCGACGATACTGGTACCAACATGTACAGAGAATGAATTCCACAAGAATTCCATACATTGCTCTGCATGGGGTGCCGGATGGACGGCGTCCGCCAGGGAGACCACCGAAACGATGGAGAAATAGCTGGAGCTCAGCATCACAGGACAATCCTGCAGTAACAGACTCTTGAGAGTCTACAGAAAGTTTAACAAGACGACTAAAGAATGATAAAAGAGGAGGAAGATGGGAAAGGAAAAGAATTATGATTTATGTACGAGTATAAACAAATTTTGTCATTGAAGAGAAATGTAATATTTTTTTAGTCACTGTTTGAAACAACCTTTCAAGGGTGAGATTTATTAGATATAGATTCGGAATCTTACTGTAAAAACGCAGTGCCATCCGCCACCTTGGAAGTCCCTGCATTAGATTCGTTATCTGCGCACCTCAAACGCATTTTAAATCAAAATTTGTTTAAAAATTTTACGGTTCACAGCACAGGCTACCTTTTGTTCTTGTTTTCCCAGGATTGTTCTGTCACGTAGGCTACCATCGATCGGTTGAACGAGAGATAAGACTGACCCGAATATTTATTATGCTTGTGTATCTAAATAATTATTTATTAAAAGAAAATTGTTAAAATGCGGAAGAAATATTTCAAACATAGATGATGATAATACAATATATACTCAAATTAATAAAGGTAGTATAGAATGTAGATCTTTGAGGTCTGATAAATTGATTGTTCCGAATCGATCCAATATGGCTTGGTATTTAGACAAGGCTTTTGTCGTTGCTGGTCTTGTGGTGTTAAATGATCTGCCTCCAATTGCTAAGAAACGTGGGGGGCGTATGCAGCTTTAGGAAGCTTTCTGCGGTTTTCTTACCAAATATATTTTTCAAAATATATGCAGATGTGGAGAAGTTCTTTATCTAATGTGAAAATGAGACTGTTGTTTTAAATAAGTGAACAATACCACTATGAGATGATTTGGGCACGTGGAATGAATGAACGAAGAAAGATTAACAAAACAAATATATATTATGTAAATGTGAGTGGAAGGCGTGGTAGAGTAAGACTAAAAATAGTATGGTTGGATCAAGTGAATTATTTTTTGAAACAAGTAAAAGTAAGATAAATCGTAGGAGCTGTATCAGAAAGTTTATAGACGTGGAAGAGGTGAAGTACGTGTGTGTCGTCGTGGAAAGGAAGTTTGGAAAACGCAGGGATCTATCCTAGCAGGTAAACGTATGTATAACATACAACCTTAGCTTCTTACGTTGCACTAAGATTCTGAGGAATAATACATTGATTTAGGCCTTTACTCACATATAGGTCAATGCTTTGGACACTTGATGCCATCATTGAAAGATTATGTGGAAGATCTATGGGTTAATACAGGAAGATTAATTGTGGTGATTTCGATACAATTAATGTTTGATTCCACCACCAACCATACTGTTACGGGTAGAAAATATGTCCCCATCAAACGCGACACATCTGAGTGTTGACCTCTTCCATGATCAACCCATATTTTCATTTAAGTTCGAAAGTAAGAATGTATAATGCCTGACAGCCACTGAGTCTTTTAGATAACCGACAGTATATAGGTCAATAACAAGACTTCGTTAATTGGTGTTACTGGGGATGTAAGCATATTCAATGCACCCTGATGGAGAAGTCTGCCACAGGATAGAAGAGAGTGGATTTTTTTTGGAGGAGACTTCTAAATAGTATAGCCAATCCTAATGATGGAATGGTGCCTGAAAGAATTTTTAATTTGAAATTAAAATAATGAATTAGACGTCAACTTTTTGCAAATACTATTCTAAAAGTACCAGAGCTCTTCCTACCTCCAAAAAAAATATAGTTCAGTGAGTAAGTGAAAGATTTATTTGACTGTTATTGCACAGATGATAAACTGCTATGCATGTGTGGTGACATTCAATCAATTTCGCACCTGCTGGGTTGTCCATTGTGCCCCGTTAGCTACGAGGAAGAAGCCTGCTGAAAGGATGCCCCAATGGCATCACAGTTGCATCTTTCTGGACTGATATGATATGGATCTGGAGTTGATGACACGATATATATCATAGTTAGAATAACGATCATTTAATATATATGGACGCATGTCCTTTATAAAATAGCTGACTGAATTAAATTCTCCATTATTTGCAGATATTAAAATTAAATTATATTTAATATACTCTTATTGGGGTCAGTGACGTTGCTATCTGCCTTATTTCTTATTTTTTTCTTATCTCTTCTGAGAAGGTCCAGAAGCAGCAGGTAGTGAGATAATAATAAGAACCGCTTAAATAAACACTTATCAACATCAAATTACACCCAAGAAATTGGAACCTCTTATCCTTTGAAAGGGTGTTTATTGAGGTCCGAGTTTCGCCCAGGTACCAAATACTTTCTCTAATTACTTGCAATATTTTATAAAGGTAGCGTCGGATGTTGCCGATTAATAAAAATGGTGATATTAAAAATAAAAAGTATAATTTACTAAATTAGAGTTATATTTTCATTTAGGTATATATGAAGCGTTTCATTAAGCAGAGTTTTTTTTAGCGTTGTTTTGTATTGTTTTTTAAATGGGATATAATAATTATTGGTTCGTACTATACTATATAAGCTACAGAAAAATATATTCAGGTGTAAAACGGTCTTAGAGTAAAACCAGTCAGGAATCGAACCAGGAGCGTCAATTTGCTAAGTTTGAATGCTAGTCGTAAGATTACGGTTAAATATTTAATAAATTACAATTTATATAGCGCGTTTAAAGAGTAAACTCTTCTCAAGGGCGCTCTTGCTTGGGAATCGAACCCACCATCGACAGAATAAAATTATACAAAATAAATCTTTACACATTGAGTGTAAAGATATGAAGGCAGTGCCAATGGTCATTATTATTTGTTATTGTGCCCACATCTGCATGTGTTCAGAAAAAAATATATTTGTTAAAAAAAAAAGCGTTGATAACTTTCCAATGAATGAGATGTAAAGAAAGGTTTGTAGATATTCCGATATGTAATTGTAACACATTCGGCTTTAGGTGCTGTGTAGTGTATGTGTGTAATGTTGCGTCTTCCAGTGTTTCCTAAAGCTGCGCATACCATCCATATCTCTAACACTATAAGGCATTTCAGGGAAAACGTAGCATAATATCCCACCCTATTGGATCGATTCGGAACAATCAATTTATCCGATGAAGTCGTAATCGACCACAAATTTCTACTATCCGATGAAGTCGTAATCGACCACAAATTTCTACTATCCGATGAAGTCGTAATCGACCACAAATTTCTACTATCCGATGAAGTCGTAATCGACCACAAATTTCTACTATCCGATGAAGTCGTAATCGACCACAAAATTATTGATCATCTAAATCGTAAAGAGTTTTTAATCACAAGTTAATTATTGCTTCAAAATAATAGTTTTTCACACCTACTCCAAAAACTGCCAAATTCAACAAATTCAATACGGAACAATTCAAACTCTGACAAATAACACAATTTAAAAATAAAATAAAAAATTGGTTATTCAAATAAAACGTCCGGTTCATATTGCAACACAAATAATAATCGAATCAGGCATTGTATAATAATAGAGATATGACCTCTGCATTGAATAGATAGACCTTGAGGTCTGACCACGGCTAGATGATGATTACGTGGATCAACAGACAACAGCCAACGGCCAACAGCCAACAGTTCATCCTCCCATCTGCCTGTAATATGCTAATCATTGTGATCAGAATCATGGTCCGAAGCCAAGAAACGCGGAATGGTCGGACGTCGCTTCACTACTTTCAATTACATTCAATTATGGAAAAATCATGGTCAATGTGGATATTAATCATGGTTTATCGGATTGATTGATGTTTACATTAAAAATGAATCTTTACTTAAGGTAATACAAGATTATGTTTGTTTATTTCTTAAGTCAGTTTAAAAAATGATAATAAACTAAGCCAAAGGATTTGGCTTTAACTTTGTCGCACTACATATAAAAACATTTCATAATTAATTTCTTTGTTATTCCACTAATCACACTCTTAAATATAAATGTTCATCACATGATGATAAGTAAAAAATACTCATATGGGTGAGTAATGCAAGATTAGATATTTTCTAAGATGACGGAAGAGTAACGAGGGACATCGATCGTATAGCGATAGGAAACAAAGTCGATCGGGCACTAAATATATATTTTTAAACCGGACTGTGTTAAAATCTACTAAGATGATAGTCTGCAAAATAATATTAGTACTTATTTTGATTGATGGGAGTGAAATGTAGACGTGGAAAACGATTGCCAAGAGCCGAATAAATGCTGAAAAAATACGTGCATTGAGAAGAATATATGGGGTGTCAATGTATGAATACGGAACGAAGGGCTAAGGAATTAATGTGAACATAAAGATGATGTGTTGATTAAATGAGGTTGAGCCCTCTAAGATGGTTTGGGCACGTAGAACTAATGAATGAAGAAAGGCTAAAAAAAGGAACATACAGTATAAATGCGAGTGAAAGGCGTGGTAGAGGAAGACCAATGCAAGTATGGTTGGATCAAGGGTATGACATTGAAAGAAGAAAATATAATAAAGTGTATAAATGTGGAGGACGCGAAGGATGTGTGTAGAGATAGGAAAGTCTGGCGATCTGTCCTGTCAACTTGTCCAATTAGTAGATTTGTATTACTCAATTAAGTGCATAGATAGAAATTGAAAAAAATTTGCTTCGCTATCAAGGAGGAAAACAAATTTAGAAATTTTGTTTTCCCATTTTTATCAAGAAATATTTGTAATTCCATATTTTAAATTAAGATTTTTTTTATGTAACTTAATTTTTGAGTTGAAGTTGGGTAATACTTTGAGACCATGCCATATAAAAAAGTTATTTTTAATTTTACATAGAGTGAATCAACTTTATTACTTTGTGTTGTGTGGTTATTTATTGTTTAATTCGTTTCAAAATAATTGTAAACTAACTTTAACCTTATTAATTTTTTATAACTATTTTACATCCGAGAACCTATGTTTACATTTTTTTTTCATTTCAACAATACTTAAATATACGAGTATAATTAATATGCAAAACAAATAAACAAAACGTTCAGAATGTCTCGGCTTCCTTGATATTTATTTTTACATTTCGTTAAAAAACTATGATAACTTTTGTAGTAAAATATATTTTTATAACTTTTTTTGGAAGCCCTAAATTCATTGCGACTTCTCGTGGGGTAAGTTTGGACCTTTTTGTTGTAATCATACCTTTTTAAGTATACTTTGGTAACAAGTTATTACATAATTTAAAAATATAGAATATATTAAGTACCCGACGGTAAGTAATACACATCGGGCTTAAGAAAGATACTGTCTGTCATAATTGGCTAACTTCGGCTTTGTAGAGCGTCGTCTCTGTCATTCATACACGTGTTTTGTCGTTGTCAAGCGTTCTAGGGACAGAGACGACGCTCTACAAAGCCGAAGTTAGCCGATTATGGCCGACAGTATCTTTCTTAAGCCCGATGTGTATTACTTACCGCCGGGTACTGTACTTTGCATATATTTAGTTTAAAAAGCATATTCTTAATTTTAGCATATTTATTTAATTATAAAATAAAGTTTATATTCCCTACAAATTAAAGTTTCCGCAAAAGAGTTTTATTACTCTGAAAAAAATTCGTGAACAACAGTGTTTCACATTAACATTTAACGACATGTCTAGTAAAATGACGAGAGATGTCTAGTAAAAGGGTTGAAAAGTAATGAAGCGTAATCAAAGGTTATGTTTATAGAAAGAGGGGTGGTAAATAGTATTAACGATAGTTTCATGCTGGTATATTTGGCTAATTCGTCGTTTTGTTTGAAAGTAAAATTAATTAACCAGCCCTTGAGTCATAATAGGTGCGGTATCCATGGTGGTATTTTAAGCACGTGTACCTATGATGGTATTTTAAGCACGTATACCCATGGTGGTATTTTGAAAAGTATATCCATGAAGTAACATTGAAGTAACATTATTTAGAACAGAGACAAATTCACTGTAGCGCATTCATTCCAAATTTGTTATATATACATACATACATACCATCGCGCCACTTCCTTGTCAAGGTAGGCAGAGAGGACATAATGTGAGACTTTTCTATCTCGATAAACATGCTTTGTCTCTCCCACATCAATACCCCTTCTCATGCAATTCCCACTCATTATATGGCTACGTTTCCTTTTTTCAAGTATTATTTATTTGATACAACCATTCACGGCCTTTCTCTCTTATGCCTTCCATGTTTTGTGTGTGAGTGAAACATGGACGTGAAGAATGAATAAAAGGAGCCGTGTAGATTAAGTAGAAATGCGAGTACTAAGGAAAATAAGTGATCTGTTGATATATGACAACATAATAAATGTATTTGTTCAGAATAAATGTTTACTTAAGGCCGATGTTTTGAATAAGGTGAAAGAGAGCACGTTGAATTGAAAACGATGATCGAATGGATTTTGATATACCAAAATGCGAAGGCAGAATAGAAGTATGGTTGAACAAAGTGATGCTACAACGAATTAGATGCGCCTTAAAGTATAAGGCTAGAGAGGGTGGAGAAACGGCGAGATTAAATATGTTGTATTGATTGAAAAGTAAAAGAAACGGTTGTAAAGGAGGCGAAGGAAGTATGTAGTGATATAAGTAATAGACCTTCTATCATTTCTGTCTAGAAACTTTGAGTGATGTATTGTGACAAATCTTTGGAAAAATAAGGATAAGAATGTGAATTGTTTTGAAGTGAATAATGTTTTTTAAGTATTTTTTTAAATAACGATAAAAATTAAGCATGTCTGATTGTTTGTTCCAAAATCGAGTCGAATGAACTGTAAAAAACGAATGATGTATGACGCGTTATAATATCCATAAACTATCGGAGACATTGTAAATAAAACGTGCAAAACAGGAAATTTAGAAGTCAAATAATTCATCACTAGATATAAACCAGCTGATAAAAACAAAGACATGTGACAAGTGACAACGGGTTCACACGTTAGAAGTGAGATATGACTCTTTCTTAGGACTATGACAGTCAGGGTAGGGTATTCGCACAGTCATGTAACTGTTGCCTGGCAGCGATGGGCAGCCTGAACATTGCATGTTCACACAGTGACAGTGTTCCTAGAAGGTCGTCAGTGGGTCCTGGTTTGCATGTTGAGTACAGGCGAACCTCGACTTTCGCACATTCGACTTTCGCACAATTCGCTATTTCGCACATTTTTGAAAAATAGTTTTTTAATTATTTTTTTCCCGAAATAATGCAAAAATGTTTTGTTTCCCTGTTGCACCATGAAACGCTTATGAGCCCAGTCCGCACTGTGAAAAGTGTTATGTCCTGTTCGCACATATGTTCGCACATATGCATTAACATACGAGAGCGAGCGAATCAAACGCATGCATTTGAATTTACTAATTTGTACACACTCCCGTCTGATCTCGACAGGTTCAGTCTTGCGTTAGCATACGCACAGATGAATTGTTCTGCGAGTTTTGTTTCAAATATTACGTACCCGTTTTAACATAATTTATTTTGAGAGAAGTTGTACAGTAGTAATATTAAATAAATTATTTTGTTTAAAAAATAAAAAAATAAAAAAGTTTTAACATGAGTGAGAAACGAAAAAACTGTGAAGTAAATATAGCTAAAAAAAAACCAAGAACCCATAAACTTCATACAATCGAAACGAAGATGGATATATTAAAACGATCTGAAAATGGAGAGTCGTTTGCTTCAATTGGCCGATCGTATGATATAAACAGGTCTACGATATGTTCGATATTAAAGAATAAAAATAAAATTAAGGAATATGTAAAAAATTGTGGAAATATATCATCAAAAATTGTTTCCAAAAAGCACGGCATAGTAATTGATGAAATGGAGAAATCTTTGATGTATTGGATTAGTGACCAAAATCAAAAAGACGTACCTCTGAGTACTTCGGAGATTCAAGCTAGGGCTATTAGCTTGCATAATGATTGGAAGGCTAGACTAAAAAATGATTCTGACACGGTGTTTCATGCAAGTAACGGCTGGTTTTCAAATTTTAAAACAAGGTATTCTTTACGCAATATTAAATTCACCGGAGAATCAGCCGATGCGGATAAAGATGCTGCAAAAGACTTTATTCCGTCACTGTCCAAAATTATTGAAGATGGAGAATATACCTCTAGTCAAATATTCAATGTAGATGAGACTGGTTTATTTTGGAAGAAGATGCCTAATCGTACATTCTTATCAAAGGATGAATCAGTTGCGCCTGGCCATAAACCTTCTAAAAACCGATTGACATTGCTTCTTGGTGGAAATTTAGCTGGTGATTTAAAATTGAAGCCATTGTTAGTTTATCAAGCAGAAAATCCTAGAGCATTGAAAGGGAAAGATAAAAAATTGCTTCCAGTCATTTGGAAATCCAATAAAAAAGCCTGGGTTACCGCTTTACTATTTAAAGATTGGTTTACTTCACATTTTGTACCAGCAGTAAAACATTATTGTGAAGTTAATAATTTACCATTTAAAGCATTATTAATCTTAGATAATGCTCCAGGACACCCAAAATCTCTACAAAATTTATACCCAGAAATCAATGTAGTGTTTCTTCCCCCCAATACTACGTGTCTCATACAACCCATGGACCAAACGGTGATAGCTACGTTTAAACGATATTATATGTGGTCGATCATGAATCAGGCCATCAAGGCAACTGAAATGGAAGGTGGGCCCACATTAATAGATTTCTGGAAAAATTATAACATATGGAATGCAATAAATAATATTGGAGATGCATGGGCTGAAATAAAAGAGTCAACAATGAAAGGTTCGTGGAAGCAACTATGCCCACAGATGATGAGTGATTTTCAAAATTTTGATGATACCCCAGAAACCATAACTCTTGAAATAGTTCACCTGATGAATGAACTAAGCCTTGAAGTCAATAGCGAAGATGTTAATGAATTGATAGAATCACATTCTGAACCATTGTCAAATGAATTTCTTATGGATCGTCACGAGAATGAAAATTCTAGTTCATACGTACAAAACGAAAGTGAGGAAGAAGAACCAGAAGAAATACCCAATACTTTAACATTAAAAAACTTGAACGAAGCTTTAACACATATTGAGAAATTTTTAAATATTATAGAAGAATGTGACCCAAATGGAGAACGCATATCTAAAGTGCGTAGGGAGATCCATAATAGCACTGCGTGTTACAGAACTCTCTATGAAGAAAAGAAAAAAAATAGTAAAATACAAAAAACTCTTGACAATTTCGTTAAAAAAATATAATTTCAATTTAATATGTACTGAGTAATTTTTGACAAATAAAATTTTTGAAGTATATACAATCTTTGGTGTTTTTTTTTCTTCCCTCTACTTTCGAACATTTAACTTTCGCACACATTTTCAGGAACCAATTATGTGCGAAAGTCGAGGTTCGCCTGTACTCAATGACGAAGAGGAGATTCAACATCTACTCTGGAATATAATTATAAGTTTTTGTTTATGTCTCGTTCAATTATTTTTTCTTTTCTACTTTATAAAAAAACCCGGCAAAGAGTTTTGTTCGTTTGCTGTATCACTTTATGTTTTATTAATATTTTATAATTTAATATTTATAAGTTTTGTAAATTGCACAAATTAATTTTTCCCTTATATCATGAATATTCTATTCTTTGTTGTTACAGTTTTCTTGAATTATTTAACTTTGATGATTTAATGATAAATTATTTTGGATATCCAGTATTTCCTTACTTCTTCCAAAACACAATTATTATTTCAAAAGGATTTATTTTTATGTAATATTTAGTTATACGTACATAAGAAAACAATGAAAATATATAATTATAAATTATACATTCCTAAGAAAACAACATACCCGTTGTAATTCAAATTATATAATATGTTATATGTTCACGATCCAATAAACTAAGCGATTGACTGTGTTTCGTTAAATATATAACATTAATATAAATAATTTCAATTCTTGTATTTGATTTCGGTCTTCGAATGTAAATATAAATTTTTTTTTAATTTCAGATTGATTTGTCGAAAACAAAATAAAACTTTTTTAAACGAAATATGAAAGAAAGTATCAAACACTTAAAAGACAAAACAAACAAATCGAATATTTTATGGTAATTTTTTTATGGGAATTAAAATATTATGTTCGCCTTAACGCCTATCAAAATTCATGGTAATTATAAAAAGGCACGTTTTGGGTATGTTAACATACGTAACTTTATATTCCTTCTCTTCTGTCTTTTTTATTAATAATAATAATATAGCAATGTTATAAAATTTCTAAAGCCAAACCACATATCTTAAGATCTACAAAGGGTTCTTTGTGGTTCGTCTTCTTTTGGTAAACTTTCTTTCCAAAATATATATGTTTATCAAAACATATTCATACACGGAGAAGTACTTAATCTTAAGGACGCAGGCAGCCACTACCTTCCTATCTTTACACTCAACTTGTATATATTTATTTTGTAATATTTTTATGTGTCAATAACATACAATTCGAATCCCGAGTAAGAGCGCCCTTGAGGACAGTCTGCTATCTAAACTTATGTGTCAATAATACTCGTAGACTATTCGAATCCCGAATGAAAACGCCCTTGAAGAGAGTCTGCTATCTAAACCTAATTATACTTTTATTATAATTAATTTATTTTGTGACGTAGACAAAATAATTTTAGCAGAGCTGCGCTGCTTCCAACATTCTAAAAAAAATGTTGAAGATGTTATCTTTGAAGTTTTCTATTGAACCGTATTTAGCATCTTGAACCTCCTTCGAATAAAGGATAATTATAGATATTCATTGTTTACAAGCCAAGCTACCCAGGTATGTATGGGAATGGTGACCGTTTCAACTTGTCTTTTTTCCACAGCGCCGTGTACTACGTATCGATAGTCTGCTTCTATAAGGTCATGCTTACACATCACACGCGGCCAAACCATTGTTATGTCATCCTTCTCAACAGCAGGACTATTTATTCATAAAAGAGTTATGTAATCGCGCGAATATATAATAAATTATTTATGGCTGCCACTTGAGGGACAAGAATAAAATATATATTACGTTTATTTTTACTATTCATAAATTATTAGTTTTATTCCATTTTTTAGCGTTTTCTCAGTTGTGAATATCAGACATTCAATTTTCAAATTAAACTTTAGTTATTTTTTTATTTATACACTACATCATTTGGATATTTAAAAAAAATACAAATAAAAATCTGGATGTGCAAATTGTGACATATTTGTTGGATCTGTAACGGGAATTGTGATAGTATTACGACGGCATTTTAACAGGACGCCGGTAGAATTAATAAAATATAATGAAAAAAAAAAAATGTTTCGAGGAATCTCTGGAGGAAAAGTAAATATGATTATATATTGTATTACACTTTTGTTGTATACAGTACCTGGTGGGTTCATTGCCATGTGATAATCTTTTCCAACCAACTAGACATATGTTAAAGATGCCTTATGTGAGAACCAGGCAGGAATCCTTGTTAAAAAATCTGAGTTTTTGCGGGATTTGAACTCGCAACTAAGATATGCGTCTTACCAACTAGGCCACGGAGGTTGCCCATATACATATATTGGTGTTTAATTAAATATTAGAGCAATGGGTTACGAAATATATCGAACGGAGTGTAACGATAAAAAACAAAGCCAACGGGACAATAAAACCTAAATGTAACCTTAAACCGGATAGTATCAAAATCTGCCAAGATGATAGTTCGCAACAGTATTTTAGTATCAATTTTGATGTGAGAGACGTGGACGTGGAAAAATACTGAAACGAGTCAAATAAATGTTGTAGAAATGTTTGCACTGAGAATAACACGCGAGGTGACAATGTATGATAGAATATGGAAATAATTGAAAAAGGATAAATGCGAACTTAACGCTGGTGTATTAAGTAAGATGAAGAATAGCACTCTGAAATGGGTTGAGCATGTAGAACGATTGAATGAAGAAAGATTAACAAAACGAAAGTATGTTTAGATCAAGTGTAATAATTTGAAATATGTATGCGTAAAAAGTCGTAGGAGTCAAATGAGAAGGTATATAGATGCAGAGGAGGGAAAGGATGTGTGTTGAGATTATTTCAGCCTTCTCCAACAGGGGAATGGCTCAGTGATTTGTATGTACGAAAAATTTGAATAATATTCTAAGCCACACAATTCATACTTATAACACATCATTTTTTTACATTCTTCCATAATCACTTCATTCCATATTATGTCATATAATATACTATCACCCAATGTATTCTTCTAAGTGCACGCACTTTTACAGCATTTATTCAGCTCTTTTCAGTGCTTTTCCCCATCCACATTTCATTAAAATATATTGGTCCAAAAATACTGTTTGGGACTCTTATTTTGGCAGATTTTGAAACTGTCCAGTTTGAGTGTTCAATGGAAAATTAAATGTTCAAGTATACCATTGACTTTGATTACTATCACTACACGCCGTTGTATATCCCTCGAAACTTCTAATCTGAATAGCAGAATTATTTAACCCGTTTCACTACTCACCCATATATCGCATTTAATTTTCCTTGCACACTTTTCTGTCACTGGATTTTAAAACATCAATTTTCAGATCTTTTGTAAGAAGTTTGAGAATTTATTAATTATTATCTGTCCAACCGCTTAGACATAAAATTGTGTATTATTTTCAAGAAATACAACATTACTTTACACGACAGACATTACTTTGTTTATTTAACAGCAATAGATTTTACAAAATTGATATGTTAAATATTTACTGACTATTCAATTCTACTCTCAAATCTCATCTATCAAAAACTTGATGCCACAACCGATTTCAAGAAATACAACATTACTTTACACGACATACCTTCCTTTGTTTATTTTACAGCAATATATTATGCAAAATTGATATGTTAAATATTTACTGACTTACGTATGTTATGTAGTTGTTTCAATTTTACTTTCAAATCTCATCTATCAAAATCTTGATACGATAGCCGATTTCAATAAATACATTACTTTACACGACAGACCTTCCTTTGTTTATTACATCAATATATTATTCAAAATTGGAATGTTAAATATTTACTGACTTACATATGTAGTTGTTTCAATTCTACCCTCGAATCTCATATATTAAAAACTTGATGTCATAACCGATTTCAAGAAATACAACATGACATACCTTCTTTTGTTTATTTTACAGCAATGGAATATGCAAAAATGGTAGTTTAAATATTTACTTACATATGTAGTTGTTTCAATTCTACTCTCGAATCTCATCTATTAAACCGATTTAAAGAAATACAACATTACTTTACACGACAGACCTTCCTCTGTTTATTTTACAGCAATGGATTATGCAAAATTGGCATGTTAAATATTTATTGACTTATGTAGTTGTTTCAATTCTACTCTCAAATCTCATCTATCAAAAGCTTGATGCCATAACAGATTCATTAATATTCCGAACGAATCAATCAATGTGATGCGAACGCGTCAATGAATCAAACATCTCGCAATAGATCAGTGGTGGGATGTCACAATTGTTTCATTTATATTCCCGTCCATGGCCATCATTGGATTCTTCGAAGCTCCTCGTCCAATATATTAGATTTTATTGTATTGAAATTTAAATATACCCCTTCTTTCAGCCCTTCTTGGTTGCCTTCGAATAGCGACCGAAAATATTACATCTCTTTTCAATGACGATCTGTTTTTCTTCACAACTAATATTTTCTTCTCCATTTTCATTAACTTTCTCATTTTTCAGTAACATTTGCAAATAATATGGTTTGAGCACGTGGACGAAAAACGAAGAATAACTAACAAAACAAATATACAATGTAAATGTGATTGGACGGCGTGTTAACGGAAGACCAAGAAAATAATGGTTGAATCAAGTGTAAGACAAAAATGTTAAAAAATCTGAGAAATCGTTGGAGTTGTAACATATTAGAATGTAATTCGATGTAGAAGCGAAAGATGTGTGTCGCGATAGGAAAGTTTGGCGCTCTCTCCGCTTTGCTTTACCTGACAGGGAAACAGTGTGATGGTATGTATGTGTGTATTTACAAGTGTTTTGCTATATTGTTTATTTTTTTAATGTTTTAAGATTTTTTTTTAAATAATCTTGTAACTTATTTTTTTAAGAAAATAACGTTGTAATCTTTTATCCAGTAATTGCCACTAAAATGTGTAACACCCATGTTGGTTTGTTAAAAGAGATTGTCGTTTGGCAATAAATATCCGGTCCAAGTATATATGTTTTGGTTTTACATTGACTTTTTTTTCTATCGCTACACGCTGTTCGATATCTTTCACATATCTTCCAACATCTGAGAAAAAAAAAATAGCAGAATTCTTGGACTTTCGCTAATATTTCATTATTCACAGATTTATCACATTTGCAATATATCAACGAAACATTCTTTTAGTTAGGAGCTAAAATTATTTCTCAAAGAATTTTCCAACATAAAATGGAATTCTACAACATTAATACCAACTCAATAAATTAAATCTAAGTATTCGATGACTTAAGAGACAATCGATCGCATCACATAATAACCAGTTGATTCATTCTTCTCTCGAACTCTCCTTGAGATCATGCAACATCCTTCTGACTAACGTGGGAAAAGATACGATGGAATTCCACATGCCGTATTCTGTCTGTCTTCAGTCTGTCTAAAATTGAAGACATGCGGTTGAGATGCGGTTTCTGAAGAAGTGCGCTGTGTTTGCGGTGAAACAATTCGCTGAAGAAGTTTGGAAGGATTTGTTGTAAATAAAATATATAATATAATGAGAATATATTTTACAGAAATATTTCATATACGACTTTGAAAGGAGCATTCTGGTAACTCATTAGTCTAAGAGTTTGCATTCATGCTAAGCAAGTGGGTTCGATGCCTGGGGAATTCATTTCTAGGCTGGTTTTACCAATGATATTTATTTGTTTATTTATTTTCTCAAAACAGGCTTAGCCCAATTACTTTGAAAAATATAAGAAGTGTTAACATTAAAAATAAAAAATATAGAATAAAAAAAAATTATATAAAATAAAAAATAATGTATATGCATACATATATACACACAAACATACTCACATATTCTAAGTCACTTAAGTACGTTGATGAGTGCTTTCTAGCGCGCTCAATCTTAGAAGAAAATTTACTTTTGGTAATGTGATATGAAATATGTCGATATCCGTAGCAGTCCCGTTCAAAAGAGTGAAAGCCCTTCCAACAGGCATAGCGGCTAGAACACCCGTTCTTACGTATGTTATTCAGAACAGTTCTTGCCGGCGCAGTCTAGTGTAATTGTTAGGCACATTTAACGCTAATCTTTGTAGTAATGCTGGACAGCTCCTGGAGGACTCCTCGAACGAGTTTGACAACGTATACCAGGAGACGTAGAACTCTTCTTACGCTCAAAGAGTTATACCCGAGCATGCCCAGCAGAAACTGAATAGGATAAAGCCATGGATCAATGATACACCCCTGAACTAATAACTTATTAAGAAACAGTGATAAACACTTGAATTTATTTAGAGGCGCTCTTTAACTGGCTTTTACAAATTAAATGACGACACGCCTTTTATAATTTATTAAGAAAAAACTGTATAAATTCCATCGATTTAATAATTATAATGACGCAGGTGTATACGTTTTACTAGACTTTGTGAACCGCTTTTTATCAATCCGTTGATTATACAACCCTGAACTAATACCTTCTTAACAATCCGTTGATGATACACCCCTGAACTAATACCTCCTTATCAATCCGTTGATGATACACCCCTGAACTAATACCTCCTTATCAATCCGTTGATGATACACCCCTGAACTAATACCTCCTTATCAATCCGTTGATGATACACTCTTGAACTAATACCTCCTTATCAATCCGTTGATGATACACCCCTGAACTAATACCTCCTTATCAATCCGTTGATGATATACCCCTGAAATAATGCCTTATTAAGAAACAGTTTTATACACACGAATTTATTTAGTGGCGCTCATGAACTGCCTTTTACAAATTCAATAACGACACGCCTTTGATAATTTATTAAGAAAAAAAACGATATACATTCCGTCGATTTAATAATAATAATGACGCAGATGTATACGTTTTACTTGACTTTATGCACTTGTATAAGCATTAGTATAAAATTTCCTCATATAGCTTGTAATTATGTTATGACTAACGTGAGAAACCAGAGCTTCAATAACCCTCACAAACCTGTGTATCTCTGGTTTCTGCGAAAACGCATCCTGTTTCTGGTGACTCAGATGATGGGACTTGCTTACAACTCAAAGAGAGATGAATCAACAATCTCTCGTTTCATAAAAATATCTAAAATGAGTTTACATTTCTATTCACAGAAATCACGAAAAACTCAGCGAAACCGCAAATTAAGTGTTTGCTTTGTTTTTACAACATAAAGTAATAGATTACCAATATTATTTTTGATTCCGGAACTTAATGAATGTAAAAAGTGTGCAATTTTATAAATGCAGTGTAATATTTAAAACAAAACACGATACAAGTATTTTCTCCTCCCTCATTATGACTCTCTGCTATCCGTTTGTGTGTTGGTTAAACGTGTGTAATCTCTTGCACTTCATCATGCACATAGTCTTGCCTGATAAAACCCAAAGTATCAATGGCAAGGAAATCAAACGTCCAAGTCTACCTTGGCAGGTTATTTGTCTGGCATTAATACATTTTCAAAGTCGTATCATTTTTTATTTTAAATGCACTCGACATAAAAAACCATTGAAACATTTATTTTACAAAAAATAAAATCTTAACATGCTAAAAAAATAACACAATTCGGAATATAAATAGCACCTAAAAATATCCATAATATAACATTCGAAATAAAATTACTCATGTACAATCACAAAAAGACAAAATTATCATAATTAAATTTAAAAAAAAAAACAAAACAAATTAAAAATTTAATATCTAGTATCTCAGTAAAAAAACTACGACGAAGAAAATGTCGAAGAAGAACCCTCATGAACTCAAAAAATATAGGGTGGCAATGTATGATTGAATACGGAATGAACTGATTAGGGATGAATGCGGTCTTTAGACGTTGTAATTTATTTTTATCAAACACTGTTTATTCCACTTTTTTATGACGGTATAACCCTACCGGTTTCAAGGCTTTGACCTCATCTTCAGGGGAGCGCAAACAAGACTAAATGTTGTTCGAACTGGCACCGATATACACGCTTCAACGGTTGGTGGCTGGGGGGGGGGGGAAGGAGGGGTGAGAGGCATGGGATAATTTCGGCCAAAAGCGGAGAAATTTTGGGTAAATAACTGTTCAACAGATGTTCCGATCTTTGTGTTCCGATCCGATCTTTGTGTTCCGATGTTCCGATCTTTAGACGGATGTATTAAGTAAGACGAAGAATAGCCCTCTGAGATGGTTTGGGCGTAAATAATGAATGAATGGAAAAATACTGACAAAATAATTATACTGTACAAATGTGAGTGGAAGGCGTGGTAGAGGAATATCAAGGAAAGTATGGTTTTACCAAGTGAATTATATTTTGAAAGAAGGAAATGTAAGAAGTAAGAGAAATCAAAGGAGCTGTATGAGGTGTATGGATGTGGAAGAGGCGAAATATGTGTATCGCGATAGAAGAGACAGACCCGCTGCTCTCTGTCTCCTCTAGCAGGGAAACGGCGTGATGGTTTGTATGTATGTATTTAAGTACAAATGAGGAGCTTATTATTAAAATAAGTCATGTACATTTTTGGGTTGACAAGGATTATGGTTGAATATTATTGTGTATAACGTTTCAAACATAGTCATGGTTTTAAAAAATATCAGATTCACACAGTTTCTTCTTTATAAGCTATTCAAATTACTGCTTCGCTTCAAAATACGTCAGGTCCAGCCTGCCTTGTTATCAAAACAAAGCTTGTCCGGTTCGACTAATAGCAGCTCTCAATTGCACGTCTCCATCTTTGAAATCGCCATACAGTACCTTAGATGCGTGTGACCGAGTCATGATTTCATTCAGATTTAATTTATATTTTATTAAGTTTCCTGGGGAAAAAATGGAGAAACCCATAAACGAAATATCGCCTGATCAATCTCGCAAGAAAAGTTGCCAAAAATTGGATGGAAGTGAGCTGTGTCGATTGATCTGCGTTTGAATTGAAATATTTCGTTAGTATTTTCTGTTTTTTTCTTCTTTGTTTTTTAGTTCGTGTTTTTTTCCTTTTTTAATATTTCTCAATTTTATATGTTTTTGTTATAATTTTCTTTCTTCTTTTTCATTGCAATCGATCTGCTTTAGTTCATCAAAATAATGCCTCGCAGAATATCAAACATAGGTCGTCGTACTCGAGGAGCAAAAGCAGTGCGACGAGTAATTGCAAATCAAACTGAGGAAGAATGGGCATCAGCGAACGAGCGAAACAGACAAAGAATGACTGAAATACGTGCCGAGAAAGCAGCAGAGCGACGTGCAGCCAGATTTGAGAATGCACGGTAGCGAGCACGGCGATCGCGTTCTGCAGCTTCAGATCTGCTTCGTTCTCAACAGAATGAACGCGACAGGCTGAGAGTGGCTGAAAGACGTCAAAAATATTGTATACCAACAAGCATTGTGAAATTAAACATATTAGAAACGTGTGCTTTCTCTTTTCTTTCTTTTCCATTTAACCAGACTGAGCCATCGCAACGCGTGTCCGGGCACAGCTAGTGATAAATAATTTCATTAATTTATTATGGAAATAAGATTAAAGGGTGTTTTATAGAGCTATTATAATTAAAAGGCTTAGCAAAATCGTTTGAAATACGAGTAGCTACAATAACTCGACTTATTCATAGTCTCTCACGGATCTTAGTTTTAAAAAAATAGTCCGATAAATTGCTAAAATTTTATATTTAATTAGCAATCAAGTTTGTGGGCTATATTCTTTATTCATTGATAAATTTTTTCAAGTCTCCTTAACGGAAGTTATAAATACTGTGTCGTACGTAAACATGAAATAAACTTGAACCTATAATATATGTGGGTTTCATTTTAAATTGAAATTTACAAAGGATATTACACTGGGTTGTTGAAAAGAAAGGTTCCATGAGTGATTGCAATGTACGAGTGAAAAATGAAAGATTATAAAGGTTTGAAGAATTTTAATAAACAAATAAATAAATACAGGTTTATTGATAGCAGCATAGTATGTACACTACCGCCTATAAGTTTTCGCCACCCCCTATTTATTTTTCAGCGTAATATTACATAATTACGCGAATAACTCAATTATTAGGGAGTGGCGAAGACTTTTGGGCGGCAGTGTACATACGAGTATATAAATATATTCCGAAATCGCACATATATATCTCAGTATAAATAGCAAAAAATACGTTTAAGAGAGAAGCTATCAAAATATCTGGGCTCATCTCGTAACATCTCTCCGGTTAAAATACACCCCATCAAGGAGGACATCAGATGTTTGTCAAGATAATTTTGATATTATAGAAGCATGTTTTCGAGATAAGATAGAGAAATATATTGAAAGGCGTGTTGCTGTTTGTAACTAGGTGAATAGCGTTATTCGAACTATTATCTCAGAAAAAATCGTGCTTTGCGTAGAATATCTGGTATTACAATGTTTGATACAGTTTGAAATTAGCGGATAAAGGGTAATTGTTTGTTAGAGATATATGTTCAAGATTATTTTCCCGAAATAAAAAATCTCAAGTCGGAGCACCCTTGAGGAGATTTCGCTCTCTAAACGGCGCTATATACGTTATCCTTTTATTATTATTATTATTATAAGAATAATTAAGAAAGGAATATTGAGATGGTTTGACCATATGGAGATAAAGACTTACGAAATAAATATATTTATTTAACTAGAATGAATGGAGATATAGAAAGGGAGATACTTAGCATAGAATAGAAGGAGAAAATTGAAAGATGCATGAGAAACTGAAGAGCATATATGATGAGATGTATGAATATGGACAAGGCGAGAACATATTTAAATGTGGTAAATGTTGAAATAGAACATATTTCTATTTATACATACCATCACGTTATGTTGTTTTTGAAGTAAGAAAAGGAGACATACGAGTATCTCCATGCTTTTCTATCCATACACAGATCTTGCCTTGTCCACATCAATACATATCATTATATATTCTCTTCTCTTTCTCACACTTCTAATCTGTTCCTCAGTTAAAATTTCTCCAACTATCACTGTCCACTCTTTCTTGGTCAACCTCTTCTTCAGTCTTCATTTATTTCAAACTTATTTATTTGTTTCATAAGTCTTTCCCAACACATTCCCTGGCAAAATTATCTCAATATTCGTTTCTTAATTCTACTTACAACATCCGTCTCTAACAAATTTACCTTTATCTAATAAGTACTTAGTCGATAAAACATTGTAATGTCAACTTAATGTATGCATTTCAACGGCATTTATTCTGTTCTTATTTATTCCCTTGCCATGTTCAGGTTTCGCTTCCATATATTAATGTTGCTACTAAAACATCACTGAAAGTAATCATTTTTGAAGATTTTGCTGTTGATTTATTAGCAAAAGCAGAACTAAGTGCGTCACCTTGTTTCATGTAGGACAACGTCTATTAATATATGTCTCTACCTAATATATATCTCTACATAACATATGTCTCTACCTATAGTTCGGAAATTCTAGGATGAGTCCTGTGACAGCTCACAAATTTGCCCCAATACATCCTTGTAACGATGTTCAGTAATTTTAATTATTTTATCAACTTTAATATAAGCCTCAATTCTAATAAATAGCAAGTTATTTAGGTAAATACATCACATAAGGTTGTATTGGGGCAAATTTGTGAGATATCACAGGACTCATCCTAGAATTTCCGAACTATAATATCTGTCTCTACCTAATATCTATCTCTACCTAATATCTCTCTCTACCTAATATCTGTCTCTACATAATATACATATATATCTACCTAATATCTGTCTCACTAATATCTGTCTCTACCTAATATTTGTCTCTACCTAATATCTATCTCTACCTAATATCTGTCTACCTAATATCTATCTCTACCTAACATTTCTCGAAAACATGTTTCTTAAATAATAAAACTCTTCAACTTCTCTGATACTTGTCGTAAGTCAATGTTGTATTATAATTTCGTCGTATACAGTACAGCTAAGCGAGTTTAGTGCTATATGGCAATCTCTCTCAACAAATCAAAAAATATGTCAAACAAACCTTAAAATGAAAACCAAATAAGAACCTTTTTTATGAATCGTAAGTGCCAACGGGAATTGAATTCGATCCCCAGGCTGGAAGGTTGGCGTCAAACCAAGTGGGCCACGAAGGTCGTCTTATAACATAGCATATTACAGGATAAGAATAGAAATGATAAAATGTAAAACCGATCCGCGGAAATGAGTAAAATCTGAAGAATTTGTGGTATGTCGGTGTATGATAAATATCACATCACGATTTTAGTCATGTTAATTTAAAATTATTATTTATTGGGAACGGATGTGATGAGCTAAACTTAATAGATTTAATCGGTTTTGCACGTGTTAAAATAATTATTAATTTAGATGTTACGATCAATTTCTAGTTCAGTCCACATGAGAGAAATATTGTTGAGCGATTGATAAATAATTTGATGAAAACATCATAATTAATTATTCAATATTAATTATAAGGCATACATCACTCTGGCATTAAGACTTGGCCTTTAGATGTAGTTGTTCAGATATTTACAATATATTTGGTGACGGGAATCGAAAGTGGGGTTTTTGAGTTCGATTCACGTTACTATACAATAATTGTTTGATTAATTTTTCACAATTTATGTTCCTTTCATTCATTTTTCCGCTTTCTAGTTTACTTCCTAAATTTAATGTTGGAATGAAGTGCCATTGTTTTAAACAGTAATATTTTACTATTACTCATTTGTTACTTTTTTACATTGACAGCGCTTAAACCACGCTTAAAGATGTCGAATATAACCTATTATGAAAAAAAAGTTGGTTGAATAAAAAAAATTACAAGCGATAAAATTCCCATATCCTGTATTGCATAATACGAGTATTATATTGTTTTTTGCTTTACCTTCTTTCAAAATTAAGTGCATTTAATCCAGTCACGTTTTCTTCACCCCCTTTCTAACGATCCATTTAATTCTAACTTGCATTTTTGTTAAGTTTCCTTTCTACATAACCAAACCAAATGAAAAATATTAACTGTATAAAAATATATGTTGTAAAAATTTGGGAATTATTCTAAATAATTAATAGAAATTTTATTATTTTACTGAATTTCTAACTAAAAAAATGTTAAGCAAGTTAGGATTTCTTAGTAAAATTAGAAAAACTATTTCGAAGTTCAACCAAATCGATATATACTCGTATATATTATTTATAGTTAAGGCATTAACATTGTGAACGTTTAAAGACATTGTAACCCTTCATATGGAAATATATTTAGTGCGTTAAGTTAGCTAATAATAGTTAAATTACCTCGTTAAAAAATATCTCTCCTGTCAAGCTCACGAATCAAAAGACAACGTTTCTTCAAATATCTCGACACGTGTGGGTTGGATCTTTTTTGCTCCATACGTTTAAATAATTAAAGAAACTTTAAGGTAACTTAACGAATAATTCATGTATTCACATGGTACTCCTCAACAAAGACACATAAGTGATGCGGATATGTTGCGGAGCTGACAGACGTGGCCTAGTTGGTAAGATGCGAGTTCGATTCCTGTTAGGATCCAATTTATTAGCAAAGGGTTACAGCCTCGTTTTCACTAAAGGACTTTTTAATATCTTTCGGATTTGTTGAATAAGATTTCCACATGAAAATAAACCTGCCAGGTTATACTGTATACAATAAAGTAAATACAATATCAAAATATATCTAAGAAGATCGTGGTTCAGAGGAAATATTGTGTTCAGCTCCGTTCAAATCTCAAATTTAGAACCACCGAAGCAGGCACGTAATGTGCTGTCCGACGTCGTATAGATAAAAAATAAAATATCTTTCCATTTTAATCAATCACGTATTCAAATGTGAAATATGGCGGGTTTATTGTCATACGATAATATCCTCCAACTAATCAGAAAATTGATTAATAATTTAGGTCCAGTGGGTGAAACATTTATGTTAGTTCTTTACTCAAATAAAATAAAACGAAAATCGTTTTAAATATAACATTGAATTTCTTTATTATTTCAGTAATTTGTCGTTAAATATTCTAATATGTTGTTTCACAAAGCTAAAGTTGATACCTTCGTCAAATGTAACAATTTTATCTGCGACTAGGAGATATGAAGACATATTGGGAAAAAGATAACGAGGGAATCAGGAAACACGCTTCGTCACTGAATGAAAATATGATGCTTTTATCATATATACAGAAAAATGTGAAATTATGTTTATTCAAGTACAATTTCGTCTAACAAAATAATACATGTTAACAATAGACTGTCAGACATTTGTGGTTAAAATGATTATAGTTTTGGAGGTGCTAAAAATTAATCTCTCTCCAAACCTGTCAATTTTGTTAACTCTCATAGCCCACAAAATGATAATGTTTTGACGTTGTGCCGGCGTCATTCTAATTAAGTTTTGAAGAGTTTCCTTTATGAGTGGTGTTTGTCGGTAAAAAAAAATATTGTAGGTAGTCGAAGGTAACTGTGGATAGGTTCTATGATGGGGGCGGGTCGTTCTCACCGGTCATAATTACGAGCAGTTTTAGTATTGGTGAATACTTGTTACAACACGGTGCTCTCAACTACATGAAAGACAAAATTAAAAAAAAAAAGCAATTATTCTGGTATTTTCACGGTCTAGTGTAATAATTTAAATTGATTTATCACATATTTTTTTATGGATGCATACAATCACACGTTTGAATCGACTGTTGTATTTTTGAGGATGCCTACATAATGACAGAATGCACGACTTTCCTATTTCAACATACATATTTCACCTTTTTTACATCCATATACCTTCTCAAACAGCACCTACGACTTGTGTTACTTGTTAATTTTTCTTCTTACAAAAAATCATTCCCTTAATCTAACCATACTTTCTTAGCGACCTCTGTAGTCTAGTGTTAACATTCTTGACTTCCACCCGGGGGTTTTGAGTGTGATTCCAGGTACCCAAAAAAAGGGTGTCATTCTGGTAAAATAGTTCGTCTGGTTATAATACTCGCACGCGTTGAGTGGTTGTGTTGCCAACACGTTCAATGAATAATTGCGAGTTTCGCGCCTACTCCAGAAGTTCTAAATTTGAAGGCTCTCTTACTGGAACCAAAGACAATATTCTCTTCCGGCCACGCTCTTCAATATGCTTAAAATACTAATTCGGGTATATTGGAGGGTGTCATACAAAAAAACATACTTTCCTTATTCTTCCTCTACCATGCCTTTCAATAACTTTGCACTGTATAATTCGTGACGCTTTGCATATTTAATTGTAAAAATTAAAAAGTATAAATTAATTTTAAAAATATATAAAAATGTTAGAGTTGGCCCTGTTGAAATATGTATATAAATATCAGTATAACTTGGCGGTTAACAAAAAATAAAGGAGCCATTCACGATTCTTGGGAATCCGAAATCCCAATTTCCAAAACCTTTAATTACATTATACCATATCACACGCACGAAGCCTTAACTATGCTGTGTTATGAGACTGATATTAACTGGTTTATCATACGTGATAGTGCAGCTCAGGCTTGTTAAGTAGGTATTTTAAGTATATCGGTGTTTAAACGTTTTTATAGGCCTATCATGATATGTAAGTCGGCGTCTTTGGTTCTACGGTTAGCAAGCCCTGGTTCAATTTGAAGCGAATACACTTCCGAATTGGTTCTACTTGAAGATCTTGTCTCATCAAAACAGATATTTTCCTGTATCTTATTAACTGCTTTTTATCGATTCTTAAAGCATTTTGTAGGTTAAAAAATACGTTATATATTATGTTATTAATATGTACAGTAGATTGTAATTGCTTAGAAATTTTACATTATTGATATTGTTAAGTCAGAACTGATCTATCAAGAATACAGCATATTCCAAAGTAAACCAACTCATACAGGCAACATTCATCTACAAAAAAAATTCACATTTTTTTTAATCCACTTTGCACGGATTTCTCCTGTTACACAAAGAGGGTCTGCTTCTAGTGTTAGTTTATTCGTTAGGAAGAATATCAGCCAGGATTCTTCTCATACTGCTAGGCGGTACCGAGAATATATCAACAGTGTCATTCAGTTGGTTCAATATCTCTATACCACGCGTGACTGAGTGTTTAGCCCTGATATTCGTCCTGTAAGTTGGTATGTAGAACAGAGGGGATTCCTTGCACGGTTATATTTATTAGGTACATATTATAAACTTTGTGATTCTGGGATCGCAGAAAACAGACCAATAATCATCTTTGTTTATTTATTTAACACTTCATCGTAAAAACAATCTGGCGGGCTCATTTCCGGACAGCAATCTCTTCCAACCTACAAGGCCAAAGTAAATAAAGGAAGTTATATGGTCGCAAATTATTATTCATATTTATGAATAATATACTCGTAGTAAAAGTGAGATATCATCAATTAAAGGAAAAGGAGGTGATGGGGAAGAGGTCAAAAAAATCAGGAATGAAACACATTATAGTACTAAATAGAAATTAAGAGTTTTTTTTCAGTCGCTTTTTAAAGCATGCCGGAGTGAGTCCTACATTAGTTTACAGCTGGTTCCAGAGTCTCATTGCATGGACAGTCAAGGACGACGTAAAAAAGAGGAGCGGTGAAATAGGCCAATAAACAATATCTGTTTGAGCATAGTGCAAGTACATGATCGCAAAGACGCTGAAAATTTTTGGCGAGTAAAGAGGGGCGGCGGAACAGTTAAGGTGGGACGATCTTCATTTTTGTCGAGGAATTACTTATTATTATGATATATGAAAAAATGTTAACAGTTGTATATAAAAAAACAAATTGCAAGTAATCATCATAAACCTGTCAAGTTTATTGCCATGGGGCAATCTTTTCCAACCAACCAGAAATATGTTTTTATAGGTCCTAAGTGTAAACCAGACTGGAATCCTATTTAAAAAAATCTGTTTTAAAAATCCTATTTTTTTAAATAGAATCCTATTTAAAAAATTTGACTTCTCATAAGAGCGTTTCCACGTTTGGCAGTCCTCAGTAGTCACTCATCAGAACTTTTATATTCTGGTCAAGCTTTGGGAACCCTCGTGAACAACATACAGTTATCAAATAAGAAATAGCGAATTGAGTTTTTTTAGGTTGGTGCATAATGAACGATCGTTTTACCAGTGGTACTTGAATCTGTCAAAATTGTCATTTTTTTAAACTTTTCTTTCTAATATATTCATATTATAAATATAACTATTTAGGCAATAAAAATGCATATCTATAACCACCTTTATATTCGTCACATCATGCTTTACCAATTCGAAAAAGGGTGGACTGCAGAACAGTAATTTTTTTGCTGATAGTTAATCTGAGGTGCTATTTGTGGGTCAACTTTTTTATTTTTTTTCTTAGTCCACATGTACAAGGGCGTGGATTGAAAAACATCTGGCATCCTCGCGGCCGGGCTCGCCTTATATTGATCGAATGTATCTTGGCCGGAGAGTTGTTATGAGATGAGCCCGACCTTTTGATAGCTTATATCTGAAATGTATTTTCTACAGTTTATCTTGAGATATATGAGCGATTTCGAAATGTATTTATATATATGTACAACATACGATGATATCTCACTCTATATGAAAAATAATGTTCGGGTGATTGTCCGTCTTTGTTGGATTCGTGGGCATGTTCTCGCGTATATGTTTATAGATTTCGTTGGGATGGATAGTCATTTGAATGATTTATGCGACCACGTAACTTGCTTCATTTACTTTGTCTGGTTGGTTGGAAGAGATTGCCACCTGGCAATAAGCCGCCAGATTGTATTGCAATAAAAGTGTTAAATAAATAAATAAATATGTAACTATAAAAAACATATATATTTATTATTATTTCGCAATCTCAACGATTCCATCTTTAACATATTTGTCATCCCACCAATGGCAGAAGGCTTTTACCATAATCTCCAAGTGAGCAACGCAAAATAAGTTAAATAATGTCGACAGTAGCTACGATATCTTGAAAAATATCGAGTCATTCCTGCAAAAAATTTTGAACAAATGTTTAATTTTTTTACTTTCCCCAAATGGTGCTTCTATAAATTGTTGTTTTTTTTTTTCTAAAATAACATAGATATGGTTTTAGCAATGCTTGAGATATTTCAAATATCCCGCAAGGATACGCTCGAAAGGTTTCCCACGATTTGTTGAAACAAAACTAAATATCTCTCGGAGTTCTCGCTTATCCAAACTTGTTTCTACTCGTACAAGCCCATTTCGTCACCTGCCTATTCTTTTTCTTCTTTTATGCTCCTATTCATTACAAAGGGTTGGAAGTTGAATGACGTTAACCCTTTTAAGACCACTCGGAGATACATACTCGGAGCAAATACAGAAATGGTGAGTTTTGTAAACCTACCATGCTTCATAAAAGTCTAATTTTAATAATATGTATTATATACGAGTAATTAAATGAGAAAAGATAAACTTTAATGTTACAAGTATTTAATATTAACTGATAAACTCAACTTTTTGACAGGAATTCATTCAGATTTCAGAACCAAAAAGGATTCCAGTTCGATTCGAACTTAACGCATTTTTCTTACCTTTTATGGTTAGTTGGAGGAGATGGCTACATGGTAATAAACCTATATTGTGTCTCTGATACTTAAAGGCAAGGTATTCCACACTATAAGACTAGCAACAGCAAAAACCTTGTCACAATACCCAACCCTATCGGATCAATTCTAACGGAACAATACATTTATTCGATGAAGATGAAATCGGCTTCAAATTTATACTCTCCAAAGAAATTTTGTATTTCAAAGTTTAGAGTTTAAACCGATCACTAAGAAGAACGTGGGATCTTACTCCCAACAAGTAGCTCTGGGGAGAAAGGACTAGAATAGCTGATCCCACGTAGTGGGATGGGACTAGGGGGAAAAAGAAAAGAAGAGTTTCAAAGTTTAACCTTTCTGATCTTAAAGTGCAGGGCAGTGCGGGTTCGATTCCCGTTGGTAACCGGATCATAAACAGTGCCATTCATTTTACTTGTGGTTGATTTAATAAACTTTCTAGCTGGAAGAAATTATCACTATATACATACACTATAGCATTACGGAAGATCTACAAAGGTTCCTTAGTAGCTCATCTTCTCATGGTAAGTTGTTGTTTTCTTACTAAATATGTTTTCCTTAACATATGTAGATGCGGAAAAGTGACTACTATAATGCAATCTTTCTATCCTCCAACTTATATTTTTTTTGTAAAATTTTTAATGTCAATAATGGAGGGTTTGCATCCCGAGTTAGAGCGCCCTTGAGGAATGTTTGCTCTCTAAACGGCGCTGTATGTTATTATTACCAAATGTCAATTAACATGACAGATTGTACTCTAGCCAAAGTGTAATATAATATATTATATTAATATAAGAGAAAATTGAAACAAGATGCAAGGCAACCACATAGAAGAGTATTTTCAAAGACTTTTTTAACGACAGAAAAGAATACATATCTTTATTATTACTACGAGTATTTTAGAAAGCCATTTAACTGTCAAAAATCATAAGTTTCTAGGTCATACATGTTTTTGGGGTAAAATATTACCCCATTCCAGAATGTTAAAGTTAATCACGGTTCTGAAAAGGTTAGAATGAGCAGCATTGGAAGTCATGGTTTGGGGGGATGGTGGCATGGCGGGGCTGGAGGCGAGGATGTGAGATACAGGTGTATTCCCACCGTGTAGTATCCCGCTCTCCGTCATTAGTGGACAATGGGACTACGGCCTGTTGAGGAGACCAGCCTTTTATGAAACCGGAAACTTGACAATATTTTGATATCTTAAAAAATATAGCAAATCAGTTTACAAACAATCTGTATGATGCTTTTTAAAATTGAGTCAAAATGACTTCTGTGGCCTACTTCCTCCCAAAGAGTAAAGGGATCGATTGCTATTGATACACAATGTAAACAAAAAACGTACAATCTTGCTTCCACTTAAGGTCTCTTGAACATTTTTATGATAGATTTTAAGAGATTGTACATCGCAAAAAACCCAAATTGCACCGAAATTGTAAGATATTTTTTAACAAAATATAATTGAAAGGTATGACTGTCCTAACACTATTTTACTTTATTGAATGTGTATTTTAGTATATGATAAATACAATTGTTTTATTCCATTAAAATGTTTTATGTCAGACGTCTCACTAGATTTAATGTGTGTTCTTAAACAGCTAACGGAAAAATACATAAAAAGTCATAAAGAATGTTTAATATATCAGAATTAATTTTTGACTTAAACGTTATGTTTGTTTTTAGTTCATTTACATAACAAGTATGAAACAATTTGAAGTTATACGAATATATTATTTAAGTGAGAGTAAATAAAGCTCGTACCCAAATATTAAAATATTACTAATACATTTGAGGTCTGTAGTCAATGTCTGATATTAAAATTCAAATTTTAACTTGAATGAAGTAAAAATCTCTTTGAGAATATGTATCCATATATTAAATAAAAACCTCAAACTTATATCAATTAACCCAGGATGGACCATTTAATATAAACACTCTTACTATATAAAATTTATAAAAAAGCTATAAATGTAATTTTGTGAACTTCAGTAATCAATGAAAATAAAGCACTTAACTATCTTCTTTCGCTGTGTTTTCAGTATATTTCAACATATACTGTTAATCTCAGCAGAGACACATAACATGCATGGCAACTGATCAAATATTCACCATCCTTAGAGTTAAAACGTCTTTTGCCCAAAGGCAATATGCCTATTCAGCTCCCATGACATACAGTGCGGTGCCAAATTCAAAAAAATCAAAAGTAGGAAAAAAATTAAGGCAGTCGATCGGAGCGTGGTTGTTATTGCGACATGAGTTTGAATACTTGGGTTTGCAAGATGAATGACTTGTAGCAAAGGTTTGTGTGAGCTCTTGAGTATGGTATTTTTTGTTATTTTTTATGATTATGTGTGGTATAAAGATGTGCATAATCGCGCGGTAACGCACTGGACTTCCGTGCGGAAGGTCGTTGGATCGAGTCTCGCGCTGTGCTACTCTCCTCGAACGACATAGGCACTTTTTCTGCCTAGTGTTCGATGACATAAGGATACCTATGATTTCGGTCATATCTATTCTAATAAAAATAAGTAAAAAAAAGTTATGGGATGAACGTTTTTTGGTCTGTCTGGAGTGATGATGTGTGAGGGGTTTGATTCGCGAGATGTATACATACGTAATTATTGAGTGTCACTGTTTGTCAGATTGATGAGAATATGCAACGAGGTTTTATATAATAAAAAGTCGTATAGAAGTATCGATTTATTTTTTTATGCTATATATGTCCTCAGTGAGATACAGGCAAAAGCCTAGTTTACTAGGGACACGACAAATGAAGGGCAACAAACCCAGATGCATTAAAACTGTGTATTCAAATCAAATTACCTGTTGTTTTTTCGCTAATTATGTATATTTCTTGTTATATGTAAAATAAATAAAAAATAAAATTAAACTACATGACATGACATATTTATAGGAGAATAGAGAAAAAAGTGACAACACAATTTTTGTCTATGGTCTTATGGGGAACAGAGTAAGAGGGTATGTAGAATTGATTTATTACGATATTTTTATTTTGTTTACTTGATTTAAGGATTTCTATAGTTTCTAAATGCTTTCAGTTGTTGTGTAATATGTGCTTATCAGAAACATACTCAAGACTACAGATATATTTTTGATATTCAGCTTTTTTAGTTGTGGAAAGATCAATAAATATATTTTATTCCTTTTACTGAAAATATTTTAATAAAAAATGTGTAGTTTTCAATTGTGATGAAAAATCTTTGATGGATCATTTTATATCACATATTTTAAACATTAGCGTGTGTGACAGAAACATTGGCGTATGTGACAGAAACGTCGGAAGAAGACTTAAAGGAGCCGAAAATATACTGCAGAAATGCATGTATTGTGAATAATACATGTAGCGACAATGTACGAGTGAAAACGGGATGAAGTGAATAGGAATGAATGTGATCTTATGACTGATGTACGAGTATTTTAAGTAGGATGAAGAATTAAATTCTGAAATGGTTTGGGCATGTAGAACGAACGAATGAAGAAAGACTAATGAAACAAATGGCAGAATACCATATAATGTATAAATGGGTCAAGTGGATGATATTTTGATAGAAGGAAATGTAAAAAGTCAAAATACCTGTAGATGTATGAGAATATTTATGCATGTAGAAGAGGCGAAAGATTTGTGATACTATAAAAAAATCTTACACTATTTTCTCTCTGCCTATCCGACATGGGAAACGGCTGGACGAATGGTATGTGTTTTATTTAAAAAATTAAATATATTACATCCCACAAATGACTTATCATTTGGTTACCAAATAATAATCCTTTTCAGGAAGAATAAAGGACACTTGTAGCCGAGACCATTTTTTTCACAGGAATCCTTTTTATCTCGCTGCCTGATCATAGACGTTCACCTTTCCTTTTCGGTTCTGCAGCAGCTGGTGTGGGCAACCACACACTGAGAAGCTTGGCAGGTCAGATCTAGAAGAGGGGTTTGATCTTCTCATCAAAGATAGAAAACAAATGTGCCTTTTCCCTGAGAAATCACTATTTCCCATAGGAATCAGGATAATATGGTTGTCATTTTTGTTCTCAAATAAACTTGTACGCTTAAGTGTTCTATGCATAACAAGAAAAATCTAAATATTACAGATCAATATGCTCCGAAAAAAAATTCTTACTCTTTGATCATGCTTAAACAAAAGTAATTAGCAAGAATATTTAAAAAAATATGGCTTTAAAAATAAAAAAAGCATCTCTCTTAATGGGATATTATAGGATAAATTTACAACATAATACGTGGCCGCGTGGTAACGCACTGGACATCCGCGGAAGGTATAAGAAGGAATCTTAGATAGTATGAGAAGGTCTATATATATAAAAGTGTGTTGAGATAGGAAAGTTTGGTTCTCTGTTTTCTCTGCCTACCCTGACAAGAAAATTACACATGGTATGAATGTACCTCTTCATTAGATGCGATCGATTTCATTGCATCTAATCAGTGATTTTGTATAAAGCCTGATAATGTCAAGCAGAGGCTTGAACATATATGTATAGTAGATGTTCAATTATCCGTCTTGTTTGTTCCGATTTTTCTCTAAATGCCTTGTAATCGTCCCTTTGATGACCCTCTCAGCCGCTGTAGTGTTGCACAGATTAATAAGATGTAATGAAAGGGCGCTGGGCGGGTCGGGGCCACAAATTATATCGGGATGCGTCTCCCATTGTGAGACAAACATGAAACTTGATGCCATATTCGATATACTCGTACGTTAGTTCACCGTACAGATTCAATACTAGCTTTTTGAAGGTTTGTTTCTAGAAATGGAAACATGTGTATGGTAGTTGTGATTGCTTAGAAAGATACAACACAGTTGAATAATTTCGCTATTTAGGTAGTATTTTTTCAGATGATGGAAGATTTATAAGAGATATTGAAAGGTGTGTAGATTTGTTTTAGAAGAGATGACAATATTTCTTACAACTATAGACTAGCCTACTAGCAGAATCGTACTTGAACATCATGAACCAATTTGAATGTGGTTTATTGTTTACAGTTTCTAGTTTTTCTTATTTTTTGAAAATTTGTTCTTTAAACTATGCAAGTGTAAATGTTACCTCTATATAAAAAAAATCAGTTATCAACGTATTTAATTCATACATATGATAAGCTATTGACCAAAAATATGGAGTCCTAGTTAGTCATCCAGCAGGATAACGGTACGGTATTTGATCATAGTCTTTCAGTATGCTGGGAGAACGGCAAATTTGTTATTTATATGATTATTGAAATGGACGTCTTTAAACATCTGTTATGTTATATTATTAACAACGGACTGAAGTTTAGAAATCTGTAAATCAACAGACCAGAAAACGAGAGTATTTACGTTAGAAGTATCGAATAAATGGGTAACGTATTTGTTCCTAAAGTGGTTTATCGAATATTTTGCATTTTTTAGATATCGAACGATGTATATCGATAGGAAACCAAGTCAGTGAAGCACTAAAACATATATACGCGAACCGGAGAGTATCAAAATCTGTTAAAATAGTTTACACAATCTTTTAGTACCAACTTTGATGTATGCTAGTGAAACATGGACACGGAAAAATATTGAGAGTTTGAATAAATGCTGCAGATGTGTGTGCAATTAGATAAATATATGGCGTGTCAATGAATGTCAAAATACGGAATGAAGTGATTAGGAATTAATGTGAACTTAAGGCTGATGTGTTGCGTAAAATAAAGAAGAACATTATGAGATAGTTTGGGCACGAATGAATAAGAAACGAAAGAAGGGAGAAAAGACAAACAAAAGAAATACGTACAGTGCAAATCTGAGTTGAAGTCGTGGTAAAGGAAAACCAAGGAAAGTATTGTTAGATATAGTTAATGATATTTTATAAGGAAATGCAAGAAGTAAGAGGAATTGTAAGAGCTGTAGAAGAAGGCGTATGAATGTGGAAGAGTCGAAATATGTGTGTCGAGGTAAGAAGTCTCGTCGTCTGTTCTTTCCGTAAACCCCAGAGGACCAACAGCGGAATAATATTTATGTACTGTATGCATAAAGTAATTTCATTGTTTTTATATACATGTTGTTTTTAACACATTTCTGGCTAGTTGGAAAATATTGCTACATGGCCATACACCTGTCAGGTTGTACAGTATACAACAAAAGTAAAATGCAAAACAAAATATTTCTCATAAATTATGACGACTATCTTTTGACCTAGGGGTTACGATTTTAATTTCATTGAAACGCAATTTATTTTATAAATATGTGTCCAATCCACTTTTCCCTAAACCTCCCAAAACACTGTTTAAGATCTTTCACTCCACCTAGTTCCAACCCTCACCCTCAATTTTTCTCTCCTTTACAAATAAATAAAGATGGCGTCTTTTGAGTGTATGTTGTGTTTTAATATACGGTGTATGAGACTAATATTATACCCAATACACAAGGCGTGAATTAATCTCGGTGCATTATTAGATATTCGTGCCGCATACGTGATCTATTATCTGGGCTGCACCGTACTCCCGACAGACCGACACAGACTGGTCTATGGGCTATGGGCTCTTATGCCTGCTGCTTTGTGTGCAGGCGCTGCTAGATAATTGCTGATACACGAGGAAATTAATTAATATCAAACATAGGGTGGGTTCAAATTACTATTATAATAAATATATTAAAAAGATAATTTGTGTATAGACACGTGGAGATCTGTCGCTTTTTCTACCATAAAACGAACGTATATAGTATTGTGTTACATTACACTTTCGTTGCATATAGTACAATCGTTGCAATTTCTTCCAGCCACCTAGAAATTTGTTTAAAAGACCTTGAGTCTGGGATTTTTTTTAAATAGTCTGGACTACAATGATAATTGAACCCGTAATCCCCGGGCTGGAAGACACCCGTCTTACCAACTAGGCCACGGAAGTTGTCAAAATACATCGTATGATAATTAATTTTTGGCTATGAAATAACCTTTTCCAGATCGGGTTTTAAGGCAACACTTGATTTTTTTTCTTCTTCTCACAAATGATTTCTTTCTCTCATACGAGTATGTGAGAGTATGGTTTCTTTTTATTTACTAATATGTTTCTTTCTTACAGCTATTTAGGACTCTCGTTCATAATACAGCCTCAAGAGTAGCCTTATGGCCTCCGCTAGTCCTCCCGGGAGGTAATAAGTTGGGCATTCCTCCACAAATACTGACGGCCTGGACCATACCACATGAGCACATTGGGGAATCAATAAATCCACACATGTGGAAGGCGTGAGCATTACATCTGTGGCCACGTCTAAAACGATTAATTCATACACATCCATCTTTGAGGCAGATCAAATCCTTGAAAAAGTGTTTTATTATAACTTATTAATAGATTAATCGGTTGGAAATCTTCATCTTGTTTTTGTTATTGTATTTTTTAGAATTTTTGATGTTTATAAATCACTTTAACTAAACTCAAACTCAGAACTTTAAAATTCTTTTTTGATACTTTTTAAACTCACTTCCCAAGTAAACCGCTGTTGTTGAAAACTTTTAACGAATACTATTTATCAAATAAAGGCATGTAACTGAAATATCCAATTCAAATACATACTCTTAGAATTCACTTCCAAAGTAAACCAATATGTATATGTTGATAACGTTTAACGGATACTAATAATCAAATAAAGGTATTAAACTGAAATATCCAATTCAAACACATAAACTTAGAATTCACTTCCAAAGTAAACCAATCTGTATAATATTATATGTTGATAACGTTTAAGGGATACTAATAATCAAATAAAGGTATTAAACTGAAATATCCAATTCAAATATTGTACATAAACTTAGAATTCACTTCCAAAGTAAACCAATCTGTATAATATGTTGATAACGTTTAACGGATACTAATAATAAAATTAAGGTATTAAACAGAAATATTCAATTCAAATACATATGGTAAACTTAGAATGCAAACAATTGGTTGGTCAATGATTTTTAAAACCTTTTGAAAACAATATTAAACCAAGTGTATAAGATTTTTGTTGAAAAATAACATCTCCGATGAAGGTTCAAAATTAAAATCTAAATAAACGAGTGTGATATTTTTTTTTTTTAAATTTGTTCGTTTTTTTCCAATAGTAAGAAAAATATGACATAAAAATTTCTACCATCCTGTAGTTACACGACATACGCATGAAAATAAATTTGTTATTAACTATGTACAAACTAGTATGTTATAAGTATTAATCAATACCTACTACTTCTACAAAGGTGCTAGTAAAAAGTCTTTTTTTTAAGTATTCACTTATATTTATTTTAAGTCATCAAAATGCACATTTTTACTAGTAACAAAACATTTTGACTAGCAGTATACTAATATATTTTAAGTACCTTATAAGGAGTTCGTGATTAGTTAGTTTTAATGGAAAGGAAAGAAGAGGATGAAACTGTAGATTTATGAGTGGAAAGTCATGCATTGAAGAGTAACGTTTCTATATAAAATTGAATAAGTGTTTTCTGGTTATTATGGTATCTTTTATCTTATTGAAATCTCGTTAACATATATGTATATTCATATAAGAATGCGACTATACTCTTAATTATTGTATTCTGTTAAGTTTCATTTTGAAAAAATCGTTTCTTTGGAGGACTTAATTAAAAACTGCTGATCGAACCTCTTTTATGTAAATATTAATTAACTGGAGGTTTTGATATAGGAAACGAGTTCTTTTATTTATATTGAAAGCAAAAATTTACGTGTGCTCAACGTGCTATTCTATTATGTCAGTGATTTCAGGGATTACTTTTTCCACTGTTGTGTCATCTGTATGTGTGTGGGGTGTTTATGTGTGTATACTTTGAAGAAGTAATTATGTAGTTATACTCGTATTCCCTTTAGTTTGTTTATGCACCCCCCTCTCAACTCAATACGTTGCTGAATTTAGTCCAAGATGTTATGGCCTACGTATCCAGAGTGATTTTGTCTCATATCAGCGGCCCTGATGGCATTCTCAAGATTCCAGCGTCCTCCCTATCGCCCTGCTCCGCAGCACCCCGGCTCCTAGGAACAGCAACATACCGCCCGCTGTTCACCGCGCAAGAATACAGAGAAGAAGGCATAGCTTGGCGGAGAATAAGAAGATATTTATGATGTGTGACGGTAATTTTTTAGTGTGATGTGAGGCTGGGAAGGTAGCGGCTGCGGCCTTATAAATTGGAGTTTCCCTGCATTTATATACGACTGGAGGTCATGTATTGTTGATAGAGAAGTTAATGTAGTTAAAGTAAGTACATGCTGTTCCTAACTTCAAGAATTTCTGAGAGAGAGTTGTTATTTTTATAATATCGCGACTTCAAATTAAAAAAATAGATGTAATAAGGGGGCACAAGAAGTGAGAGCTTTTCTAGGATTCCACACATGCATGTAAGTGAATAACTGATGCAAATGTAAAGCTTGTGATGACGAGTTGTTGGATTTGATTTATATGCAGCAGTTGAAATTATTCATCGAATAGCTTGAGATTTAAGAATATGAATGCTGAGTATGAATATTTCAGCTGATTTCTTATGATTAAAACACGCGACCACTTCCTCACGCCTTGGTTTATGAAGTGATTTTCTATAACTGTCTCCTTCTAAAACTTGTTAAGACTAACATATGACCGAAGAAGAACTAGACAGAAGATAAAAAATAATTCACAATTCACTAGTACTGTATTGTATTTTATTACACTTTCATTCTATACAGTACAAACTGCCTAGTTTATTCCTATATAACCTTTCCCTTCCTGGGCTAAAAAAATCCGCGCCTTCCGGTGCTGTGTGCTCAACACACATCAATACACATGTAAAAATGAGCGATTTAAAATCGAAAAAATAAGAATATTCATAGCCAATCGCTTAAATTAATAAAATTTGAAGTTAAAAGTGACAATAATTGAAATTTTATTGCTGAAAACATGAAAAAAAAACATCGACCGACGTTCACAAAACGGGTGAAGAGACCACCTCAAATGGATGTCCGAGAGCTACTGAAGCGAGCGAACTGATATTCTATTTCTTGCGTTCCCATATAACGAAGTAGAGTGAGAGTGAGACGTGAATAGCGTCACTTCTTCACCCATAGCGGTTTTTTAGAATTAATATACCTACGTCACATACTGGCACATGTTTGATTGTATTGATGAATTTATTCCCGATTTTCACAAAATATCTCTGATGTGGCCGATAAGTGCTAATTATTATTAATATTATTTTATCATTCAATGCGTAAATGTATTACGGAGGAGTACCTAAAATCTGAACCCAGTATTTATTATGTTTACAGAGATATTAAAGTTTTTAGAAGCTATGTGTACTAGTTACACATCACAGGGAAGGTATTGTTAATCTTTTCCAATAAACCATATCGAGAATCGAACCAACAATCTCTGGGCTGAAAGACAGGATTCGAAACTAGACCACGAGGGTTGTCGTTTTTTAAATGAGATTTGAAATAACGTGTTCGTATGTAATTCAAATACATGAAATACAATCAGTAAAAGTAAATATCGTTCGACTATTAAACCTGTCAGAAAATGACTTGTAAGATTCACACAGTTGTTTTTTCCTCTATCGAAAACCACTGTACAGTGTTTTACTTTTTTTTTCTGACTACCGTAATAAAACTAAAGTATAGTCATTATTAGGTTATGAGTCTTTTGACTGATTTGACTCATTCATAGCAGACAACACGTGTATTGAAGAAGAGCGTGGACAATTACCACATGCGTCAACTTAGCAAATATCATCACGTACCATTTCTGTGGACTCGCGAATCAATTTGGCATCACAAAAAGGCCATGTAGTGCATTTGCTGCGGAATTTATTTTATCTGGCACTATATAAATACACTACACTTTAAGTCAAATGTGCTACTATAACATATCGGACGACCTACAAAGGTTTCTATGTAGACCATCTTCCCTTCATAAGTTTTGTGCTCTTCTCTTACTAAATTATTATAGTTTTTTTTAAACATATGCAGATGCTGAGAAGTACTTTATATAATGGCCGCAGCCTTTATCTGTTTAACCCTTCCTTCCCTGTGATAAAAATATAATAAATACTTTAATATCTCTATAAATATAATAAATACTGGGTTCAGATTTTAGGTGTTCCTCCGTAATACATTTACGTATTAAATGAAAAAAATAATATTAATAATAAATAGCACTTATCGGCCACATCAGAGATATTTTGTGAAAATCGGGAATAAATTCACCAATACAATCAAATGTGTGCCAGTGTGTGACGTAGGTATATTCATTCTAAAAAAACCACTATGGGTGAGGAAGCGACGCTATTCACGTCTCACTCTTACTCTAATTCGGTATATGGGAACGCAAGAAATTGAATCTAAGTTCGCTAGCTTCAGTAGCTCTCGGGCATCCATTTGAGGTGGTCTCTTCACCCATTTTGTGAACGTGGCCGATGTTTTTTCATGTTTTCAGCAATTAAATTTCAATTATTATCACTTTTGACTTCAAATTTAATTCATTTAAGCGATTGGCCATGAATATTCTTATTTTTTCGATTTTAAATCGCTCATTTTTACATGTGTATTGAATACACAGCACCGGAACGCGTGGACTTTTTTAGCACAGGAAGGCAAAGGCTATTCTTACACATAGCTTATATTTTATTTATTTCGTTATATATTTATTTTGTCATATTCTTCATTTATTCGTTACACGTGCCCAAACCATCTAATTGCTCATCTCTTTTAAAGGATGCTTTTGTAAAACTTCGTTAATATAGTGAACTATTCTCCAGGGGACTTGAACTTGGGTTTCGAACCCACTAAACCAAACACGTCTGGCAGCTATAGGAGCGCCCGAGCGAATCATGTATATCATTTTCCTTGTATACAGTACAACCTTAAGTGGCTATTGCTGTGTGACAATTTCTTCCAATTAATCAGAAGGGTCCATTTTAAAAAAAAAATCTGGGGTCTGCGGTAAATGAACCCGCAATTTCCGGGTCGATAAACAAGCGTCTTACCAACTAGCCCACTGATATCGTCGCTCTTCTGCATCTTTCTCAACACATTAATCTTAAGTTGACACTCATTTTCATTCCATATTCTGTCATATATGTTATACTATATATACGAGTATATACTCGTATATATTTTATTTTATCATACACATGACAAGAAATACATAATTTGCGAAAAAATAACAGGTAATTTAATTTGGACACACAAGTTTAATGGATCTGGGTTTGTTGCCTTTCATTTTGTCATGTCCCCAGTAAACTAGGCTTTTGCCTGTATCTCATTTAGGACAAAACTTTGTCCCCCCATGTATTCTTCTAAGTGCACGCATTTCTACATAATTTATTAGGCTCTTTTCAGCCTTGTTCTTCGTCCACGTTTCACTGCCGTACATCAAAGTTGATACTTAAATACTGTTGTGAACTTAACAAATCTTAACAAATTTCAATACTGTTAAGTTCAAGTATACAAGATCTCATATATTAAGATTGAATAAATAAAATGACATGTAGGAAAATAAGATTAAGTAAGTTCATAAATTATAATATATAACTAAGATTAGTTAAGTTATAAATTTGTTTATAGGTATAGCTTTGGCAAATATTTGTATAATAATTTACTTTGTTTAATAAAAAAAATATATATAATATATGTATCGTTCCCCCCTTGCTTAGTTCATTTTTACTACACGTCGTTTGATATACCTCGCAACTCTTCCATCACCTAGAGAAAATACTACTTAAATAGTAGTTCTTCAATTTTCTCTAATCTTTCGTTATTCATCCATATATCGCATATACTATATATTTCCTTTCAGAGCGTGCAATTATTGTTACTAGACAGACTCTTCAACCAGACTGGAAGCCATTTTAAACGTACTAATCATCACCAAAGTTCCATTCATATAAAAATACTATTGAAAAGTTATGTTTCCATAAAATTATGAAGTTCAAAAGACTTAACTACAAAAAAGTATTATAAAAAAAAACATCAAACGGTCCATTAAATCTGGGCATCCCGAAACTTAGTCTGCGGTCATACTCGCTTCGTTGCACCTGTTTCCGATCTTCAGCTTTAAGTATTAAAAATAATAATACGTCCAATCAACCAGAGATATTCCGTAATCTTTCCTGCATCTGCTTATCAAAATCTTCTCTTTTTCTAAATGTTTTATTCTATTTATAAAAAAATTATTGTAACAAAAACGGTTTCAATAATCACTCTTTTAAGGGTTGAAATCTTTCTTTACACCTTTTGAAAACAAAATACCACCATGTCATTTCCCTGTTGGGCTAGGCAGAGGGGATAAATTATCAAACGTTCCTATCTTGTCTCACAATCACCTTCTCAATATTCATACACATTCTCATTCAACTCGTACGATTTTTCTGACTTATTACATTTTCTTCTTTCAAAATATTATTAACTTTATCCAACCATACTATCCTTGGTATTCCTCTTCCGCTCAATTTTGCATTGTTTATTTTTTTTGTCAGTCTTTTTTCATTTATTTGTTCCACGTGCCTTAACCATCTGTGAGTGCTATTCTTCGTCTTATTCAATACATCAGCCTTAAGTAACCATTCATCCCTAATCACTGTATTCCGTTACCTGTCATACATTGCTACTCCATGTATTATTATCCAGTTTCTTTCACATCCACGTCTGACTTCCACATATCAAAATTGGTATTAAAATACTGTTGCCGATTATCATCTAAGTATATTTTGATACTATCCAGTTCGAGTATATGGTATCTGTTTTATTGCCCCATTGATTGTGTTTTCTATCGCTAGACTCCGTTTGATATCCTTCGTAAATCTAACATAATCTGAGAAAATACTATCTTAATCTAATAATTATTTGACTTGCTCTAATCGTTCATCGCTCACCCATATAAAACATTTAAAAAATAAATCCCCGTGTGGAATTCAAGTTTCTAAGGAAAAGGTCGCCATGGACTGATTATGATGAACAAATAAATATTATTTTTAATAAGTACATAATCATTTCCGTTCTACTTGGCTCGAATTTGTAACCATCATCATGATTTAATCAGATGTGCTTTTCCTTTTAATATAAGAACCCATCTCAAAATAATCCTTTCCCTTAAACCCCATTCAATTCCCATCATAATCTATATTTTCTATGAGACTTATCTTTAACTATAATTTATGATAGTTTTTCCCAAATATTGTTTCTATATAGTAGAGGAATCCAATAATAATTATATAAAAAACTGGTAGATCGGGAAAAATGGGTTGGTCGTAATAAATCCCCCAATAGATAGTGGTATCTATAATACAAACATTTTCCAAAGGCTGTACCTATGATATATACAAATTTATGTCGTAATAACTTATAACTATGAACAAACTTAATTTTTATTTCCTACATGTTATTTTATTTTAAATAATCTTAATATTTAATTTCTTAGAAATAGTTAACACCTTCATATTAACTTATGACTAGATAACATTTCTTACAATTAATTAATTTAATACTAATTATTTAGCACTTACATGTCCACTCGTTCAGGCAACTTGCATTTCATCACATTTACTTACTTAGACCTTGGTCCTCTCTGCTAATACCGTAGGTGGACTAGTTAGGCAACAGATGATATCGCCTCCAATCGTGTATTTACGTAAAAGTAAAGAAATAAATTATTTGGTTTCCAATAGGTGAAATGAATCTTTTAAGAAAGAGTTCCTCAAGAAATATATAACATACCATATACAGTGTCCCAAAGGGCAACGTCAAGCTGGTATCGAAGAAGAGGCCAGCTTATGAGGGTTCAGAATTTCAATTTTTTTTTTGAAAAAGCCTTATACTTTTCGAGTTATAGGCATTTCTTCGAAAATTGTAATAGTAGCTACCCTGAGCCGAATGTTTGTATACTGTGACTAAAAATTGACATATTTTATTATTTTAATGGTTGTATCGCAATCCTAGATAGACCTGCTATTAGTCGGAGTCAGAAATAAAACAAACAAAAATTTGCACGTTTGAAAAAAAAATTGTTTTTGTCCGATCACAAAAAATAATATTTTTTATCAGCCAACTTTAACTCATCATACTGTAAAAATAATGTACTACGCTTACCTGGCAAGTTACATCAAAAGTTGGCCTGTTTAGTCAGAATTTCAAAATGGTACAAAACATATCTACTACTCCTTTAAAAATAATTTTAAAACATTAATTTCTAAAATTAAAGATCGAATTCAAAAATTTTGAGCGAGACAAACGATACGGCGGATGCACTAGTTAGAGTAATACAGCTAGTGTCGCCATTTTTGATATGTAATATCTAGTTCCTGTCAAAAATGGTGTCTTACTCTAACTCGTTCATCCGCCGTATCGTTTGTCTCGCTCAAATTTTTTGAATTCGATCTTTAATTTCAGAAATTAATGTTTTAAAATTATTTTTAAAGGAGTAGTAGATATGTTTTGTACCATTTTGAAATTCTGACTAAACAGGCCAACTTTTGATGTAACTTGCCAGGTAAGCGTAGTACATTATTTTTACAGTATGATGAGTTAAAGTTGGCTGATAAAAAATATTATTTTTTATGATCGGACAAAAACAATTTTTTTTTCAAACGTGCAAATTTTTTTTGTTTTATTTCTGACTCCGACTAATAGCAGGTCTATCTAGGATTGCGATACAACTATTAAAATCATAAAATATGGCAATTTTTAGTCACAATATATAAACATTCGGCTCAGGGTAGCTACTTTTACAATTTTCGAAGAAATGCCTATAACTCGAAAAGTATAAGGCTTTTTCAAAAAAAATTTTTTTAATTCTGAACCCTCATAATCTGGCCTCTTCCTCGATACCGGCTTGACGTTGCCCTTTGGGACACCCTGTATATGTTATACATATATTTTTAAGGAAAAAAGTTCTTAACGTGTTAAAACGGCGTTATACATTTTCAAATTGGTACCATCATTGAGCAACAATCTGCTACATTTTTCTGCAAAAATTAATAAAACCACTAAAACTTGTAACAGAATCGTGGGAATACCACAGTTCTTGCAGTCTCGTTGCAGATTGATCTGCGCCAATTTTTATTTAGCAAGATAAAAAGAGTGAGTTTTTTTTAATGTGAAATTGCAAATGAGGAAATGATTACGGGAAGAGGGCACATGCACTATTTTACAACAGTAATATTGAATTCTATATAAACAATAAAGACAAAAAGAATATTAATATACTAGCTCGAATATATATTTACACGAGAATCGTAGTTCAAGACAACACATTACTATTTACAAGAATGAAAATTAGGGCAATGGCAAAACATTTTGCAACGGCAAAACTATTGTTAAAATACTACATTCCATTGAATCGATTCGGGACAATAAATTAATTAGACAAAGATGAGATCGTTCAGTCGACAATTGAATAAATGGTCAAGGTATTTGCAAAACCCTCTGAAATGGTTTATTCCTTCTTTCAAAATATTATTTTCTTGATCCAACAATACTTTGATTCACTAGATCTAACCATGTCTTCCTCTGCTACGCCTTCCACTTACATTTGAATCGTATATGTTGTTCTACATGCTTAAACCATCTCAGATTACCTTTATTATCTTGTTTAACATATTATCATTAAGTTCACATTCATCCCTAATCACTTCATTTTATATTCTGTCATGAATTGTCCCCCCATATATTCTTCGCAGTGCACACATTTATTTTGCTCCTTTTAGTAATACGAGTATATTATATAAGATAAAATATGATAAAAAGATTGAATTATTGGCATGTAAAAACATTAATTCATTCGTATGGTACCCCTCAACTATTCAAATTGATTATACAAACATCTTGAAGAGCGTGGTCGGGAGTTAATAATGAATTCGACCCCAGCAATCGAGTCTTCAGACTTCGAACCACTAAAATAAACAAGTAACTCATGGTTCGCCATCGCACGTGTTGAAAATATTAACATACCTGTGCAAGTAAGAACACGCGCACACGTGTAAGAGTATTTCGCTAGACGAATTCTTCAACCAGACTGGTCCCATTTTTTTTTTGGGTTCCATCGCGAATCGAATCTAAAACCTTCGGATAGAAGACCAACGTCTGACCAATTAGGTAACAGAGGTCATCAACAGCATTTGAGAATGTTCTCACTAAACTTTGTACAAGGGAACACACATTTCTTTCTTCCTATCTTGATAGTGATGGGTGTAAACAATTACAATGAGCGTTCTTGCATTGATTCGTCTATCTTTCACATCTCTTATTTTCAAGTCTGATCCGGACGCGGAGTAAGGTAATATCTCATTTTTCTGCACGAATGGCTTTGAACTAAGGTAAGTGCTACCGTTTTTTCATTTTCTTTTTTTTTTCAGTCGGACTATTATCGGAGTCAGCTGTACGTAGCCTGACCACAGAACAGAGACCCTCGGGGCCTGGGCACGTCCTGTCCCGTCTGGGAAAACCTTCTTGTTGGATTGTCGCGTCACTTCGGACAAGAACATGGAATTCCACTTTAAGAAGAGGAAGTAGTCGCTGTGTATATACCATAAGAACCGCAATGTGCAGATGCTGCATTTGTAAAAGTCAACATTATTGCAAAGATTTAGAAAGTTGTTGCGTGACTGATATTGTCATAAATATTTCATTTTATAGATAAACGTTCATTAAGAAATTTGTTTATCAATTAATAGTTTGAAAAAGTTGAAAGACGAGACACTGAGTTCGGGTTCATAACACAAAATTGCAACACTTCAAAGAAAATAACAACAAAAGTGAAAAATGTAGGAAAATAAAAAAATATTTTGATTAGCATATCATTACTGTTTCACATGGAGTATGCAGAGAGAATGGATCTCGTCATGTTGTGTCAATTTTAACTCACCCATTAAATATTAAATACTACCCAGAACACAATAAATAATATGTTGATTAATATATCGGAATAAAGTTTAATTTTAATTCAATTTTAACATATTGGTGAAGTGGATTCTCCAACCCTATTTATCTTTAACTAGGCCTTTTGAATATCTAGCTGGTACTTTAAAAGACATTGCCACATGGCAATAAGCCCGCCAGGTTGTAGTATATGCAATGAAAATGTTATGAACAAAAATGGGTACAAATGTGTGGTAAAAACAGTCCAGTTTTCACTAGAAATGTAACCCGGAAATCCATAGTGCAAACTTTATTGACATTTATATTTAAAAAAATGACTTAAAATAGTATTTGTATAACTATGGAAGCCGTATGTATACACTGTCGATAAATCGAACTTTTTTTATCCTATCGAGGATGACATGCTTAACACACCATGAATCAGTGCATGCATGTATCCTGTCATCAATACATGTTACAAGATTGTCGTAGTAGGCGATAACATCTTAGAACAGGACGATATTTCCAACGTAACATCCTGTCGCCAATTAGGAAGGAAAAATTGTTGGATACTAGAAACACATGTTGTAGTTTCAAAGATTTATGTGGGAAAAAATAACTGTGACAAAATCGTGGTCACAGAGGTTTCTTATATATAAATTGAACCGGTTATATTTTATTTATTCATTTAAGGTCAATTTCGTTCGTCAACAATTTACATGTAACGTAATCAGAGTTTGAGTGAATACAGAAATACAAGATCCCACAATCTATAATAATATAAAAAAACATAATTAATACAATTAATATACTGTCAAAAATAAGTCTTTACGTACTACTGCACACAACAGGCCAAGTCTAAGAAGATCCAGGGCCATGTGACGCGCAGGAAAAATATATCACGATTAACTTCAACAGCACATTCACTTATATACACATACTTTCCTCTTCGGATCCTCACGTAGTTTAAATTAAAATCATAATCAAGAAAAAAAATCAATAAATAATTTGGTAAAATAAAAGGATAAAACTGTATAAACACATATAGTAAATTACTAATACGATTGTTGAAGCAATAGTTTAACGATTTTTCTTTCCTCTTCACCACCCCTTCTTTATATTATACGAGTATATTGTTCACGAATTGTGTAAGGGGGAATATTTAAAAAAAAATTGTGACCATGTAACTTTATTTCCTTTTATTTGGTTGGTTGGAAGAAGTTGCCATCTGGCAATAAGCTCGCCAGATTCTTTTACAGTGAAGTGTTAAATAAAATGACATTTTTTAAATATATAAGTGTAGTATTGGACATTCTTACACAAAGGGACGTTTGACAAAGATCAACGTTTTTAATTCCAGCAAGTAGGAAAGTTCCCTCAACGAGGAAATGCAGGATCTTATAATATATTCTTTAAATACCCACTTTCAATTACCAGCCGGCTTATATTTTTTGCAAGTATCTAATTTACTTTCCCCTCCTCTTGCTCGCAGCTCCTCCACATTGTCGGCCCGTACCAAACTGTCTTCATCTCTTCTAGCGACATCTCCGAAGAAGTATGATAGTATTCTCTTCTTGCATGATGTTGACAGCTTTCATTTAGCTCGTAGATCCTGGAGGATGGATACATTGATGAACCTTAGATATTTTTATATTCAAGCTGGTGATATCGAGTCTTTAGTAGTTACCCATATTCTGTCCCATCTACTTTTATTCCACAGTCGAAAGCTTAAAAAAAACAATTATACTTCTGTGTATTAAAATATATAATACAAAAATGTATTAAAACAACACAAACTAAACGGTGTGCAAAAGAAAAAGGGTTGGCACAGATCACTTTTTTCGTTTAAGATACAATACGTTTAAATGAAATCGTTGTCCGTTTAGTAAATCATTTTGCGTTTTATGGATAGGAACTTTTTTTAAATCCCAGTTGACTAAGACTTTTGAAGACATTCACATCAATAGACGACCTGGGCATTCTGGTATTTGGTTATTACAATTATTTAACAAAAGGTAAAAAAAAATCGCAATATCAATTCTACAAAGTAAAAACTAGATTCAACAGGTCGTTATATAACGGGCAAAGCTTTTGATAATAAACGCCAATGTTAAATGCTGCTTTTTCAATATAAATAATAAACAGGATATGGTTTAATATCCATAGAACATTCTCATTTTAAATAACAATGAAATTATCACGAATTTCCTATTTTTAATGATAATATTTCTTCTCAGTATTAACGATAATGTATGTTTCCCAATGCAAATGACAATGCATTTCATTATCAATCATTTGACTTGTTGTTTTGATTCCAAATAAAGACTACCTTCGTGGTATAGTTGGCTAAATGTATATCTTCTAGCCTCGGGTTTACGGATTCGATTCATGTTGTAACCTTATCATTCTAAAAAGGATTCCAGTCGGATTGTAACTTATGGTCTCTTTAACATATTTCTGTTTTGTTGAAAGAGATCGTAACATTATAATAAGCCAGCCAAGTTACTGTACTTTATCCAAAATATGTGTAATGCAATGCAATACAATAATATACTCTAATATTCTTAATTAATTACCAATCTGATTACAGAAATTCTCTTTCAACTCGAATCAATCTAAAATGTATACGGTAATACATTACGATGTCCCAAACTACCATATTTAGTTTAACAAGAGGAAAGCTTGAAGAATTTAGTAACCTGTTAAGCTGTTTGTTTCGATTAACGGCCTCCAATGTGTGAAATAGTTTTGTTTATGTGCTGATACCAAAAACATGACCATTGTAAATCAATTCAGGGCCGACGTTAGATTAAGGGTAACAAAATAACAATTAGGGATGAGATTAAGCATTAACCTTTTAGCAAATAGAAAAATATTTTGACTAACTTATCATTACTATTTCTAACAGAGTAGGCAGAGAAAACACATCTCCATAGTTTTCTAAACAATTACGCAACATCACGTCATGCAGTGTCGCTTTTAAATCTTCCGTTAAATCTTAAATACTACCCAGAAAACAGAATTCTTCCACCTGTTTCGGTTTCTCTCAGTTATTACATTTTAACATAGCTCTTTCTTTAACCAAAACCTTCGATTTCCCTACATTCATTTTCAGACATTTTTCTGTGTAAGTGAAAAAGCAAAAAAATATAAAAATAATATTTTATATTCAAACATTGAAATGAACACACACGTTTTGTAAATTAAAAATGCTGCCAACTTAAATTGTAATAATCATAATAATAAAATGAAAGTAAGTTTATTTCATATATTAATTGTTTAGGCATGGCAGATTCTATGAAACATTAAATAACAATAGTGAAATTTTTCAAGATTAAAAATAATTATAAGTACAAGTATTATAAAGTAAAAATGTTCGTCAACTTTAATTAGATTGCACATAAAACTAAAATGAATGTAAGATTATTTAACATATCAATGTATCATAATTACAATGCCAAATAATAAAGTTTTAAAATAATAGTGGATGGAGTGATACTAAATTCTAGGAAACTTTAAGTTATAACAAAGTACATTCTAAGCTTTCGTAAAAAATTGAATTATACATTCCATTAGACAAAAATCGCACTCCTAATTTCGACATGGTAGTGTTTTTCTAATCACCGAGCATTTTAACAACAATACAAACGTGCGCTCTGCGCGAACCAATCGCGTGGCATTCTAAAACTAATACCACTACATAAGTTGTGTAATACAGAGAGTGTTACTCACATTATTGCAAAATGACTTCTGGCTGAATGATCTATACTTCTCGGGTGTTTTTGGGTGTTTGCGTGCGATTGTTTGATAATCACGACTTAACACTGAAAATAAAAACTGTAATCATAACATTTCTGATATACGGTTGCAAATCATGAGCTTAATATATACAACACTCGAAAAATGTCAGCAGTGGCACGTCAGGCGAATAACCAAAAACAAAGATTATCAAGTCAAATTAACGAAAAATACAATTTCACCGATCACAAGCAATCAAGAAAAGACTAGAAATCAAATGGAACAGTGCGCACAGCTTCTGGAACTCCCAAACAGTAAAAAATCAGCCACTTGCAAATTTTCACAGATTTAAATGATTCTCGGTCATTGTCCATATTTGAAAATATATTTGTTACACCGAGGAATCTTAATGATTTTTCTGTATAGTTGCTTCTGTCGAGCTTCGAAATCGAGGGACTTCTCGCCATTCCGACTGGATTATTGAACTGCTTTCCGTCTGACACGAGGCTTCTTAAGGAAGAACAGCCCAATTCCTGAATCACATTGTTTATCGAAGATGTCACATTTAAATATTAGCTGAGCCGCCAATTCACGCTGTCGCACTTTTTGTATTGTTGCCTTTGTCGAGTTTTGAAATTAGGTCTTAGGTAGTTTTGCTTTGTCATTTGTCTGTGTCTCAAAAATTTCTGCCTTACGTGATGCTTAATGGTTGAATATCTATATCTCCACACCATGGAGAGGGGTTGAGAAGATGCAAGACCAAATCTTACGTATCAACTTGACCAGACTCAGGTTTGTAAAAAGAGAATGATTTTTTATGAATGAGCTTCTTTCCATCTTAATTCAAAACTTTTTCCATAAATACTCGTATAATCAGTTTTCCATAAATACTCGTATAATCAGTTTTCCATAAATACTCGTATAATCAGTTTTCCATAAATACTCGTATAATCAGTTTTTTTTATATCCACGTTACATTGGTTTACTGTTGATTACTATATTTGGACATGGTGCAGAGTTTTTGACACTATTTACAGTTTGACTTATGAATGCTCATTTAAAGCTTATTGATTGCTAACATAATACAAAGTCTAGGTGGAAAAAAAATGTATGGGTTGCTCGATGAAGTTTTTCTAAACATATATAGATGGAGAAAATTACCTAATTTAATGGCCGTAACCGCCACTTTTCCACTCTTATTTTTAATGCCTTAAATTAGTGGGTTTGATTCGCAAGTTGGAGTTGTAAATTTGTGGGTTTGATTCGCAAGTTGGAGTTGTAAATTGTTATTTTATTATTATTAACAGGTATAGCTCGGCGCTAGCCTCAAACTGGCAACAATCCACGCAGATGTTGAGTGCATTAATCGCTCGGCCAAACATCACAATATAGTCGTTTTTTTTTTTCGATGATGAATTGTCTCTCGAAAACCATCGCAAAAAAACAACTTATCCCACTCAACCTACACACAATGGCCACACCTAGAGTCGATTCTGTTGTATCCAAAGCAAAGTGCCCAGCAAGTCTCGACGATATATACAAGATAATATGCTAATAAGCTCTAATCCACGGCAACTTTTACCACAGATTCTCACGGCTATGGAGCGGCTTCCCCGCCAATTCACTTTCTAGCAACCCACACGACGGTTTGTCATCGCCGCTTACCCATCATCGTCGCTCTCGGCTGCCAAAGTCGAGGAGAAGACCTGCTCTGAGGAGATAACAGGTTCCAGCAGGGATTTATATATTGTTGCGTTATGCCACATAACGGCTGGTCGACCATTTCACTTTGCTTTTTTGTGATATCATCGCTGTTTTGCTATGAGTTCAAAGTATTCATGTCTGTCTTCAGGAATGTCGACTATCAGAAGAAAGTTTGATTTGATATATTTTGATCACGATTATCAATGCAGATAATCTGGTTACTAAGAAATATAGCAATACACATATAATAAATGGTTGTAAAATATTATAGATAATGACGATCTTCTTATATAATCTTTTCTATACAACACGATGACCACTATGGTTGATTTCCAACCCTCCAAAACTTTCTTGTTTGATTCCCAATAGCTAGTTTTTCTTCATACTCGTATGGACATTTTAACATATCATTAAGGCCCAAAAGTTTCTAGCCAGAACATGTTAGAGCGTATCTGGACAAATACTACCCCCATCGCTTGGTCAGGCGATATGACATTTAAATTTTTATTAATCTACTCTTAGAAGTACGTCAACTAAAGCTGATAGAAAGCGTGTTATTTCGTTATATTCTGAAATTTAAAAAAAATTATATAGTGCACGAATAATAAAAGATGATAGAATGAAACAAGGCTTCCAGTTTCTCTATTTTCGAGAAACTTGAAGTCTTGTTTCGTTCTATCACCTTTTTATTCCCTTGAACTGAAAACTTTTGAACCTTACTACGTACGTATAGGCATTTTAACATATTTAGGGGTTGTTAGAAGGAATCAATTAAGAGTGAGTGTGTTTTACACTCTCAAAATCTCGAATCTTTCTCTGTATTTTTTTCATAATATTTCTATATTTCTGTCAGTAACAGTATCGTCGTTAGCTTGCTTGTTAAAAACTCACCCTCAAATCAATTTCCTATGTGTGTGTGCCAGATTAGTTTCGCATTAGACCTTTATCATACATTGCAAAAACAATAAGGCTTGTTGTTTTAGGAGTGCCTTGCTCCTCGTTTATATTTTTTTTGTTTATTGGTTCATGAGTTATTCTCAGTTTTATTCTCTTGTTTCTTTTATATATTCTTTTATATGTAAATATTGTTTTTTTTTCATATACACGTGACATTTGTTTTTTTTTACCTGCTTATTCTGTTTTTATTTTGTGCTTAAGTTGTGGTGTTTTTCAAAGTTTTATGATTTCTTTTTTTTTATATATTGATTACTGATTTAGTGTCACATTATTATGTTGAATTTAATCCTCAAATTTCGAAATAACTCCTAACAAATGAAAATGAAAAATTGGAAAATATTTGGGTAGTAAAATTGAAAAATATTGGGGTAATATTTTCTCAGATAATGAAAGAGTTAAAAGGGACATCGAATGGCATATAGCGATAGGAAACAAAGCCAATGGGGCACTTGAACTTATACTCGAATTGAAAATATCAAAATCTGCTACGATGGTTGTCCACAACAGTATTATAGTACTAATGTTGATGTATGAAAGTGAAACAATGACGTGGAAAAATACTGCAAAGAGCCGAATGAACGTATGAGAAAATATGAAACGAAGTGATTAAGGATAGATTTGAAGTTGAGGTTGATGTGTTGAGTAAAACGAATACCACTTTGAGATGGTTTGGACATTTAGAAAGAATGAATGAAGAATAATATAATTCTTCCTCCTCAATGTGGCTCTAACTTGGAATTCGAACTCACTATTATTATATTAACAGATTATAAATATTAGGAAAAAAACAATTTGAGCCTATTAAATTATTATTGCCATATTTTGTAAATTCGAGTTTATTGCAAATTAATAAATAATTTAAATTAATTAATCATCGTGCTGGGGGATAAAATGCGACTGAATGAGCTTTACTCTTATTTTATCTGAATATTGAATCTCACTCCTACCGTAAGCGTTAATTCGCCAAATTTCAGTAATAACTTCCTGTTTCCAGGTTGGTTGATCACTGAAACGACGCGATATTGCATCATATTTTATTTTGTACGAGGTCACAGATCACTAAGTAACTCGCAATTTGTTAGAAATATTAAAATTAATCGGAATATTTACATTTAATTTACAAAAATATAGAGGGAACAGAACGCCAGACTTTCCTATCTAGGCACACATATTTCGCCAATTCCACATTCATACTCCAACGACGTCTGTTATTTCTTAATTTTTCTGATTTCAAAATATCATTTACTTAATTAAACCATACTTTTCTTGTTCGTCTTCGAACACGCCTTCACATTCGTAATGGTTTTCTTCATTCATTTGTTCTACGTGCCCAAACTACCTCAAAGTGCTCTTATGCATTTTACATAATACATCAGCGTTATGTTCCAACCCCTGATTACTTAATTCCGTGTTCTGTCATACATATCATTAATTCGGTTCTTTTCAGTAATTTTCTAAAATTAATTTAAAAACCCACATGAGGACGCAGTATGAGTTTAATACGCATATTGATAACATATGCTAAAAATACAGGGTGTGGTATTTGTTTCAATTATAATACATAATTTTTTTAATGAAAGTGGAAAATTTTGTAGCTTGACAAATTAAGGTGGTTGAACCGTGTTTTGAATTCAAGTTAGAATATTTCGAGTAGATGGACCATAATGCGAATTGTGGAGCAGTTTAACGAGACAAGAAATGTTAACAACAAAAATTCCACAAACGAAACAGCTCGGGCAATGAAGAACATCACCATAGTGGTCGCCACCATTCAAAATGATCAGAGGATATCAACTAGGCAATGGGCGTTGGATGTTGACATTGAGTTCCGTTTATTGCATAAATATTCGAATTTATTCCCTTTCGAAATCCAACTGATACACAATCTAAATACAGGAGACTTGCCAATTCGTCTAGAATTTTGCCAAAAATCGTCCTAATTTTCGGAGAAAGATTCAAATTTGATTGATTGCTTGTTTTTGCCGTCGGATGAGATCCATTTTACGACAATGTTAACAAGTAAAACTGCGGTATTTGGGCCATGTATCCCCGAAATTCCAAAACATACCTATAGCAACAAAAATTATACCCATAGCGACTCATTGTTACTGTATGGTGTGGTGTATTATTCGCCCATATGTTTTTTAATGAAATGGTGCAACCAAAAGAGTAAAAAGTGAGCGTTATTTAAAGATTTTGGAGCAATTTGTCAGAATTAAGCAGAAAACAAAAATATTTCAATAATTCGGACTTAACTTTGTGGAAATTCATAATTAATTAACCATAAAAGAAAGAACCTCTTGATTTACTTCTACATACTATATTATATTTATAGCATATTATCATAAGAACTTCAACATGCACTGTGTCATCCTGAGGCAAGTTCATTAAATTATACTATATGTTACACTATAGTTTGAAAATCCATATAGCAATGAAACTAAATCTCATTAATAATCAAATAAATTTATTGTGTTATCCATTTCTTACTCTATTGTCTAAAAAACACAGATAACATTTAGTTTAATCATAGTGTTAGTAACATTATTTAGTTTATCTAACTCACACGAGGTGGAGACATCATAGTGTATGTATATCCTTAAAAAATACAGCGGAAGTAAATTAAGTGTTTTTTTTGTCCAGTGATTAATTTTAAATATCCCATTCAATCATTTCAATAATCAGTACTTTTGTACATTTTCTTCTGAAAAAAAAATCCTCTGTTCATGATTTGTGCTCGGAGTATCGGCCCGACTTTGGGACACTGAACTCTTTTATCGGACTTGTGAGACGGACGTGGTATATTTTATGGATATTTGATTGGGGTTGTTAGGAGAAAAAAAACGTAGTTGTTAGAAAAAAAACGTGGTAGTAGAGAGGAATGGATGGATTTTTTACATATATTAATGTTATAAAAATACATGCACGGTATATTTTTATATGGTATATTTTTATATGTCACACGCATTTATATGTACGAGTACATAAGATAGGGATATGTACATAAATGTAGATATTTTATATTATAATGTACTATGAAAATGGAGGCGGGAGGTAATGGTGTTATTTTTTAAGATATCTATTTTAAATAGATAAATACAAGGAATTAATAATTAAATACTTATACATGTGCTCCTTGCACAATTTGGCACCCACCGTTGCAGATCGGGGGACGTGGGGTGCGGCAATATGTGTAATAAATATAGTTATAAAAATTCGGCAATATGTTTAATAATTCGGCAATAGGTATAATAATTCGGCAATAGGTACAATAAAAACCTAATATCGTTCAAAACGCGACATGAAATAGGAAATTAGGGTAACTGTGTTAAGTTTGAATGTAGTGAACAATAGGCTCACTTATCCCACACATTGATAAGTATTTTTTTAGGGCTTGACGCCGTGAAGTCAAAAAGTTGGAAAACCGCTGTTCTTAAGTATTATTCTGTTTGAATGGGCCAATATAAAAATTCTTCAAACGGATCACGTATTATGAATAAGATTATTGTTTTATTTTAAAAACAGCTGTCTAAATTTTCATTCATTGTCAACAACATTGTTTACCAGGAAATTGATAAAATTTTGACAGGTTTTTAATTGCTTCTCAATACATACTCACTCACGAGTATTGTTTTGACAGTTTTTTAAGAAACCATAAAATATAGCCTTATACATCATCAGTATCACACCAGGTATCTATCAGGGAAAGCAATGAGAATAAATCTCTACTTTATTCTAGGACATAAGTAATGTTCTGCCATGTCCATACACCATAATATTATCATAATATAAAGCCTTTACTTGTATATACTTATTATAAACGCTTCATATAATCAGCACCAACACGCCATGTTCTTCTTGTGGAAGGTAGATACAGCAGATTTACTCCTCATTATATCCTGGCATACGTGTTTTGCTTCTGTCACGTTCATACATCTCAATCAATATATCCTTCTTCATTCAGTCTTCTCAAAATTCTTGTTCCTTCTGAACTACTCGTATATACAGTTTTAAATTTTTCCCCATTCCCTTTTACGGTGTAACCGATACATCTCAATGATCTTTTCTTTATCTTGAACACTGGAGCTTCTGTCCTTCAGCATTCCATCCTGGTATCATTATTTGTTTTTTTTTGCATATTCTGCGCAACGTTTTCAACGATTTACCGAATATGCCATATTAAAGAACGTGGCAGGAAAATAAAATTCTTTTCAGCCTCATTGATCGAGTCTCCAGGTTAAGAACCACTGGAATATGCACGGAACTCGAAGTTCGTTATCGTACATGTTTGATAATTCTACTAGACGTAAATAGGTAACACTCGCACCCGAATTTCACGCGAGTATGGTTACCAGGTGAACTCTTACCGGAATGGTACACTTTTTTTATTTTTCTGGGAATCAAACCCAAAACCACAAGTTGGAAGTCAAACGTTTCACCATCTAGACATCAGAGGCTGCCATGAGACATTAAGGAATCTTATGACACGGAATTAAAGAACTAGATGATTTTTACACACCAGCCTCTCACAAGCAATACTATTGTATTGGATTACACTTTTGTGACAATCTCTTCTAGCAAATTAGAATTTAAAAAAGGGACCCTGTGAAACCAAACTGCAATATTTTTTTATGTACCAATGGGTATCGAATTCAGAACCCCTGGGTAAGACAGGCAAATTATCAACTAAGTCACGGAGGTAGTCACTTCCAATGTATTTTTATTTCCAGTAGTTTTTTAATGGCTAAACATGACATACCACTAAGAATTCGCGGATGAAAAACTGGAAAAAATCATCTGCTTCTCGTTTTGGCCTGGCTCAGCCTTCGATATGTGGAGGTGGATGCTGCCCATCCCGTGGATCGCAAAGCACATCAATTTCTCTGCCATTCACGAATGAGCCACTACCAAAATACTTTTTACAATGTTACATATAGGAAAGGTTCCTAATATACTTTGGATATGTTGCCAGAAAGGGCAAAGAAAGTTATGACAAGCTGGTGATCACTGGTATAATTGAACGAAAACCTGAGGAAGTACGGATCCTCATATGGCGGATTGACCAAAAAAAGGAGTTATGATTAGTAAAGGAGTTACAGGATCCTCTTGAAACATTGTTTTCAATATGGCCCATTACTGGAAACGATGAAGATAGATTGTACACCAAATTCCAGATAAACAGAAGACTGCGACACTCAGCATTGAGCATGCGATGAAGATGAACATAGTCTCTTAAGTGTTCATTTTATGCCTTGGTATAAGTACTCGCTATCACCTTTGATCACAAAAACTGACCCATGTTTGTTGATAGGTTATTAAAAATACAAGTGGCCATATTTTAAACAGCCTGTTATTCCTTTGTCTACCAGGAAATCGATAACATTCCTACAGATTTTTTAATTGCCTCCCAATATAAATGTTGTTCCAACATCGTTCACAAGAACCCATAAAATAAAGGCTTATTAATAGCCAGGCAGCCTTATGAGCCATCACAATTACCCAACAATTAATCTGTGGGACAGTCGAGGAGGACTAATGTGGTACACAGCATCCGCCGACTGCGGACGCGGACCAAGATATCTCAGAAGAGATAACATTAATTGATGACACTCCCAAATGTTGTTAAGGTTCGATGTTTTATTTTTATTTTTGATTTATTTTTTTTCGTCGTTACAAAAATATTTCCATGTGAAGATCGTCAGTTGCCGAGAATCTTTTGTTGAATTCAATAAAAATGAATGTTAATAAAAGTAAATTTGTTACGAATAATATGATCAATTAATTTGTATCGTTTTCTTCAGTATATTTGAATTGTTAAAGCAGACATACTGAAGAGCGTTGCTGGGAGGCAACAGTGTATTTGACCCTTTTACTTCAGCTTTCGGGCTCAGAATCACTCGGATGGGCACAGAACTTGCGATTGGTTATTAAACATGTTGGCATTACTTCAATACACCAATGAGTAACAATACTTACACACGTCTAACGCATGCGTACATCATTAACAGATGAACCCTTTTACCAGACTAGAACCCTGTTAATTATATGTTTATGAAGCATTTCTTCAAGGTAGTTTACTACGACTCAAGCCATACATTTGAAAATATAGTAGAAATGCATATACGTAGAAAAATAATATTTAACAATTAAAAAATAACACAAACACACTTGAATATTAGGGGAGATAGAAATAAAAATATACATGTAAGAAATAAGCTTTAAGTTAGTGTATAGTTATATTGCAGAATTTGGATAGGTTTTCTAGTTTTTATATAGGTAGAAGAATTTAAAAAAAAACATTTACATATATTACATTGCATACAACACCCTTAAGTTGTCAAATATCAAATGAAAATGAGAAAAGCAAAAGGAAAAAATACTTGACGAAATAAAAATCATTCGCTAGACAGTAGGATCACTTCATTATATCTCTAAGGAGGTCTGAGCAGACATTTTAGTTTCTAGTTCTGAAGAGGTGAGCACTTCAATAACAAGGATGCTCTCAAGTTGGCAACCAACATGCTTTCAAGCGATTTACATCAAGAGATTTGTTTATGTATCAATATATATTTTAAAATAATTAAACTGGGCTCAAACCGCATAACTAACAAAATGGAAAGAAACACGTTAAGTTCTTGTCAGTTTATAAGGAAAATAGTTTGCACTGTTTTTAATTTTCAACAAATAGTTAAAAAAAGAAACCTTCAACAGAAATTTATGAATAGTAATCTTTTTTATTTTGAACATTTCAGGTGGCAGAAAATGACTGAAAAAAGTATGATATGACCAAGTTAATGACATTTTGAAAAAAGGAAAAGCAGGGAGTAAGATTAAAAGAAATTATATAAGATGTATGGATTTGGAGGAGATGAAGGAAATGTCTGAATGATGAAAGAGATGAAAGAAGGATAGACGGACCTGAGGAGTATTGCTTTACACTAGATTGTGTAAACGAGTCAAAAAACTCACGATGGAAATCGTGCCGTGAATGTACGTATAATTTCGTTAAGTTTTTCTGTATGAATTTAGAAATAAAATATCTTTAAAAGGTTTAATAAATCATCCTGCTTTGAATTGAGATATTTTTCTACGAACAAAAAGAAAATGTTCTTTCATTTTACTGTGACAGGAAACTGGCGTGATGGTATGTATATTTGTCGTTTTCAAAAATCTTTTATTTTTTCAAATTTGATTCGTTTACCAAAGGTTGTGAAACAAAAAATGGATCTCGATAACATTTTAGAATTTATTTACTAGTTAGCTAATATGAGCCACAAAGTAAAAACCCAATTACTGTATAAATTTGAGTTATTTTAACAGCTTAAAGAAAACACTTCCCTTTTTATTAAATTTATGTAAAGGGCTTTAGATAAAATGTACGAGTATATAGAATGTGGTCCGTCCCAGAAGAATGTCGTTTCTCCCTTACGAGGTACCTGTCACGTTTGACAAAATGGTGCTTGATTCGGACAGAAATATAGATTTTATCGATGTTAAAGAATTTCCGAAAATCAGACGGCGACAGCCTGGAAAATTGATACTGCAGTTGTATACTATGTGGTCAGGAATCTGACAAATTGTCGTAAGTAGGCAGGGCTGATGGACATTTTTTCTAATTAGTTCTTGGATTTGACAGTAATTTAATATTTGATTCGATGTAAAATACTCATTTCGACTAATATCATGTTCAATAAAAATAGTTTTAATGATAAAATCTCGTTTTTTTCTTGTTTGGCATTAAAATAGATTAGTAAAAAATGATATGGAACATTTCATCTGGTATCACAGAGTAAAAATGATATGGAACATTTCATCTGGTATCACAGAGTAAAAATGATATGGAACATTTCATCTGGTATCACAGAGTAAAAATGATATGGAACATTTCATCTGGTATCACAGAGTAAAAATGATATGGAACATTTCATCTGGTATCACAGAGTAAAAATGATATGGAACATTTCATCTGGTATCACAGAGTAAAAATGATATGGAAAATTTCATCTGGTATCACAGAGTAAAAAATGATCGTATAAAGGATAACTGTTTCTATGGGATAAATGTTATAATTACAATAATGAAAGGAATCTTAAAATGGTTTGGTCACATTTAGAGAATGAATTGCGAAATACTTACGAAACATTGAAATTAATGGAGGGCGAGGAAAAGAAAGACCGAACTAAGAATGGATAAAGATAGTCAGAGAAATTTTGACTGAGGGAAAGGTAAGAAGTATGAGAAACATGTGAGCATGTATGGATGTGGACGAGACGAAATGGCGCTATGGTTTGTACTAAATAATAAGTTGTCATTATTTAAAACTGTTTTGAAAAGTTATCCTTTATAATAATGACTTAAATGAGTTTAATGAAATTAAATGAGTTTTTTTCTTTTGAAAGTTTGAAAATTATATGCTCTTGATAATGAAAATAACCGCATTGTGTATAATATCCATTATTCATATTAAAACCATAAGACAAAAGTTAAATTGACTATAACTTTACTTTTCCTTACAGTTAAGTGCTTAAAGTAAAAGCAGTGTAACTAAAATTTCAAAAAAATAAATTGTATAAGTGCTTTCCAATAGAAAAATATTATTTACAACTGGTTTGAAAATATTTATAATTATTTTAATTTGTTTTATCAAACACTGTTTATTCCACTTTTTGTAACGGTATAACCCTACCGGTTTAAAGGCTTTCATCTGAGGATGAGGTGAAAGCCTTGAAACCGGTGGGGCTATACCGTTACAAAATGTGGAATAATAAAATAATGATAAAACAAATGACAATGTCCTTGAACCTCCACAATGTTAATGCCTTAACTATAAACAATATATTTATAATCAGTTGCATAATGTCTTTAGGTTTATAAATTACTCCTCTCCAGGCTATTTCCTATAAGTACCTTCTATTGGACGATTTCCAAGTTTTCTAGGTCCTTCATCAAGTCATCATGTCATCGAAGCCATGGTATTCCAACAAGTCTTTTGCGTATTGATGTTTGGTTGTACACTCTCATCGCTACTTAATTTGGTCCAAATGCCCCGGTTACTTACACCTCAATGCTTTTAGGAGTGCTACCAAAAATAGTATTCTATGTTAAAGCATTTTTAAATCAATCTTTTCAGTTTAAGTACTGAGTTAAAAAATCTTCAAACCAAAATATTTAACTTATTACAGTTTCTAATTTATTTTTATCAAACTCTTTTTATTCCACTTTTTTGTAACGTTATAACCCTACCGATTTCAAGGCTTTCACATCATCATCAGGGGAGCACAAACAAGACTTAATTCTTTTCGAACTGGTACCGAGATACACGCTTCTAACGGTAAACATTCGGGTTGAGGACTGGGGGTGGAGGGAGGGATGATACAATATCGGCGAGCAGCGGAGAGATTCTTGGGATATATGTGTTTGCCAGATGTTCACCTCGATGCACTGACTTAGAAATTTCTAAGGCCTCTAATCTGTTCAATTTATTTTCGTTACTACTGATACGTAAGAATTTAGCATCATCGATAGAAAATGTGTGGTTTTCACGGTTATAATGATTAGTCATTTCAGAATAAATTAGAGTATATGTTAAGGCGGATTTGAGTTCACGAAATCTCTTTTCAAAAGATCTTCCTGTCTTTCCTATATAGAAAGTATCACAGCGCATAAAAGTTTATACACACATCACTGCTGCTAAGTATTCCATTTTGCCTTCCCCGTTAAATAAGAGTTTCCGGAGATTAAAATTAGTGTAAAAAGCTGGCTTTATGTGACTTCGAATTTTTCCCCCTGATGATGAGGGGAAAGTCTTGAAACCGGTAGAGTTATACCGTTACAAAAAAGTAGAATAAACAGTGTTTGATAAAAACAAATTACGATGTCTTTAAACCTCCACAATGTGAATGCCTTAACTATAAATAATATAACATATTATAACAGTTTTTTTATCAAACCCTATCGGACTAATCATTCCGCTGCATTACTAGGCCGTAATAGTCGAAACATATCTTCAAACATAACCAATATATGTGGAAAATGGTTATCTGATTACTGATTTATTTATTTCGGTTTTTATTAAACGTTAGGACCTTATTTCACTTAGACTTATTTATCTTCTGCTTCTTCATTGTATGTTCAATGATGATTGTCGTGGTTCTCTGCTATTTCTCAAACTCGGCACACCATCTGATTCCATCCCTCCCGGTCCTAAGCCATTTGGAACGAGTGTTTAAAGAAAATCCTGTTAACTCATTTATTTGATCTGTTCATCTCATTAGACACCTTCCTCTTGTTCGCATTCCCTCAAGTATCCTCGTGATCACTAACTTCTCTAGACTTTCATCATTATTTCCAGCGACATGCCCAAATTACGTTAGGATTATTTTTCTGATTATTGTTGAAAGTCTTTCGCCAAAGAAAGGAAATATTTTTCAATTCTTGGATGATGGGGACATTGATGCGTCTTGTGGTTCATGAGATATAGAGCATCCACCTCCAGCACTACATCTCGGAGGCATCTATCATGTTTCTTTCTCATTGTCTACTTCATATAGTTCTATGGAGAATACTAGGGAATTAACCAGACGGATTTTAGTTATTCAGAGTATAGACCGGTTAGTACATATTGTCAGACTTGTCATAGCTACTTTTGTCATTTTCAATTCGTCGTCGGATCATTGCTTCACATCCTTCATTCCTCGAAATAAGAACACCTAGATAGAAAAAAATATTATTCTTATTTAAAGTTGCGAATACACTGTCTATATTTGGTTCCGAAACGACGTTATATTAGTATTTTATAAATTATTCTGATCTTACCACTTTTCTTCTAAAAACGGAGCCATATATGTTCACAGTTAATACCAAGATGGTTCACCATAGACAAAGTTGGGGACGGCTTCCGCGATTTAATTAACTTTATAGTTTATGACGCCACTTTGCATTTTCATGGAACCTACAACGGCTGTAACTTTCCAGACAGGCTTTGCTTAAGCCTCAGACTCTAATATCCTTCATGGCAGGAAGCACACTCATACACAGTGTGGGAGTTTCCTTGCCATCAGACGTTGTGATCAGAGGCGTAACAAGATTCATGCTAAAAAGTTGTCTAGGATCCCGAAAAGCAATAACAAATAAATGACTTGTATACGCGTTATTTAGAAATGAAATATGCTCTCTAGAACGTGTGGTTTTGAATTTATAAAATGCAGTTCATTCGTACCACTAAAAAAAAGTTGCAATTATATCTTTAAATATTCAATAACAAGTTAACTATTCGCAAGATTGTTGGAGTCGATATACTATTTCTGATGTTTTTTAATAATATATATCCAGAATATTGCGACATAAATAACGTACAATGATAAATCCTATGGACTTGATTAAGAAAAAAACTCCGAGTAAAAGCATCTCCATTCGTACAGGGGATGACTTTATTGAATAAAGGTTTGGATCACTTTTATTAGTTTCTTTAAATACAAGGTCAAATAATTGTAATGTTATACTCGTACTACTGTATTTTAGGTCTATGCAAATAGGTATTGTGTTGTATTGTATTACACTTTCGTTTTATACAGTACAAATTATTGCCATGTAGCAATCCTTTATAGAATATATTTTAAACAAGCTTTTAGTGAAAACCAGACTGGATTATCTTAAATCTGCGTGCTAATAGGAATCAAACCCGCAATTCCTTGATTAATATTTTTATCTTAAATGTCCATGGTATACCATGATAAAAAAAAAATTATCGACATCAAATACATGATAATAATCGGTCGCGAACTACGATGGGCCCAGCCGTTCACGTTACGGCTGTGAGTGAAAACAGACTATAACGCTCACATCATAGGCTAATCCGCATACATGCATCTCTATAGATAGCAAAGTTGATAATCAACAAATAATGATGATAACTGCAGCGTTCTTGAAACGTCGGCACTTTGAAAAAGATTTATATAAACTTCAAAAGCGTTAAACAACCATCTTCATGGCTTAGTTGATAATACGTCTGTTTTCCGACCTGATATTACACCGTCTGTATTCAGTACTATGGGAAGTGAATTCTGTAGCTACTAATATTTTAAAAGTCTGGGCTTCCCTTAAATTCTCTGTAACACCTTTTTGATTGGTTGGATGGAAAAATATTACATATACTAATAAACCCATGAGTTTATTTATACAAATACATTTCAATATAATACGATACTTTGTTACGTCACTGCTATTTATGTTATTAAAGTTAACTTTGCCGTTTTCATTGCCAACGCAAAACTTTAATTGAAAATATTATATCATACTGTCTTACAGTAAAAAGTTTCTAGCTCACGATTTTAACTTTTTGTCTTTCGTCGTATTCTTGTTAAGGGTATATAACAAATATGTTACATTGACAATTTTTGCCTTTCGTTGTAATCTTGGTAAAGAGATATCACAAACACATTGACAATTTTTGCCTTTCGTTGTAATCTTGGTAAAGAGATATCACAAACACATTGATAATTTTTACCTATCGTCGAATTATTGGTAAGGAGATATAGCACACATTGCCCATTTTTGTCTCTCGTCGTATTCTTGGTAAAGAGACATAACAAACACAATTCTTATTTTATGTTTGGACTTATTGTTTGCATCTTTTTAAATAAATTTAAATAATTACGGGTGATAAATTACCAGATTTAAAAAAAATATATTTCTGTTTCAGATGATTTCTACTAAGACATGTCTAATTGATAAGACGCTTGTCTTCCAGCCCGGCGGATGCGGATTACATATCCGTTGGTACGTTGATTTAAAAAAAAATTCCAGTCTGGTTTACACTTCAGACTTTTTTTACCAATTTTATGGTTGGTTGGGAGATATTGCTATATGGTAATAATACCACTATAGTTCGGAAATTCTAGGATGAGTCCTGTGAAAGCTCACAAATTTGCCCCAATACAGCCTTATGTAATGTATTTACCTAAATAACTTGCTATTTATTAGAATTGACGCTTATATTAAAGTTGATAAAATAATTACAATTATTGAACATCGGTACAAGGTTGTATTGGGGCAAATTTGTGAGCTGTCACAGGACTCATCCTAGAATTTCCAAACTATAGGTTATGTCAAATAACATAAATCCGTGTTGCAATAGTTATAGTTTAATATTTATTACATATTTAATGCCATACTTAGAATATTTTTACTATTAAAATATTAGTCGTTATTTGTTTAGTGTGTACTCCTCTGATGTCTTGTTAACGCTCCCCTGATGATGAGGTGTAAACCTTGAAACCGGTAGGGTTATAGCGTTACATAAAGCGGAATTAACAGTGTTTGATAAAACAAATTACAATGCCTTTAAACCTCCACAGTGTTTAATGCCTTAACTATAAATAATATGTTAAAATGTTGTTTGACAGCTGTCAATTCTTGATATGATTATAATATATAAAATAACAATAGAAAATTACACAGTTATTAAAATTAGATAACTCGTTGACCATAAAATACATCGTAAAATAATTCTCTCTTAAATGTATTTTCTGTAATTTATCTTGAGATATACGTGTATATGTAAATTTTTAATGTATTTAAATATGTACATAATATGTTGCTGTCAATAAACCTATATTTACTTATTAGAAGTTAATATGATAGTAAATCTATATACTCGTAAACAAAAATGTAAATGTTCGTTAATAGAAAATCTCTAATCTCCAAAAGCTCTTCACCGATTGCTTTGAAATTTTGACAAAAGGTTGTATTCGTATACAAGCATGTTTATATATTTTTTTTACATACGGTTGTATAACAAAAAGTATATAAAACATACGAAATAATGGGAGCGCTCCCTGCAGCAACACACGCGAACTAAACAATTCTCATTTTCAGGTTATGTGACATTGCATTTTCGACGTTTCGGATTCTTTCATTTCGTTTTTTAACTGTTTTTTTTATTTTTCATTGCTTTGAAATTTTGACAGAAGGTTGCTTTCTAATACGCGTATGTTTATATATACTGTTTTATTTACAGTTGTATATAAAAATATATATAAAACAGACAATATAATGGGATCGATCAAACTAAACATTTCTCATTGACAGGTGTGTGTGACATAGCATTTTTGACGTTTCGGATTCTTTCATTTCGTTTTAACAGTTTTTTCCTTATTTTTCAATGCAATTGGCGGTGGGTTTGTGATGTGTCGATTGATTTTCATTTAAATTCAAATTATATCGTGAAATGCATTGGAATTGATCACGCAATACTAAAAATTGCTCATGTACAGGTTATGTCGTGTAAGCAAATGAGCAAAACAGACAAATAATGGCTCAAATACGCTCAAATACAGTTGCGAGCACGGCGATCGCGTTCTGAAGCTTCAGAACTGCTTCGTTCTCAACAGAATAAACGCGACAGGCTGAGAGGGGCTGGAAGACGTCAGTAGGAATATCAAAAGTATCTTTTTTATATAGAATTTAATGTTATCTTTACGTTTATATTTCAAAATCTATTAAATTGTATGTAGAAATGGATTTTTTTAATTAGTTCCAATTATTTTTTTGTATTCCCTTAACATTTTATCAGTTACAACTATCTCTCTCTTCCTTTAACATTTAATTAGTTATAATTATCTCTCTGTCTTCCCTTAACATTTAATTAGTTACAGTTATCTCTCTGTCTTTCCTTAACTATTAAATAATTCAAATAATCTCTCTCTTCTTAACATTTAATTAGTTCCAATTATCTCTGTATTTCCTTAACTATACTCCTATTTGACAAATAATTCCTTAACAATACTCCTATTTGACAAATATTTGTCAAATGCGTGTCCAGCTGCAAAACGATCGATCACCTGAGATATTCTCACATCAATTGCTGGAAATTGGGAACAGAAAGGTGCCGGTTGATATGACCTCAGGACGAATTTCATTACCTCATAACTTCTGCAATTTAGTGACGTCAAAAGAACAGTTAGTTGAAAAAGTATGTCCCATTATTCAAATTAAATATAAGAATCACGATTGGCTGAGAAAACGAGCTATTCTTGCCGCCAAGAACAACGACGTCTACGAACTTAACAATTATATTCAGTTCATTTTTTAATGTTTCGCAATTTTATATGTTTTTGTTCTAACTTTCTTTCTTCTTTTTCAGTGCAATCGATCTGCTTTAGTTCATTAAAATGCCAAGGAAGCAGCAGAGCGACGTGCAGCCAGATTTGAGGATGCACGGTTGCGAGCACGGCGATTGCGTTCTGCAGCTTTAGATCTGATTCGTTCTTAACAGAATGAACGCGACAGGCTGAGAGTGTATACGCACAATCATTGTGAAATTAAACATATTAGAAACGTGTGCTTTATCTTTTCTTTCTTTTCCATTTAACCACACTGAGCCACAGCAGCGCATGGCCGGGTACAACTAGTAATTTATAAAAAGTTTTCAGCCAATAAATCTTAGTTTCGTTTTATTCAAATTCTACAATACTCGTTTTCAAGATTCAAATTCTACAATACTCGTTTTCAAGACTTCCAGTTACATTCCGAATAAGGATTTATCTCATAATTTTGTTAAAAATGTAAGCTTTTAGTTTTTTCTGTTAGACACAATTAATTAAAAGTATTAGTGATTTATTATTATGGATCAAAATGATGACTGCAAAAAAGCAGCAAATGCTAAAAGGAAGAGACGATCGTGTCAATCATAACGAGCAAATGAGACTAGAGAAGCAGCAACATGAAGGAGCACAAAATAAACACAGATTTGTATTATAAATATACATTTACTTCCATCATTATTGATTGGTTATTACATAAATTTAAATAAAGTACAATACTTGAAACATACTATATGTGTAATACAGTATTATTACCGGAAAAATTTAATTATATGTGAATTTGGTATATGTTTTTTATTCATTCGTATATAGTACCGTTCAATTTATCCACTGCCTCATCTCTGTGTGGATAGTCACTCTGAAAGCCTGATAAATATTAGTAGGCTTTTTTGTTCGATTTGCCTCAAAAAGGCAGTTTTTGATGTGATATGCAGACAGTGTAAGTATCGTATGCGGAATTTTGTATGCCAACATTTGTACGACGGAAAAATATACGCCTGCATTTATACGACAAAACATTTTTTACGAGTGGAAATGTATACGTCTAGCACTGATGCTTTATAATATACAATAATACGTATTATATACAATAGTAATGTTTATGGAAGTGTTTTTGGTTCTTGTAAAATAAGTATTCATATTCTCAATTAAAACTGTTTTTACTCATAATATAGTCGTATATGCAAAGAAACAGATGTGAATATAAATGTATAGAAACCGAAAAAAATAATGCCTTTTAACAGTGAATTAATATTAACATACACATATTCCTCGATTTACGTGGTAGAAACGTTCCAAGAATATCCACATTAATCGAAATTGCGCGTAATTGAGGCATGAAACATTTACAAAATTGGATGAAACATTCCGCAATATCGAAATTGACTTGATGCAAGGTATTGAAGAACGGGTAAAATAAATCTTTTGATTGAATGAAAAACAAAGATAGATGTATTATAATAAAACATTTTTACGATTAAATGTGAGATTAAAATAGAATGGGAAAACATGTCTGATAATTATTGCATTGTCTATTTATATATTGCTAATTTGCTTCTTCAACAAACTATAATATATTATAATACTTTAGTGTCGAGTACGCTGATTGAAAAGATTGCACTATCACTGAAATGTATGATTTATTAGACAAATTTCAAATGGTGTGAAAAACGATTCTCTTTTTAAAAAGCATTTTTTTAATTGCGTTAAGATGGAAACGCGTAAATCGAGTGATACATTTTTGGAATTTGAATAGAAGCATGATTAAAATACATGTGTGCCTCAAATGTTATATTGTGTGCTATGTACCCTAAGTAAATATTACATTTCGTGAACATCACATTCGAAAATTACTATGGTATACAAAATGTTTTGTCGTATAAATCATACCATTTACAATATCTCGGTCCTGCAACGCTCCAATCTGTCGAGGATACGGTTGTAACGATCTCTATGGCCTAGTTGGTAAGACGACTGTCTCCCAGCCCGGAGGTTGCGGGTTCAAATCCTGCTGGAACCCAGATTTTAAAAAAACTTCCAGTCTGGTTTTCCCTTTAGGCTTCTTTAACATTTGTCTGGTTGGTTGAAATATATTACTACATGGCAATAATCCCACCAGGTTGTACTGTATACAACGAAAGTGTAAAACAATAAACGTAAAACTGAGATGGACTGGACATGTGATACGCATGGGTGATCATTAGTTCCCAAAACGCGTTTTATACGAGGAAGTAATGGGCAAGCAAAGCGCTGGTGGGTAAAGGAACTGCTATAAGGACTATCAACGAGAGTCACTAGCTTTGTGCGGGGCACCTGAAGTAGCTCAAAACGTGGAAAGTGGAAAGCCAAGAGAACCGTTGGTGGGCAGAGGAAGTGATATAAGGACAGTCAACGAGAGTCACTAGCTTTATACAGGGAACCTGAAGTGGCTTAAAACCGCGGAAAGTGGAAAGCCAAGTGAACCGTTGGTGGGCAGAAGAAGTGCTAAATGACAGTCAACGAGAGTCACTAGCTTTGAGAGCAGGGTACCTGAAGGGGCTCAAGACCGTGGAAAGTGGAAAGCCATCTGTTCTCAGGGTGATGGCATTTTAACAGCAAGACGTGTTACAGCCTTACTTGGCGACTCAGCAGGACTCACATGTTTGTAACATATGTGGGAGGGAGTGCGCACCTGAGATCGGGATGTTTTCTTACAGAAAATCATGTGATTGACATGGAAGAGCATCTTGTTATCCCCGACTATGAGACCCAGGAACGATGAGCTTCGTACAAATGCTTGGCGTATAAATATCCTCTCCTATAAATACTATCGTATACATTTCATTTGTACAAATGTTGGTGTATAAAATTCCTCAAATCTATCAGAGCACTACACTTATCAAAGCGGACGTATTTAATACTCAATTCGTAAAGCTGTTTGAACACCAGACCTAAAGCCGATTTATGTGTATTACTCCACTGTGAGTAATTTTCCTTTTCCCGGGACTTCGGACTTTGAGTCCGTGGTCATTACTATTCTTTTCAAACTCAGGTGTGTGTGTGTCGCTGCCGGAGGAACTGCCCAAGAGGCATGCTAATAAAAAAATAAAAAACATCAACAATCTTCTAGTGTAGATCACGCTGGATAGGGACTTATTTGGTCCCCCACAACAGCGTGGGTGATGGGATCGAAGTGAATTGAACACTTCTTCTTCCCAGTGTCATGTCAGGTTCCCCCAACGTTGAATATCATCTGAGAGTAGACATCTTTGTCCTCGGCAGCCCGAAAAACATCTCCAATGCCCCTTATGCCAGTCCAATCACGTATATTGCGGAGCCAGGAGATTTGCCTCCTGCCAACATTTGAATTGAACACTAAGGCCCGATTTTATAGTCCAAACTTACCACTAAATATTAACTATTTTATTTACTGAACAAATTAGTATTGCAAGTAAAATTTTATAAAACTATTTCGTAGTTTTCATAAAGAAGTTTTGTGGTTTTATTACATCACTGGAAAATTTGAAGCTTATGAACACTCTGAATACAAATCACGAAATCGTAAGGTTAAAAATTAGTATTTAGTTATTGTGCTTTAATTCCGTCATATTTTTTTATACATCATTGCAATTACAAGTGACATTTCGCGAATATTAACATTATCCTATCTCTAGAATCATCATCGCTACAGGTGATTTCGTTCTGATTACATTATTGTCAACAACGAATGTTATCTTGAATCATAACAGGTTTAAGGTGTAACGGCGGCGTATGTGATATAAACTCGTACTGATGAGTCACAACAGTTAGACACGTTGCGTTGAATCTGGTTTATTTAGCACGTTGATCGATGATGGACCATTCATTGGCCTGTTTCTCACGGTGCCCGAGTGGGGAGATGAGGCTTCTTAAGTGGGGGGGACCAGTGTACCACTTATTGTAACAGTAGATGACGACATTAGTGGCCTAGTTGGTAGAACGTTTGTCATCCATCCTCTATTTCCGATGGTACCCAAAAATGTATCCGAGTCTAGTGTTTACTTATTTATTTATTGAACACTTAATTACAAAAACAATCTGGCGGGTTTATTGCCCAGCGGCAATCTCTCCAACCAACCGGACAAACGTCAATAAAAGAAGTTACATGGTCGCGAAATTAATTATATGATTTTTTATCTTTATGAAATTAATGAACATACGTAATAAAAGTAAACACGAGATATCATCAATCAAAGGAAAAGGAAGGGATGGTGGAGAGGAAAGAAAAATAGGAATGAATCACGTTATATTACTGATTAGAAATTTAGAGTTTTTTTATTTGCTTCTTAAAGCATGCCAAATACGGAGCGAGTTCATTACTTTGTAACTGGTTTCAGGGTCTCATTGCATGTACAGAAAATGACGATGTAAAAAAAAAAGAACGGTGTACTGGAACAGACCGATTAACTATCTTTGTTTGAGTGTGGCGCTAGTCTATGATCGGATAGATGCTTAAAATTTCCTATAGCATAATTGATATTTTAACATTTTTATAGTTAGGAGAAATAGTCGCCAGGTTGTAGGTACTATACTGTATATAAGAAAGTGTTTTAAAAATAATAAATACACTTAAATTTTAAAAGTAACAAACACACATACAAACCATCACGACATTCCCTGTCGAAGTAGGCAGAGAGGACAGAGTGCCAGACTTTTCTATCTCGAAACGCATCCTTAGCCTAGAAGGCCTATAAACCTTCTCATAAAACTGTGACCCATACACATTATCATAAGATGTGGACCATTTCTTTATTTCAGATTAACGTTCACTTGATCCAACCATACTTTCCTTGGATTCCCTTCACATGCCTTCCACTCACATTTTCACTATATATATTTTTTGTAAGTCATTCTTCAACCATTCGTTACACATGCCCAAACTATCTCAGCGAGTGCTATTCTTCATCTCACTCAACACATCAGCCTTAAGTTCACATTTATCCCATATCACTTAATTCCGTATTATGTTATACATTGTCACTTCATGTATTTTTTCTCAAAGTACGCATCTCTACAACATTTATTCGACTCCTCTCAGTAATTTTCAAGGTCCACGTTTCCCTCCCATACAATGAAGTTGGCACCAAAATACTATAGTGGCCATCATCGTAGCAGATTTTTATTCTGTAAAATATATATGTTTTAGTGCCCCATATACTTTGTTCCAATCGATCATTTAAGCATTTTTTTTTCAAGTAAATTGAAACTACACCTTTTAATATTTTACAATGTCAAATCTTTACAAAAATTATTTTCGGTTAACTTTTTTTCTTTAATTTAACTCTTTTTCTAATTGGGACAAGTCGAAGCAGGAGACACTACATTTCTTAATGAATACACAGGTATTCATTGTTAAATGTCGGAATGATCAAAAATAGTTATGAAAATGTTATAAATACTACATTCGCACTCACAAACGTGCATACGATATAATGACTTGCGATATATTTCCGCGTTCTGGTCGGTCCTTTTGGAGTAGATAATTTTTGAAATGGACGATTTTTTTAAATTGTTTTTCTTTACGAATATATGGTAATTTAATTTGACAACTATATAAAAAATGTTGTCTGTCTATAATAATAAAAAGTATCCATTAACTGTTGACTGGACTCAGACATTTTTGAAGAAATAAATAAAAAAAATGTTTAAGAAAATATATTTTTTACTGAATATTGAGAAGGAAAATTTATTTTAAATGACATCACAATATAATTTTTATCAAAAATAAAATAAGCCAAATTTAAACTGCGACATCTCATGTTTGTAAGTAAATTGAATGGTTATATTCAGATCATTTTTAATTCTGACCACGTGAAATTCCCAGAGATTTCTGAAAAAAAAAAATTTTGATCTTAGCATGATTTTTCATATTTTTTAAATCGTTATAAAAATATAATTAATTTGGTGAACTTTTTTCGGCAAAATAATCAAATTTTGAACAAACTATCGATAAATATTCTTAAATAATAATTTTTTCATGACGGAAATTTTCTTTAGATTTATATTTATTTGTTGTCTCATTATGTCATCTAAAAATATTTTAAATTTTTCATTAATATTTGAGAAATTGGCGAATAAGTCTCTTGATGTAATTTTTTTTGTTTTATGATTGTGTGCGGTATATTGTGGGATGAATGTTTTGGTCTGTGTGAAGTGATGAAGTGTGAGGAGTTTGATTTCGCGTGATGTATACATATGTAATTTAGTATCACTGTTTGTCAGATTGATGAGAATGTGCAACTGGGTTTTATATAATCCAAAATCGGAAAGAAGTATCGATTTATTTTTTCATGCTATATGTTATGTCCTCAGTGAGATACAGGCAAAAACCTTGTTTACTGGGGACACGACAAATGAAAGGCAACAAACCCAGATCCATTAAAATTGTGTGGAAATTAAATTACATGTTGTTTTTTCGCAAATTATAGTATGTATATTTCTTGTCATGTATAAAATAAATAAATAAAAATCAAAAATTTTCGATTTTCCTTTATTTTGTGGATCGCGATAATAACTGTTGGGCTACTATTTTAATCCTCTTTTCTGCAGCATATATGCACATTTGCCATGTCCTGTCCGTACACAATTAATTTTCATCCTCAACTCTCTGAGGAATTCGAACCCCGCCACTCAGTGGGGACTCAAATGAGTTCATATGATTTATTTAGGGTCCATGCTTTATTCAATTTCAGCTTCCACGTGGGATGTTTTAATACTCGTAGGTAGCTGAGGCAAGTAGGTCTATGTCATGAAGTTATTGGAGAAAAAGGATTTTTTTAATGTTCGAAGCATTTTTGAAACTTTTGAATGGTTGCCATTTCATATGTGATCTAATAGGGTGTCAAGGCAAAGAGTTCGTTTTTGTGGTGTCATGTCTATGATATACTTAGTTATATGAAAAGGGTCTTAATCTATGGTCAAACATGTATAACGCTCTTGTCCACACCGAATTTTAATTTGAGATTTTTTCATAATAATATAGTTATATTTACCATCATAGTTATAACAGCCTCATTGGGTTCTCCATCTCCATTCCCTGTCAATGCGGCTTCCTGAAAATGTTAAACGAAAGTTATACTTTCAACCAACGCCACCTTGACGAAAGTGCATAGGAATAGCTAATTGTGTACTGTTTTTTAACTGTGCATTGAAAGACGCAGAGCTTAAATAATAATAAAATTATAATACAATTATTTGTCCGCAAATAGAACAGACTGATTAAATACCTATAATGAACAGTGCAAAGACAGTAAAAAGAGTATTCAACCAAAGACCTATCCAGAATAAATCATTCCCTCAATATTGAGGGTCACCATTCTTCTCCAGTATACACGATCGGTCGTCTTGTGTAACGCCTTCCGAATTGAGAACTCCACATTTTTGTCATCTGGCTAGTCCATTAAATGGACCCTCAGTCTCTGCTTTTTTTATCATCATTTCTAGGTGACTCATCCTTTAGCCATGTAGACTCTGCACTTTGCCTTCTTATCACAAGGAAACCCAGTTATCAAGGAGCCAAGAAAAACACCTTGTACACAATTCCAAGTCCTTGCTTCCAAATATATTATTGTTTTCATCTTTTCGAAGTGAGGTTTCAAGATTATCATTGTCTCATTTATTGCAAATGTTTTTACTAAGCAAATTAATGTTTGAATTAGTAAATAAGAAATTAAAGAAATCTGGTTTAAAAAAAATAATAATTCATTTAACCTACACAAAAGGTCGACAGTATTTTGAATTTGTTTGTTGTCATCTAATATTAATAAAATGTCAATTTAAATAGCGCTATTTAGAGAGAAGACTCCCCTCAAGGGCGCTCTAACTCTGAATTCGAGGACACTTTTTTTGACAGATTAAAAACATTAAAAAAAAATAAGTTCTATTGTATTACTCTTTCGTTGCATACAGTAAAACCTAGTTAGATTATTGCCACGTGGCAATCTCTTCCAACAAACAAAAAATATGTTAAAGAGATGTTGAGTGAAAACTAGACTGGAATCATTAAAAAAATCTAGATTCCGACGGGAATCGACCCCGCATTCCTCGGGTTGGGAGGTCATTGTAAGTTATGAGTAAGGATAAGATGATGATGGCTGCGGCATTATATTGGGTAATTTCTGCATCTGCATATAAAATAGTCTATGTTTTGTTATATACTGATGTTGAGAAATTAATAAACATGTAATTTTTTTATATTGACTTACCAGCATTTCCAACATTTGTGGTGTTAGTCCAGCAGGCATTTCAGGTAGACTAGATGGTTGTTGAGGAACATTACCGATACCTGGAGAATCCAGCCCTGATCGGACAACGTTACCAAAAATGTCAAAATCTAAAGGTGCACAAAGAGCTTCCTGCAAATAAAAAATAAAGTTATAATATTTCTTCTAAGGGTTGTCCAACTTCACAAGCGACTAGCAGATAAAATACGAGTATATTGCATTATTAATATGTGTTCATATGTGCATTTCAAGGGTGTAAGTCACTGTATCAGAACAGGCATTGGACGCAGTGAGACTGCAGATACAGACCGTTTATCTTGAATCAAGTAGAATTATGTAGGTACATTAAAAAATAAATGAAGCAGACTATTTTGAATAATTCCTGGGTTCGTGTTTTACATTGAAACTCAAAGTAGTCCAGGGAGAAAAACACAGCTTTTATTTCATTTCCTTTTTTTTTTTCTTTTTAGTTATGTTGGAACGAATTAATGAAGGAATACCAAGAAAACAAGTATACAATGTAAATGTATGTAGTAGGTGTGGTAGAAGAAGAGCAAAGAAAGTTTTTTTGGATCAAGTGAAAGATATTTTGAAAAAAAATTAAGAAGTAGGAGGAATGGTAGGAACTGTATGAGAAGGTATATTTATGCGGAATCGAGTGTAGCTGTGTTATCTCTACCTACTCTAGCAGAGAAACAACGTGATGGTTAATACACATATATTTATATAAACCTGTTAATAAACAGTTTAAGTTTGTTAGTTGTACTTCCTTTACCAACATATTATAGTTTAATAAAACAATGTAATTTTTCTATTGAAATAAAATAATTAATTATGTTTATGAAATATAACTTACGTAAGCCAATAATAAAACCGCGAAAACGTAAACGAATTTCATTGTTATTTTTTAGTAGATCTCTCTCGTGGAAATAGTAAAATGCAACTATTTTTTTCCAAGAGAGTTTCTCCTTTTTATTAGAGGGAAAAAACAGTGAAAAAATATGCTTAAGGTTAAATTGTAAATACACACCTGAACAATTATTGATTCATTTTAATTTTATTATAGTTGACTCATATATTTTAAAAGAATATTACGTGTTATTTAAGTGACAAAATACTTCCTTTTCATTAAACATATATTATATGTTTTTCCTAATTACAATTTAGTAGGCCAGGGGTAAACAAACTTTTCAGAAAGAAGAGCCAAATATGAATAGCAGCTCTATAAAGATTTGCAATATTTTTTTAAAGATTTTTATCATTCGTACGGTAATAATTTAATTTCCATAAATCCTTATTGGTGATTCGGAGATAATAAAGATCGTGGCCACAATAATATTTTCTTCAAACTCATTAATCGAACTTTTGCGTTTAGAACTTTTGAAGTGGGCACGGAACTTGCGGTTTGTTATCACACGTGTTTGGAATAATGCCCCGTGTGAAGAACATGTATACATCTAGCGCGTGTAAGTATTGACCAGATGAACTATTTTAATGAACATTTTTTTAATAATTTTTCGGTACTATCGGGAATCGAACCCAGAAGGTGGAAGTCAAGCGTCTTACCAACTTATCCATGGAAGTGTAAATAAAAATAAGTGAATAACTGATAACCAGTTTTGTTTTTTTTTTTATTTAAGTGGTGAAGGTTTCTTGAATTAAACTAACACTATCAATATCATCTAAGATGATACTTTATAATGTATTTTAGTAACAACTTTGATAAATGGGAGGAAAGTAAAAACATCCCTTATACTAGAAGTCCTCACGGCACCCTTTGTGTGACTCACAGTCACTAACATCATCATCATATAATTTATAATATAAATTTCTGATACTTAAATGAGTCATAATACATGGTTTAGTAATGATCTTGAACCCAATTGCTTATGAATAATTTTCCCCTGTGACCGTGGTCTAACGGTTAACATTCATACTAAGTAAGCGGGCATCGCTGGTTCAATTTCAAATGGATTCGCTTGCGGACTAGTTTTACTCTTAGACGGTTTTTCAAGCGAGTTATGAAAACAACCTTACCTAACAAAAGACTGCAGCAGATTAACCTTCCAATTGTCATGGTATTTGGATTTCCTTGGGATCGAAAATTTGGGGTTGATTTGTCAAGAGTGTGTGCTTACTGAAGTACAATAGCTTGCATTAAATCAATTAATACACTCACATACGTCTTTAATCCGTAGGATGACTGAAAATCATACAAGGTCACTAGGGATTTTCAATAATATTGTATGAGTAATTTTTCACTTCTGGTTTATTCAAACATCTTTCTGGTTGGTTGGAAAAGATTGCCACTTTGCAATAAACTCACCAAACCCGCTAGGCTGTTTCGTATATAACAAAAGTGTATACAATATAGTTTGATGTTTTTATAGTACTTGGCCTATTAAGAAGCAATACACTTACTCTACGTAAAACAAGTTAGCACGTCCGTTCTATCAATTTATTTCTTAAAGAACGCATGTCCCTTATCAATTTATTTTTTAAAGAACGCATGTCCCTTATCAATTTATTTCTTAAAGAATGCATGTCCCTTATCAATTTATTTCTTAAATAACGCATGTCCCTTTATATCAATCAATTTCTTAAAGAACACATATCCTTTACTATCAATATATTTCTAAAAGAATTCTTGTCCCTTTAAATCAATTAATTTTAAAAAAACGCATGTCTCCTTTTATCAATTTATTTCTTAAAGAACGAAGTAAGAAATTATTGCCACTTACTTTGCGGATGGACAAAAATGAAATATTTGAATACTCACCATAAGAAAAGAAAATCTGAAAATTAAATTAATATTTCAATGTATTTTAAAACCCCATAAAACAGATATCCTTAGTAAAAAGGGTTGCTTTATTTATACTATACAAAAAGGCCAATACAAATATACATTTATGGAAAAATTATTAGAAACACTTGATCAATTATTGGTTTATTTAAATAAGATTGTAATTAGCAATTACATGTATAATATAAATTTGACTTAATTTTCTCATTTTATCGAAATATGTGTACAGCAGGTGTGTATATAGTCAGAACTCATAAAGTTTTATTAAATAAATTGTAATATACGAGGCATATCCAGAAAGTAAGTATACTGAATTTTTTAAGCTTACAATTTTTTTTATTTAAACAAAAAAATTACGTGGTTACCGTAGTACATATGTAAGCTATTTTTCGACATAGTCGCCATTCCTCTCAATGCAGGTGGTGAAGCGGGGTATCAACTTTTTGATGCCTTCCTCGAAGTAGTTTCCCGCCAACCCCTCCGTCCACTTCTCCACCTCCTCATTTACCTCCTCGTCGGTTGAAAACCTTTTTCCACCCATGTGCAGCTTCAGGGAGGTAAAGAGATAGTAATCTGAAGGTGCTAGGTCAGGGGAATGCGCGGGATGGTTCAGGACATCCCATTTAAACGAGGCGAGCAGTTCCTTCGTGGCGTTGGCCGTGTGTGGTCTGGCATTGTCATGCAGCAGGCAGACTCCCTTTGTCAGCATGCCTCTCCTCTTGTTCTGAATCGCCCTCCGCACTTTTTTAGGGTCTCACAGTATCTTGCAGAGTTGATGGTCTCCCCTTGAGGCATATATTCAATTAAAATTATGCCTTGACAGTCCCAAAACACGGATGCCATGATTTTTTTGGCTGAAATTGTGGTTTTGAACTTTTTGGCGGAGGGTGAAGAGGTGTGACGTGACCGTTTTTAAACTCGCGACACCACTTGTACACACTCGTACGATTCATAGCTTTATCACCATATGCAGTTTTCACCTCATTATAAACCTCAACCGGAGGTTTTCCGTTCCAAACGAGATAACGGATGACGCCGCGTATTTCGCACTTGGCGGGAGATTGGATTGACGGTTTTCACGAAACGTGTTGTCGCGTCGACACTTATCAACGTACTGACCTCGAACCGGTCTCGTTGCAGAGGGGAAGGGTCAGGCTACACGGAAGTGTAGCCAACATGTCGAAAATAAAATCCATCCGGTTGTGAGAGCCTCAGTACACTTACTTTCTGGATACGCATAGTATTTTATGTATTATAATTTTAGTGATAATTTAATTGAAATATTTTTTATACACACCATCATGCCGTTATATTGTCGGAGTAGGCAGAGAGAATAGTTAACTTCTTCCACGTATTAAACAACTTCTACGATTTCTCTATTTTTTTTTCATTTCTTTCACTTGGTCCAACCACTGTCCTTTCCGGTTTATACTTTCCATTCACATTTGCACTGTACATTTGTTTTGTCAGTCTTTCTTCATTCATTCGTTCCACGTGCCCAGATCATCCTAAAGATCACATTCATCCCTGATCACTTCATTTTGTATTTTATCGTACATTGCCACCCCATGTATTGCCATTGCCCCCTCAGTGCACGCGTTTAACATTTGGTCGGCTATTTTCAGTCCTCTACACGTCCACATTCACATCCATACATCATAGTTGGTAAAAAAATACTGTTGTGAACTATCATCTTAGCATATTTTAATACTGTCAGGTTCGAGTATATGTGTTAAGTGCCCCTTTGACTTTGTTTTCTAACGCTATATGCCTTTTGATATCCCTCGTAACTCATCTGGGAAAATAATACCTAAATAACAGAATTTCTCAATTTGCTCTAATATTTCATTCCTCACCCATATATCGCATTCCTCACCTATATATCGCATTTCTCACCCGTATATCGCATTCCCATAGGGCGATATTGGATCTTTTAGATATCACGATACTCGCTTGCGGGTATAGAGATCGGGGAAAACCCATTCAGTGCTTTACGTGTGCGGTGTGCCGCTGGGCATACTGTGCTACCGTGTGCGCCGAGAGGCGGGCTCATAGGGCCGATATTTGTAATCATTCAGTGATTATAAACAATTTTAACAGTGAGAGCGAATCGAACGCTAATTGTGATCAGTGCTAGTGCCGGGAGTGCGGGTGTTTCGACTGCGGACGGCGCGAAAAGACGCTTATGATGCAAGACGGGATCGTTTGCGATTTGGTAAACGGTGTTCTTGTGCCACGGACTCCCGCGGGGCCCGTGGCGCAAAAATGGGAGACTCCGCGGGCACCTGCCAAAAGACGGCAGGATGCCGGACCCGACGACGTGGTCCAGTCAAACAAGTACGCGTGCCTCCGGGAGGTAACGGAAGAGGCACCCTGCGTAGCGCGCAGGGTATACTCTAAATCGAAAATACCGCCGGTGGTTATCACTCTCGGCGAGTTAACCCACGGAAATCTAATTGGCCTGATCCGTGAGAACGCGAAAGGCCAATTTGAGGTGAAATACACCGGGAAGGGGACCGCGAAAATCACGGTCCATTCCGTCGAGGATCACGACGCCCTCGTAAAGGGACTCGATACCAAGGAAAAAGAGTTCCACACGTTCACCAAGGTGGACGAGAAGACCAAAAGGTCAGTAATCCGGGGACTACCAGATATTCCCACGGAAGAGATCGCCGCCGATCTCGCCGCGCAGGGATTCCCTGCGCAAAAAGTCGTCAAAATGACGACCAAGACAGGCGCGCCCATGTACCTTGCCCATTTTGGGAAGGTTACCGACATGGGTAAGCTCAAGGTGACTCTGAGGTTCCTCTGCTACTGCAGAGTGACCCTCGTTAAATACCGACCCAAGAAAGGTCTCGGTACGCAGTGCTTCCGGTGCCAGTCACTGGGGCACGCTTCATCGAACTGTCACCATCGAGCCCGATGCGTCAAATGCACCGAGTTCCACCTGACAGCCGAGTGTCCCAAGACAAAGGAGACACCGGCCACGTGCGCAAATTGCGGTGGAAACCATCCCGCAAATTATTCGAAATGCCCGACAAGGCAAGCGTACGCGGAATCAATCGCCCGCCGGATGGCACCGCGTGTGACACCGGGTCGCTCATGGAGCGGCGTCGTGACGGGCGCGGGGAAGACGCTCCCCACCCAAATTAACCAGGCCGCCGCGCGGAACGCCCGCGCTTCGCAGCCTATCGCTGGCGCAAACGCTCACGAAGCCGCGCAACACGCGAATACCCAACATCAGAACGCGCAGCGTGAAAACTACGCCCACCCGAGAGATCCAAGGAACGGTCGCCGACCACCGCTGCTGCCGACTCCTGAACCCGCTGGACCGCACCACATGGGCGGCGAGATGGCTGAGCTGGCCCAGATCGTTCGTCTGCTCATGCAGATGGGGCCGAGGCTGGCACAATGCAGGGACAAAATTGAGAAGGCGTTTCTCATCGTCGAACTAATGGAACAGCTCAATGGCTAGGATGGGGGCCCCGACCAGCGCGTCATCCTCCCGCGGGGAAATCAGAGCCCTCACCTGGAACGCCAGGGGACTCTACAACAAGGCAGACGAACTCACGCTTCTGATCGGTGAGAAAAACATTGACATATTATTCATTACAGAAACTTTGCTTAATCCAAACAAACACCTGAGAATACCCGGGTACTCCCTGTACCGAAATGATCGCGTTACCAGGGGAGGAGGCACGGCGATTCTCATTAGAGACACTATACCACATACACTCTTATCGGATCCCATCTGGATCGCTCTGGAAGCGACTGCGATCAGACTAGAAACTGACAGCAATCCGATAACACTCATAGCAGCATATTGCAGGCCGAATGCTAAGCTCGAAAATCGGGATCTGAGGAAGGCATTCGCGATGGGGCCGCGGGTCATACTGGCTGGCGACCTCAACGCGAAGCACTCCTCGTGGAGCCAGGGAAATGTGAATGGCAACGGAAAAACACTCTTCAATCACATAGAATCGACTCACAACACACTACACCACCCCGACAAGCCTACTCGATACGGAGCGAGGGGGCAAAGGCCGTCCACCCTCGACCTGGTGATCGAAAAGGGTCACGCGGGGGTCGCCGGAATGGAAGTGATAAATGCACTTTCATCGGACCACCTCCCGGTGTACTTCACCATAGGGGAGCGCATCACCTGCCCCCCGAGGACGGTGTACGATTACCAGGGTGCGGACTGGGCGGGCTACAAGACGCACATAAACACACAGCTATACTTAACATCATCCACCTTTAAGTCACCAGAGGAAATAGATGATGCGGTAAACACCTTAACGCACATCATCGAAGAAGCTCGTGATACCTACATACCACTTAAAAATGTCACTCCACACCGTGCCAAACTTCCGCCGGAAATCATCACACTCATCCAAATAAAGAACAGGCTTCAGAAACACTACAGAGGTACACACCACCCCATAGATAAAGTAGCGTTAAACTCACTGCGGAACGAAATCAAAAAACACATTAGGGAACACAAAAATACCACTTGGGACACAAAATTAAAGGACATCAAACCAGGGGCAGACACTCTTTGGAAGATCGCAAAGGGAATAAGAAAGCGACACGAAGACATACCACCACTTATCACCTCCACACATACTGCCACATCACACGAAGAAAAGGCAAACGCACTAGCAGACGCATACGAACACACTTACACGTTAACATCGCACTATCGTGACTCAGACGCAGACCGCACAGTACAAGAATCACTCGACGAATTCAACACTCGCTCCGCAGACATCGCACGGCAAGAATACACGCTCGCTACACCGGCGGAAGTACAAAAAATCATTAAAGCCCTCAAAAATAATAAAGCACCAGGTTTAGACCATTTACACAATACACTGATTAAGCACATTCCGACACGCGCAATCATACAATTAGTTAAAATATTTAACGCGTGCCTACACACCGGGCATTTCCCATCCAGGTGGAAAATGGCCGTAATAATACCAATACACAAGCCGAACAAGGACAAAAATAACCCATCCAGCTACAGACCCATAAGCCTCCTCCCGGTACTTGGAAAAGTCCTGGAGAAGGTGATACTGAACAGGTACACTCCATATCATACCCAGCACAACACTCTACAACACGAGCAATTCGGATTTAGAACACAGCACTCCACCGTTCACCAACTCACCCGCGTGGCCGAGGACGTGTCGATGGGATTTAATATGAATTATTACACAGGCATGGTCCTGTTGGACCTGGAAAAGGCCTTCGACACGGTCTGGCACGACGGGCTAATACACAAGCTGATTAAGACGGGCACGCCGTCTTATATCATAGGGATTCTCCGCTCCTACCTATCCGAACGACAATTCGTCGTTCGGGTGAGCGGGAGGCTCTCCACCCCCAGAAACATCCCAATGGGAGTGCCCCAGGGCAGCCTGATCGGACCGCACCTGTTTACTCTGTTTACACACGATATTCCGGTACCGGAAAATTGCTCCGTCGCCCTTTTCGCGGATGACGCAGCTTGTTACGCGCGATCCGCTTGCCCCGTCAGGGCAAGTAATTACCTCCAGAAGGCCTTGGATACCTTGGCAAAATACTATCGTAAGTGGCGCCTAAAGATTAACGACGGCAAGACAGAGGCGGTCATGTTCACAAAACGGAGGGTGGGCAGCCTCCCCCTCCTGAGGATGGGAAACAGCGCTGTGGAATGGCGCAAATCGGTTAAATATCTCGGGGTCCATATGGACTCCAAACTATCGTGGCGGCTCCACGCTGAACAAGCCAGAAAGAAAGCATTCGTAGCCTTCGCAGCGCTGAGACCCATCTTCAGCCGAAATTCCTTCTTATCCCGAAAAAACAAACTCCTGGTGTATAAACTCATAGTGCGTCCGGTAATTACGTACGCGGCACCAGTCTGGGGCAGCGCTCCAGATTACATTTACAATAAACTCCAGCCGGCACAAAACAAAGCACTTAAAATTATCTATAAGACAATGCCGGGCGCAAATCTTAAAAAGCTACACCAGAGAACAAAAGAATACTCCATTAAGGAGTACTGCCACAAAATGACACTAGACTTTTACAGTAAAATACATTTAAACTCGCACTCAAACCCGCTCATCGCAAAACTCGGGTGTCACAAGAGACTGGATGAACTGCCTTTCAGATACAAACACAGACTCCCAAATCACATCATCCTCAGCCGATCGGAACCGGAGAGAGATCTCGACCAAGTTGCAAGAGAGGGCCAGGGAGGACAAGCGTAACGGGGCCTTCATAACTAGCACGCTACATACTCAAATTCGCTAAATTATAAAGTCACAGACAACCCGATACTGCCCAGCGTTTAACTTTTCAGATCCAGAGGAGCGGCCGGGGCGCGACACGACACGCCACCGGGACCGTGGGGCGGTACGCGGCTGAAGGCGAAAATCAAGAGGGGCGAGCCAACGCCTCGGACTTCGAATTACACTATACGCACTACAACACTCACACTCCACAAACAAGCCGAATGTGTTAATATCGCATAGCGGAAGAGCCCAGAGGTCCTCTGTAGCTCGACTTCCCTCGGTGAGTTTTCTGTGGTTTTCTCACCGAATATGTCTTCAATACATATGCGAATGCGGGGAAGCTCCAATCAAACAGGCCGCAGCCGACACCTTCCCATCCCCACACTATACACCTACACCTGATATTATAAAAATATATGTATTTATTGTCCATAAAGGTCTAGCAGAGTTCTTCTTAAATTTTGATCTTGTAGCCTACAGTCCCTCAGACGGTAGAGCATGTAGCGAAGTAATTGATAAAGAGCAAAGAAAGCTCATTTAGCCACGCCACAGCTTTGCGCCTTCTTCACCGTCTTCTTCAGCATCGTCACCTCATCTCCACCGTCTTCACCATCGTCGCTTCACTGAGACCCCCGGGAGGGGCGGGAGGACGCCTGACCTGAACTGCGCCGCCAGGGCCGCTGACATGAGCTGCCGTATCCCTTTGAGTGTAGTCGCCATGCCCAACTATGGTTGATCCAATTCGGATTATAGAAATCAAGAGAGATAAAAAAGGCTCATCGAGCCTATAAATTAAACAGAGATTATCACACAAATACTTAATATAAGTATACACATATAAATAACACAATCACACATATGACACAACAGTGGAAAAGGTATTCCCTCAAATCACTGACAAAAGATCGATGACGCAGAAAAATGCGCACGTTTTAATAAAGTTATTAAAAATTAAAGAACTCGTTTTCGTTCGTTCGTTATATCGCATTCCTCAGCCATATATCGCATTCCTCACCCATATATCGCATTCAACATTTTTTTTTATCACCATAACGTTGGATTTCTCAACATTCGTTTTCAGACCTTATCTTCACATATCTCACACAATTTACTTATCATTATTTTAATTTTAATGCTTTCACATCTTAAAATATAAAACTTTTTATTGATGTGCGTCCTTTCATTTTATCAAATATCTTATTCTTAATAAATATTTTATTAAGATTTCTATGAGGACATTTTTATTTGTGTTAAAGGTATTTTTTGTCTGTGAAGATGAAATAGGAGCATGTTTTAAGGTATGCCAGTGTGCCCGTTGAAATATATTAATGAAGTAATTATGTGTTTTTTTTTTCTTTCACGGCATACGTTCTAGGGCCTTCTGGATCTTGGCATGATGGTATGCACTTCTTACGAAAGCAAATTATATGAATTTTGTTAGTCTTATTATTTTGTAGCTTGTTAAATTAAGCGCCCTAAATTATGATTGCGTTTTGTAAACTTTTACGGGTATAACGGTCGAAATCGACTGTAAATCAATAAATTATTTAATACTTCAATGAATTCGAAATAAATATTGCAACATTTTTTACGTCGAACAATTTACTATTTTAAGTAGTTAATGGCATATAATAAAATTTAAAGTAGAGGCCATGAGCATGCTGGGATTTACTTTAAGAATATCCAAGTTTAGTTCTTCGATAGACATTTACATTGTTGTATACTTTACTGGTTTGTATGAGTAGTCAGTTTGAATATAATTTCACCATTTGGTCATACGAGTACATATAAGTTTTTAAGATTTATTTACTTTAAATTAGACATTTCTGTAATTGACATTAATTTTATTGTGCTTATGTCAAAACTTATTTTGGGTTTGATATTAACTATTGTTTATAAAGGTGTAAAGCAGAAAATATACCATATTTACGTTTCATTTACATTTGAAAAAGTTTATCATCACTTACTCAAAACCGAAAAATTCTTCCCGAGAGGGTTTTGCATCTTGACGACTCAATTATAACTATCTCGAACGAATATTGAATTTATTTATTACTGACGGATTTACCACCATTTTACACCTGAAATTAAGTTTTTCTGTAGCTTACAAGTGCCTTATCATAAAAAAATATTGAACAGCACAAAATTTACGGTTTTAAGAAAAATCGGACTAATTAAAGACTGTCTCAGATAAAACTTGCCTGGTAATTTAATTATCTTACCATCAGACATTTGTGTTTAATCTGTTAAGAATATGTGTTTACTGAAGTGCAACAGCTTTCACACAATAAACAAATTCATAACAGGTTAACTGACAATCATAACCCTGACAAAATTTCAAATGATTGAGCCATGATTCTTTCAAATCTCTTTACAAGAAAGACAAGAAATCGTAGGATTTATATAAGGTTAACGTATGTAAAGGAGACGAAATATGTGTGTCACAATAGGAGTCTGGCGCTCTGTCTTCTGCCTATTCCGATAGGAAAATGGCGTGATGGTATGTATTTATATACTGAAAACAATTGTTTTATGAATTTAATCCCTCATTTTGAGTTTACTCGTATATGGTATTGTACACAAAAGTAAAAAAGACGATAAAAAACTCCACATTACAGCTTCGCTATCCAACTGAATTAACGTTGGAATGGCGAGGGGATCCTCGACTACGAAGCTCAGCAACGACAAGGAATAGGGACCTTTAAAAGAAGATATATGAATGTACAGTATGTTAGACGATTCAAATATGTCATGACAGGAAAGTTAAGAGCTATGCTATGTCTACCTATCCCAATACGAAAACAGCGTGATGAGATGTTAATATGTTCAAGTATACAAACAATAACAAAGAGTCAATACATTATTTCACTTAAGGAAAAAAATAATAAAATTGTATGTGTTATCATTTTATGAGCTTGTGATTGAGATAAATGATCTATTTACATCATTACGCGTACTGCGCACCGATTGGCCGACGCATACCAGGTAGGCGTGGCTTGATTATAATTACGAATGGTACAGTAGATCGCTACTTGCGAAATCAATATATATTCTCGTAGTATTTGAAAAGAAGTAGAGTTAACATCAACCAGTGATGCTAAAGTTGTTCTCCGAGATGCTTGAATTGCATTTGTATTACATTTTTATTGTATGAAATAGAACCTGGCGGGCTACTTGTTAACGGGTATTTTTTTACAATGAATACATTTTTCAACACTTTATTGTACAGTATACAACATGAGTGTTTTATTGCCTAGTGTCGATTCCGTGGCATTGCGATGATAATCGAGTCAGTAATTACCGATGGGAACTCCACTTAGTCTTACATCGGTTCATCTTCGGACCGATTGGCTGATCCGATCTAGTGGCGTCAAAGAATATTTTTGTTGCATTTAATTACTGGACTGTTTGAACTCCATGCCTTAAGCCACTTTATAATCTGCGCTGCGAGTCATTTTCCTTTTCCCGTGATGTCGGACCTTAAGTCCGTCGTCACCTTTAATTTTTACACTCAGATCTGTCACCACTGAAGAAGGAGTCACTTTGGTTAATTCTTTCTTCGTCTTCGTCTTCGATGGGGGCTTATTTTGTCACCTATAACACGTGAGTGGAGGTGAGATCGAACTGAACTGTCTTGTGTTGATCTCTTCCAACCAACCATACAATTGTTTTACAAACTTTTGATTTAGAAATGTAAGATTTATATAATATTATTGGTATTGGGAAAAGATAATATTCAATATCAAAACCATCTACTTCATCATTGCGTGCTTTGTTGACGACCTTGTCAACTCTTTTATTTGATCCGTCCATCTCATAGGAAACCTTCCTTATGCTCGCCTTCCCTCAACTGTCCTGCGATTACCAGCTTCATTAGACTTTGAAATTGTTTTCTACCAATATGCCCAAAATACGATAAGATTCTTTTTCTGTGTGTTGTTAAAAGTCTTTTGGTGATTTCCAATTACTGGATAATATAGACGTCGATGTTCTGGGTCTTCTGAATATAGGTAGGTTAGTTCATCTTTTTGTTAGGCTTCTTAAAGCTTTTTTACCATTCTTCACCGTCTTCTGATTTCTGTTTCACATCCACCATTCCTCGAAATAAGAGCATTTAGCTGTTACTCGTTGACCTCTTCGTAATTCCTTATTGTGTTACTTCTTACCAGAGTCTCCAAAGAGTCCACGATAAAGGTTTTTGTTTATTCTTAAACCCAAATAATAAAGCCATAAAAAAACAAACAAATTCAAATTTAACAACCTCACCGAGGACAGAAGAAGGGGGGAGATTAGAAAGAAAACAAGAAAACACTTAATGTCACTGAAGGGAGATGATACTTTTTAAAATTCGCATTGTGAAGCACGCCAACGATGTTGCGAGTTTTATATTAGTTATAGAAGTGATCAATCAGAAAGATGTTCAAAGGTTTTTTGTGAAAAATCAAATTAAATCCCTTTTTGGGTTTGTTTGGAATTTAAACCCTAATGTCATGGGCTAGAAGTCAAGACCGCTAAAATACAAGACTACGGAGGGCTTCTTTTGGAAATTAATTTATTATTGTGTTAGATTTTCGTTGTTAACAGTTCAATCTAATTTTTCCATGAAGTCATCACTTCCAGTCCATCAGAATTGTTTAAACCGTTTCTATGCGCGGTTACATTATTGTTAAGCTTATTTAAATATTGTTAAGCTTATTTAAACAATTTCACAAATGCTTATGCTATATTTTATAATTGATACAGATACTGACATCTCTGTAGAAAACTATGAATATTTTTGTTGCTTATAAAGATAATTTCTGATCAAGATATTCTCGTTTTTCTAAAGTTATCCGTTTGACAGCCGTCACGTGTCACTAGGGTTGCCGTGTTGATAGTTATTTAACAATTTTAAATGGACTCCTGATAATTTATCAGTTATTTATATCGCAATATTTTTAAACATCATCTTGTGAAAGTTTATTTTTAGGGAATTTTAACGCAAAATTAATATTATGGTTGTTTATATTTAAAATCTTTGCTAATACAGCATAAATACACGCACATATTTCCTTTACATCAAGAATGAAATTTGTGTTATAAACTTAAAAAAAATAAAAGAAATCTGTGCATTGCATTATATGGTGTTTGTTTTTTTGTGTACTGACAGCCCTGAGAGAATATATTTTTTAAATCAAAAACAGGCATAAATCATAATCAAAAACAGGCATAAATCGTAAGTAATTAACATTTTTCGTATTATTCTTCTAAAGCTTAAAATATTTTGTAACACAAAAAAATGTAAGTAAAAAAAATCTAGCCTACAGGTACATACACACAACGCACCATGCATGGCAATAAAAAGGTTAAAGAGGCCTTTTCGTAAATAAAACAGACCGAAATCCATTTTCTTTTTTCTTGTCACCATTGCTTTTCGAAAGCAAAATCCACGATATGAAGACAAACGATCTACCAACGAGTCAACAGATATTTTATCACAATAATCATAACAATTTCCCTTGAAATTTGTTCAACCTTTAACCGTCAAGCAGTATTAACTCAACAACACGTTTCCTCGCGTTTCGTGCGCAACAGGTTGGCAATAACTGAACATAGGAGAATCCGAGCTGACAGCTGAGCGGTCTCCTTTAGCACGAACGCAGTTTGATATACTGCGCTGGTCGGGTTTGATTGATTGGTGCGCAGTGGCGAATGAGGTAAACTGGATACTTGTATGGACGTTTATTATTTATGGGCTGTTCCAAGTCAAATGTTCCAAGTCACTATCATAAATGCATTATTTTATTATTTTGACAATTTCTTTGAGCATGGAATTGATAACGCATATGGTTCGCTGCTACATCCTCTATAGGATGGAAACGTGGACAATGAACCAGGAAACCTAACGTAAGATCGAGGTTTTGAAAATGTGGATCTACAGAAGTACTTTCGAGATTCCCTGGACAGATCGTGTTACAAATGTGAAAATACTCTTTCGCATACATAAATGAGAGATAACTGCTTAATACTGTAAAGGTTCGCAAGTTTCAGTAACTCTGTCACATAATGAGGGACACAAAATATTTTTTTACACAAATGATTATCTAGTGAACAAGAAATGACAAATGAGATAGAGGAAGACAGGGCATCTAGTAGCTTAAAAGTTTATTTTCATCCAACCATATTTTCCTTGGTCTTGTTCCACAGCGCCATCGATTGATGTTTGCACTATATACTCGTATTTGTTTTGTTAGACTTTTTAAATTCATTCGTTTTACTTGCCCAAACCATCTCAGAGTGCCATTAATAAAGTTTGTGCTTATAATTTTCTATGAAAAATTCAATGCTTTAGATTAAGTTATATAATATATATATTCTGAATAATGTACCAAATAGACTGTATATTTTCTAATAAAACATAAATAACATTTAAAATTAAAATAATCTCGAATGGAAGCATATGAAATGTGGTGCTACAGAAAAATATGCCAGCCGCTATGCCTGTTGGAAGGGCTTTAACTCTTTTGAAAGGGGCTGCTTCGGATATTGACCTATTTCATATCACATTACCAAAAGCAAAAGTAAATTTTCTTCTAAGATTGAGCGCGTTAGAAAGCACTCATCAACGTACTTAAATGACTTTGAATATATGCGTATGTTTGTGTATATAGACGAGTATATGCATAATGTTAATATTTCGGTTGGCCTATTTTGAGAAAATAAATAAAAAGTAATACGAAGATATTGTTTAAAGCAGCTGCAGACAAAACTAAAGTAAACATGATGATTGACAATCTCCAATGTGAAGAGGAACGTTGAGAAGAAGAAAATAATTCATATTAATGTAAAATTAAATGTGTTTTGTTGTCCTTAATTTTAAATAGCTTTTATATTTTTGAATGATTTAAACATTTTTTATTTCAATAAAAAATGTTTTTTTGTAATTATAAAAACAAATATTACGAGTTAACTCTAAAATGTACTATAAAATAAAATTTAAAAAAATAATTAACATTATTTTTCTCCAGTTATATACGGAATGACCCTAGCGTGAGATAATTTTATGCAGTAGAAACCTATGTGCTATTTCATCGCTGGTCAGTATAAAGGATGAATAGAATTTCTATGTAAGGTTGTGTTTTCTATGCAAAATCAAACGGTTTGGTTAAATTTTGAATATTTACATTCAATAGAGAGTATTTCCCACGATTCTGAATACATGTTGCAGACGATGCAATATTTTATCCATAAAAAGTTGAATGCATTAGTATAAAACATCAAGCATTAATATATTGATAAGCGAGTGAAAAAGATAAATAATTCATTTGATTGGATTTATAAATCATATTATATAAATAAATTGTTTTATGATACGGAATTGACCGAATGTTTCTCGTTCCGTTAACTCTTTATTTGCATTTATTTATTGAATTATTTCTGGTTCATTTATAGATATTGAAGTTTCACGTTTCATTAAGAATTTTGGTCCCCGTATAACAATATATACATGTTACACTTGGACGTGACAAATAAGTTATAAAAATAAAATAAATGTGATAGAAATGAGAGCGTTGTGTAGAATGTGTGGAAAAACGATGTTTGGCAAGAAAAAAAAATGGGGATGTAAGGAACGCGGATTGAAAGATAAAATAGCATTTCGATGGTTCTTGATACGCATGCCAAACTTTGACGTGGCAAATAAGTGATAATAGTTAAATAAATGGGAAAAAAATGACAGCGTTGCGTTGAATGTGTGGAAAAACAATGTATGACAAAAAATAAATGGGGATGTAAGGAAAGAACGCGGATTGAAAGAAAAATATAGCTTTGAGATGGTTCTTGATATACATGCCAAACTTGAACGCGGCAAATAAGTGATACAAATAAAATAAATGGGATAGAACTGACAGCGTTGCGTAGAATGTGTGGAAAAACAATGTTTGGCAAGAAAAAAAATGGGGATGTAAGGAACGCGGATTGAAAGATAAAAATAGCATTTAGATGGTTCTTGATATGCACGCCAAACTTTGACGTGGCAAATAAGTGATAATAATAAAATTAATGGGAAAGAAATGACAGCGTTGCGTAGAATGTGTGGAAAAACTATGTATGACAAAAAATAAATCGGTATGTAAGAAAAGAACGCGGATTGAAAGAAAAAATATAGCATTGAGATGGTTCCTGATATGCATGCCAAACTTGGACGTGGCAAATAAGTGATAAAAATAAAATAAATGTGATAGAAATGACAGCGTTGAGTAGAATGGGTGGAAAAACAATGTTTGGCAAGAAAATAAATGGTGATGTAAGTAAAGAAAAATGAGCACGTTGCGGGGGTTTGGACATATGGAACGGATGGGTGGAAACACTGACTAAACAAATTTGTAATACATCAGAAGGGGGAGTTTTGGTAGTGGATGCCCTAGAAATTAAATTTTAAAAGAAGGAAAGGTAAAGAGTAATAGTGTTTAATGAGAAGGAGCTATGTATGTTAAGAAGATGCATGGATGTGGAGGCGAACGAAGTATGTCTCCTCTGTGGTCTAATTAGTAGGATGCTTGTTTTCAATCCGGAGGTTTTGGGCTCGATTCCTGATGACACCCAAGAAAAAGAGTAATTCTAATCTGATAAGGGATGATCGCAGGAGGCAAATCTCCTGGCTCCGCAATATACTATACGTGATTGGACTGGCATAAGGAGTGTTGGAGAACATTTTCGGGCTGCTGGGGACAAAGATGTCTACTCTCAGGTGATATTCAACGTTGGGGGGATCTGACATGGCAGTGAGAAGAAGAAGAAGAAGGAATGATTAATCTTGTAACAATACTCGCACGCGCTAGACGTGTACAAGTATTGTACCCGACCACGTGCTGTGTTATTAACAATATGTACAATGGAGGACTGCAAGTTACTTGCCCACTACTGTTCTAATCTCGATGACCCAATTACTGAGGCCGAAGACAATATTGTCTCTCGGCCATGGTTTTTAACATGTCCGCATCATGAATTCGAATGTCGAGGGGTACAATACAAATCAATGAACCTTAAGAGTGCTTTCTTTTAATTTAATTCGTTAAAGATATATTAAAACCGGGGAAGTAACTGTGGAACGAGCTCTCTAGAATTATCAGATGTGCTCTATACTTATTTACGTTTAAGAGAGAATTGAAAAAATATTATATTACTCAGAATACCATTTACTTATATGTTTTCTTCGTTTCCCTTCCTTGAACGAATTCTTTCCTCTACCATTATTGTTTAGAGATTGGTTATATTTTTTTTGGCTTGAATTTAAACCAACATTTAAAAAAAAATTATCATTGATAAACTAGTTGGTTGGAAGAAATTGTTATGAAACAATAACCCACCTAATGTTTTGTGTTGTACTACACTTTCGTTGTATGGACGATCTCCTTAGCCTAGTTGGTAAGACGCCAGACTTCTAGCCTAAGCGTTGCGGGTTCGATTCCCGTTAGAACTCAGATATATCAAAAAAGATTCTAGCCTGGTTTTCATGTATGCAGAATGTATTTTATCTAGCTGATTCGTTTGGAAACGTTTGCCATATGGCATTAAGCCCGCCAGGTTGTACTGTATACAGCGAAAGTGTAATACAATACAATACATTCTACACGCCATCTTTTGCGGTTCTCTCGGCTCGACTTTGGAACGCTCTACCTATGTTAACTATCAGATGTGGCACATTCTTATCGATATTTAAGAATAAACATATATGTCAAAAAAAATATCTTCTTTAACCCCTATACGATTCCCATGTTTATTTCTATGTTTTACATTTTTGTAAGTTTTGTCAAATATTTTTTTCATACAATATGTTAAAGACATGGTCATGGATACCAATTATGAAATAAAATCTGGTTAATTGAGAGAAATTGCTTTAAAGCAATAAATCTGTCAAATGTATTTGCATGAAAGTGTTAAATAAAATAAGTAAATATTTCCTTGTTAATAAACACTACTTTTAGATTGACAGTGAATTTGTTAAGTTAACACGTGATTATAAAGTTATTGAAGTTGTGAAACTTAACGATTGTGTTTATTTTTTTCTCAGCTGTCAAATAATAGAATGACGTTTACGATCAGCCACGTGTGTAATCTTCAATTGTCAGGCGATGTCGCGTGTTGAGGATGGCGTCTCGACCACCTAATGAAGAAGTTAGAAGTTCTAGGCGGTATGTTGGTCTAAATAGTCGATTAAGGTGAAAAAAAAAACTGACAAAAAAGGCACAAGTCAACATTTTGGTGGTAATTGATAATGACCTTATTCACTACATTGCTCACAACAAAAAAGGTAATGGGAAGCTTTAACTTCTTCACAAAAAGAGGTATCATTTATTTTTTATAGCGGTGATTGAATAAATAAAATTAAGTAAGTACGTAAGTAGGATGAAAAAATTAAATAAGTTTGTGTTAAAGCGATTTAATAATATTAATATATTTTCTACTAGTAATAATGATTATAGGATAGTTTATAAAGCGCCGATTAGAGAGCAAAATTGTCCAAATACGCGATAACTCGAGAATCGAACCGACTATTATTAATAGATTAGAAGTAATACAAAAAATAATATAATCTATCTATCGGAATTTTGTTATTTATGTAGTATTTACTTAGATGGAAGAGATAAAAGAAATATTTAATAGCGTGTAGCAATAATCAAGTCAATGGGGCATTAAAACATATATACTCGAACTTGTCACTATCAATATCTGGTAAAATGTTAGATCAGAATAGTATTCTATTACGAACTTTAATGTATTGAAATAAAATTTGGTCGTGGAAAAAGACAAAAAGGAGTAAAATAAATGCTGTAGAATTGTGTGCACTGAGAAGAATACATGGGTATGATATACGAAATTACATGATTAGGAATGAATGTAAACTTAAAGTTGTTGTATTAAGCAAGATCAAAAATAGCACTGTGAGACATGTTGGGCATGTAGAACAGATGAATGAAGGAAGACTAAGAAAACAAAAATACAGTGCAAATGTGAGTGGAAGGCGGGGTAAAAGAAGACCACGGAAAGTATAGATGGATCAAGTAAATTAAATTTTGTATGAAATCAAAGAAATCAAGGAGTTGTATGAGAATGTGTACGAATGTGCAAAAGGCGAAATATGTGTGTGATTATAGAAAAATCTGGCGCTCAGATCATTCTGTCTACCCCAACAAGGAAACAGCGTACTGGCATGAATTGTAATATGTTGTATTACACTTTCGTTTTATACAGTACAACCTACCGGGTTTATTGTCATGTTGCAATATCTTTTAACTAACCAGAGAGCAATCCGGAAAACTATACAAGAGTCCTTTTAAAAAAAAATCGGGGTTCCGTCGGGAATCGAATCCACAACGTCCGAGCTGGGAGACTAGCGTCTTATCAACTAGGTCAATATGTACACATACAGTATAGTTAGGTATTAGAAAAGGGAAGATAAATCTGATTTGTAGTTAGGTATTAGAAAAGCTTAGATTAATGTGATTTGAGGGGAAAGCGAAGGTATTAAATTGAAAGAAGGAGAACAGAGGTTATATTAGAAATTGATTTTAAAATATAAAAGAAAAGTTTTATGGAAAAATTATATAGAAAATATGTACTTATTTATTTGTATATGTAAACGGTACAATGTACCTTATAACAAAATAAAAAAATAAAAAAAGAGGCAGTAGTGAGTGCTCAACACATTACAGACAGAATATATGTAAAAAAATTACACAATTACAACAAAAACAATTATACATAACAATTTATATAAAATATAACAATATAACAAATTATAACAAGATCAATCAACCACTTGAGACACTGTCGACAGCGACAATACCCGTTATATAATAAATCAAGGTGCGCAAGTAAAAATATATCAAAACAATTAGTGTATCGCGTAGCGCTAATAATATTTCGATTCCACAAAACAGTCACGTGTAGAGTGGAGCCTCAACCGTTGCAACTAGTGACAGAAGTGACTGATGACAGCTCTGGGAAAGTGTTCAGCGTCTGAGATGACATGTGTAATAGTTCCCATTACAGCGTCACGCCTTCATCTTGGAACTGGCGGTTCCTGGTAGTCGAGTGACTATACAGATATTTACATCGTTAATAGTCAATAAGGCTTTACTATTTAGTTCGAGAAGTTAATCTAATGCAGAAGCAAAGATGAACATTCGTGCTTGATACTTCTTTCGAAATCTTATTTTGATCGTCACCATTCTTGATAGTTGAGTAAGTCCAAAAAATATCAAGATACTTACTTGTAGAGAAGTCAGATGCCGAACTGAAATGGCGAGGGCAGATTTCAAAATGAGATCAGTTTTCAGCAATGATACTTGGATGTTAAACTATGGACAACACTTGATTAAGTGCTATATAGGTATTATGGTATATTTTACTTTATGGTGTGTTGTCTATATATAACCATGAACCATGGACAGTAGAATGCTAACTAAGATAGAAGAATTCGAAATGTGTAGGCAACCGTACTCGTACCACTCGTGATGATATACGGCTTATAAAAACCTTTTTTTTTTATGAAACAAAGTAATATATTGTACAAATATTTGTCAAGGCTATACCTATATACAAATTAATAACTTAACTAATCTTATTTATATATTATTACTTATGAACTTACTTAATCTTATTTTCCTACGTGTCATTTTATTTTTATTTTTTATAATCTTAATACTAGGCGTATCCAGAAAGTAAGTGTACTGAGGCTCTCACGACTGGATGGATTTTATTTTCGACATGTTGGCTACACTTCCGTGTAGCCTGACCCTTCCTCTCCACAACGAGACCGGTTCGAGGTCAGTACGTTGAGAAGTGTCGACGCGACAACATGTTTCGTGAAAAATGTCAATCCAATCTCCCGCCAAGTGCGAAATAAATAATGCAGGGCAAGAGTTTTTGAGGCGCTGCAAACTCCATGGAGATGAATTTCTCCGCTCCATCGTTACTGGAGATGAAACTTGGGTTGTACACTACACGCCTGAAAGCAAAAGGCAGTCTCAACAGTGGCGTCACACCTCTTCACCCTCCGCCAAAAAGTTCAAAACCACAATTTCAGCCAACAAAATCATGGCATCCGTGTTTTGGGACTGTCAAGGCATAATTTTAATTGAATATATGCCTCAAGGGGAGACCATCAACTCTGCAAGATACTGTGAGACCCTAAAAAAATTGCGGAGGGCGATTCTGAACCAGAGGAGAGGCATGCTGACAAAGGGAGTCTGCCTGCTGCACGACAATGCAAGACCACACACGCCCAACGCCACGAAGGAACTGCTCGCCTCGTTTAAATGGGATGTCCTGAACCATCCCGCGCATTCCCCTGACCTAGCACCTTCAGATTACTATCTCTTTACCTCCCTGAAGCTGCACATGGGTGGAAAAAGGTTTTCAACCGACAAGGAGGTAAATGAGGAGGTGGAGAAGTGGACGGAGGGGTTGGCGGGAAACTACTTCGAGGAAGGCATCAAAAAGTTGATACCCCGCTTCACCACCTGCATTGAGAGGAATGGCGACTATGTCGAAAAATAGCTTACATATGTACTACGGTAACCAGGTAACTTTTTTGTATAAATATAAAAAATTGTAACCTACAAAAATTCAGTACACTTACTTTCTGGATATGCCTCGTATATGATTTCTTAGAAATAATTAACACCTACTTTTTTTAGAAACTAATTTAATAACGATTTTTAGAAACTAATTTAATAATAATTAATAACGATTTCTTAGAAATAATTAATAACTACTTATAACTAGATAACAATACTTATAACTAGATAACAATTCTTACAACTATTTAGCAAGAACAAGTCCACTCGTTCAGGTTACTTGCATTCCATCACATTCACTCAGACCTTGGTCATCCCAGCTAATACTGTATGTAGGTGGACTAGTCAGGCAATAGATAATGCTTCGGGAGCTTGTGCTTATAACGGAAGGGTAGATCGGATTTACTCTCGTAAACCCCTAGGACAGCGACTAAGGGATTGCAGTGATTTTGTTGACTTTTAAAAACCAATTCGATAAAAAATAAAAATTATATTATATTACAAACGTATTAACATTTTTCCCCCTTCAATGTTGATTCAATTCTCGGATGATGCACACATATAATCCATCACTCCGTTTTCCTACTGGGCTAGGTAGAGATGACAAGAAGCCAGACTTTTCTATCTCGGCACACATACTTAGCCTTTTCTACACTCACATACCTTCTCATATAACTTCTTCGAATTCTCTGACTTGCTACGTTTCCTTATTTCAGAATATCAATCACTTGATCCAACCATACTATCCTTGGTCTTTCTCTACCACGCCGTCTACTCACATACACACTGAATATTTGTTTTGTTAGTCTTTCTTAATTTATTTGCTCCACACGCCTAAACCATTTCAGAGTGATCTTCTTATTTATCTTATTCAACACATCAGCCTTAAGTTCACATTCCTCTCTAATCTTTTCATTCCATATTCTGCCATACATGTTCGACCTGTGTATTATTCTAAGTGCACGCATTCTATTCAGATTTTTCAGTCTTATCCACGTTCAAATTTCACTTCCATAAATCATAATTGGTACTAAAATACTGTTGCGGACTATCATAATAGATTTTGATATTATTTAATTCAAGTAAAGGGTCTTTAAAATTGAGCGGTTTTTTAATTCTTGGATAAAACACAGATGACGTCGCGAACTTGCCTGGGTCTTGTGACTTTTGAGAAGTGTAATGTACGACATTTATAAAAATTGAGTCGTATACAATACGAGTACTATGTTATAACGCGTTCAAATTGTTGAATTATTTTATGTATTGTAATCTCCGGAAACGGTGATGTTAATTGGCCACCAAGATCATGTGATTCGACACCGTTGGACTATTTTCTCTGGGGTAACGTGAAAAGTCAGGTCTACACGAATGACCCCCAATCAATTCCTGAGATGAAGGACGAAATTGTTCGCGTTATTGGTGAGTTACAACCCTAATTATGCCAAAATGTCGTCGAAAATTTTGACAAAAGAGTGGACATCTGTGGAGCTGCAAGAGGTGGATATTTGGCGGATATTGGTTTTTTGTGTTTAAATGTCATACATTATTCTTAAATGACCAATAAAAAGATGTTTAAAATCAAAGCAAATTGTGGGTTTTATTCAAGAATTAAAAAAAAATTAAAAAAACGCTCAATTTAAAAGACACCTTGTATAAAAGTATGTTTCACTGCCCCGTTGACTTTATTTCCTTTTGTTACACATAATTCTGTATTCTTTGCATCTCTTCTTTCATCTGAGAATATACTGCCTAAATAGTAGATTATTCATCTTGCTCTAATCTATCCTTACTCACCCATACATCATATTACTCACCCATACATCACATTACTCGCCCATACATCACATTACTCACCCATACATCACATTACTCACCCATATATCACATTACTCGCCCATACATCACATTACTCACCCATACATCACATTACTCGCCCATACATTACATTACTCACCCATACATCACATTACTCACCCATACATCACATTACTCACCCATACATTACATTACTCACCCATACATCACATTACTCACCCATACATCACATTACTCACCCAAACATAACTTTAACGTTTCCTTTCAGAGTGTGCAATTGTTGTTTCTACTCGTAAATAAACTCTTCAATCAGTAGGGGAGCCATTATTTGGGTAGAACCGGGAATCGACTCCAAAATATCGGAGTCGAAGACTGTCGACTATCAACTAGGCCACGGAGGTCGCTGGTATGTGCATATGTCACATTAAAAACCGTTATTGCCAAAAATATGCTTAAATTTTTAGTATTAATATAATATCAATTAATGAGCGTGACACAAACATAAAAAGTTTACATGCACGATTTCAAAATAACGTACATTGACAGAGTCGAATTTTCAAATAGGCCAACTTAGGCATTTGCCTAGGGTCGTTAGCCAAAAGGGGCGCCCAAAGATTTAATAATATGTTATAAAACTGTTTACAAAAATAATTTAGATGAATGCTTTATAGAAGAATGTGTTCACTTCGGTTCATATTTAAAATCTAATAACCACGACTGTTCTATGCTACAGCTTAGCAAACTAATACATATATACATATCATCACGCTGTCTCACTTGCAGGGTTAGCAGAAAGTAGAGAGCGCCATATTTGTTTTGTTAGTTTATCTTCATTCATTCGTTCCAAATATCCAAATGATATCAGAACGGTCTTTTTCATCTTGCTAACACATCAACCGTAAGATCACACTAATCTCGAATCATTGCATTCTGTATTATATTAAACAGTCATTTTAGTGCACGCACTTCTATACAATTTATTCGGCTCTTTTCAGTCTTGTTCCACGTTCACGTCTCACTTTCATGCATCAAAGTTGGTACTCAAATACTGTTGTGGACTATTATCTTGTTAGAAAATATGTTTTAGTGTCTCATTGACTTTGTTTCATTTCGCTACACGATGTTCAATATCTCTCGTAACTCTCCTATTATCTGAGAGAAGCAAACTTAACAGATAATTAGTAACTGTTTATCCAAATATTTACGTTATTTTATGTACGCACACCATTAACAAACAATTCCGTGGAGCAATTCATTATTGAAACGATCAAAAGCATATTTAAGATCCACGCTAAAACAAAACAGACTAAATGCGTTAGCCCATTCTAAATAGAATTGAGCATACGAGTAATAATGAATACGTACTTCAGTGACATTGTAGATCAATTTGCTAAGAATAAAGTAAGATGTAAATTATGGTGGTTTGTTGTGTGGCGCGAAAACATCATAATTCAAAACGGAAATGGTAAGAATTTTTTTAATAACGTGTTTGGGGGAAGGGGAGGGGCGCATGTTGTCTAGGGGCGCCGTCTATACGAATACGGCACTGCACATTGATAGAGCACTTATATTTGGACATATGAAACATAGACACCACTTAAAAATATGGGAATGCACCATAAAATTTTATGTGTATAAAAATATGTGCATGGAATGGGTATTAATGAAAAGTATTCCTATTAAAGTATTGAAGAGAGGTAAAATAAATAGTTTTGCTATTTGGTACGGACATAAGGAGTCGGCCATTAAAGTGATTGGTACATTACACTGTGCAGATTACCATTTTCATGAGAGCAGTACTCTTAATCCAGGGTCGACGCAGAATGCTGCAATGCCCATATAAGATGCGGATGGAATATATTTTGAAGAAAATGCATTTATTGATCGCGGTTTCTAGCACGTTATAATTGATTTGTAAATAATTACATCGGAATTCATTAATTATGTTGAATCTGATTTCTGTAACAAGAAGATAATTATTGTTATGTGAAGAGAAAAAAAAATAGATTTTTAAGAGAAATATTTGAAAACATTAAATGTAAAACAACTGGTATCGATTTGAAGTTATGACGTCTATAAGAAGTTTGTATTGTATAAAACAACCTTCGTCGACTTGTTGGTAAAATATGTTTTTTTGGCTAGGGGTTGCGGGTTTGGTTTCCATCGGTATTAATTTTTTTAAAATTGGTTTCAAGTTTGGTTTTGGATTTTATATTATTGTATTACACTTTTATAGTATACAGTAAAACTTGAAGGGTTTATTGCAACGTGGAAATATATTCTAACCAACCAGAGTGGTGTTAAAAATGCCGTAAATGAAAGCCAGAACATCTGGGTCTAACGAGAACTGTTCTCGCAACCCCTCGGTTAAAAAAATAGGCATCTTACCAACTAGGCAACACATGTCTGGATGATTAGAAGAAATTGTCGTAAGGTAATAAGCTCGCCAGGCTATGTAGTATACAGTGAAAGAGTAATATAATGCAATATGTTTATTAGAATATATTTACTCAAAAAGATGAAGGTCAAGAGATTCTGAAATATTTCTTACGTTGCGAAAAAAATAATATAAAGCTTGTATGACGAGATCTACACATTATGTGGAAGATATAACAGCTGTGTGCGTGAATAGAAAAGTGTGGATATGTGTGCTTTCTGCCTATTCATGGGCATTGCGTGTTGGTATCGATGAAAGACTGTTTAAGTATGTTTGTATTATATAACATCACAAAACAAAGCTGCAGATTTTGGGGTACTGAGAATCCCAGGAAATTATATCAGCAACAATTGCATCCCCAAAAATGCATTATTTGGTGCAGTGTTATGGCTGAAAGAGTTATCGCCCCCTATTTCTTTCAAAATGAGGTAGGTCAGCCAGAAAGAATCAACGGGGCCCTGTATAGGACAATGCTTGATTTTTTTATACCCGGCGGTCGAAGATAATCAGGAGGCATGGTTCCAATAGGATGGAGTGACGACGGCAGTGTGCGCAGTACTGCGATGTACATCCTTCAGCCTTTCATGGGCCAATCTGTATATTTCAAATAGATACATAAAAGGGAATTATAAATATAGTATCGATAATAGATTCTATAATGTTTTTTATACTTTTATATAGCGTACTCACTTGCTAAGAGAAATCCTTATAATACCGATCCGGAGAGAATAATAAACAGAAAAGGAATTGATAAAGGAAAACATGAAAAGTCATGGATTTCAACAAAAACAACATCTACTCTCTGTAGATAACCAATTTACGAATTAAACTAACGTGTCTATGTAATTTAGCTTCCGATTCTCTGAATAACAATTTACACCGTTTACTTATTTTTATTATTTCTATTAATCATTTTTATTTTTAATGATAATGTATTTCAACAGATTAGATATGAGTAAGCATGCAGTGATATAGTAGTTTGATTAAATGTGTAAATCCTTAGTCCCTCCCTGTAACGATACGGTTTTGCCAGTCGTGTTATATCCAATCTACCAATTTAATGTTAGTACAAACGTGAGGCATCACTGTACAATTCCGTGATGATTTGAGTACGTTCCTAAGTCTACCCCATAGATTATTCATCACTTGTGTCACGTCTGCGAGGTGAGCTTACGCCCTTCTAGAACGCTGGCTCAGTTCCGGGAACATCATTGAAATATTTCTTCTTGCTGTGCAAGCGCGATGTTTGTTGAACATATAGTACACTAATTTTAAGCTGTAATTAGACATCACGTCATTGGATTTTGGTTCTTGATTATTGAAAACAAATATTTCATTTCAATTTTCAATAAAGGTAAAATTGAGGTCTTCCTCTCTCAAGGAGAGTATGGTTGGATAAAGTGAATGATATTTTGAAAGATGAAACGTAGAAATTCAGAGAAATTGTACGAGTTGTATGAGAAGGTATATCGATATGGAAGAGGCAAAGGATGCGTGTTGGGATGAGAAAGTTGGGGGCTTTTTGCTCTCTACTTTCCACGATATGGAAATGACGTGATATTATGTATGTATGTAATTTATCTAAAGAAGTCTACTGTTCTCATCATAAATAAATACTTGTATTTTTTAAATTGAAGAATCTATTATTTGAATGAGATAACTGCAATATATTTACTGTGTAAAATTGTATTGCACTTTTTTATATTTTGACTGGAATAAACTTTGTATTTATTATCCAACGCAGCATTCTTGCCTTGCGTGTAATTAATTAGCTTTATATAATGAAACAGTAAATTAACACTATAAATGTTGCAAAATTTTCTCCTGTTTTGCATTAAAAAATGTGCAAATGAATACATACATACCTATATACCATCACACCATTTCCTTGTAGGGGTGGGCAGAGCGGACAGAGTGCCAGATTTTTTAAATCTCGAAACGCAGCCTACATCCGTACAACTTATATGATTTCTCTTACTTTTCACGTTTCTTTCTTTCCTCACTTGATCCAACCATACTTTCCTTGGTATTTTATTCATACGTCTTCCACTCACATTTCCACTGAATATCTGTTTTGATAGTCTTACTTCATTCATTCGCTCCACATGCCCTAACCATCTCAGCGTGATCTACTTCATTTTACTTAACACATCAACTTTAAGTTCACATTTATCCAAGATCCCTTCATTTTGTATCATGTCATACATTGCCACTCCATGTATTTTTCTCAATACACGCATTTCTTAAGCATTTATTCGAATTTTCTCAGTTTCTTCCCACGTTCACGTTTTATCCCCATTTAACAAAGTTGACACCAACATACTATTGTGGGCAATTATCTTAGCAGATTTTGGTACTGTACAGTTCGAGTACATATGTTCAAATGCCCCATTGACTTTTTCCAATTGATACACGATGTTCTATAACTTTTTCATTATCTGAGAAAATAGAATGTGCTCTGCGGATTGATCCAGATGGACGCAAAAATTGCAACAGCGCGAAGAGACTAGATTGAATCTAAAGAGTTTACCATTGAAGCATCTATGGTCAGGGAGAAATTGGGTAGTCCAATAGTTTGGGTGTACCCACGTGTATTATCCTTTCCCTTCCTGTGCTAAAAAAAAATACGCGCGTTCCGGTGCTATGTATTCAATACACATGTAAAAATGAGCTATTTAAAATAGGAAAAATAAGAATATTCATAGCCAATCGCTTAAATTAATTAAATTTGAAGTCAAAAGGGATAATAATTGAAATTTAATTGTTGAAAACATGAAAAAAACATCGACCGACGTGCAAAAAACGGGCGAAGAGACCACCTCAAATGGATGCCCCAGAGCTACTGAGAACTGAGACGGGACTCGGTCTCGGAATGTTATACTTCGAATGAAGAAATACAATTGCGAACTGAGATTCTATTTCTTGCGTTACTATATACCGAAGCAGAGTGAGAGTAAGCGTCACTTCCTCACCCATAGCGTATTTTTAGAATGGATATACCTACGTCACACACTGGCACACGTTTGATTGTATTGGTGAATTTATTCCCGATTTTCACAAAATATCTCTGATGTTGCCGATAAGTGCTAGTTAATATTTATATTATTTTTTACATTCAATGCGTAAATGTATTACGAAGGATACCTAAAATCTGAACCCAGTATTTATTATATTTATAGAGATATTAAAGTTTTTAGAAGCAACGTGTACTAGTTACACATCACAGGGAAGGAAGGGTTAATCTCTTCCAATGAACCATATCTAGAATAGAACCAACAATCTCTGGGCTGGAAGACAGGATTCGAAATTAGACCATGAGGGTTGTCGTTTTTAAAATGAGATTTTAAATTACGTGTTCGTATGTAATTCAAATATATGAAATACAATCAGTAAAAGTAAATATCGATCGACTATTTAAGCTGCCAGAAAATTACTTGACCTTCATTCCTTGAAAATTACTTGACCGTATTACGGAGGAAGACATAAAATCTGAACCCAGTATTAATTATATTTATAGAGTAGAGATATTAAATTTTTTTTAGAAACAATGTGTACTAGTTACACATCACAGGGAAGGAAGGGTTTTACAATAGTTTATCTTCCCTTTGCTGGAGTTTTTACGTTTTTATTAACAAATGCAGATATGGGGAACACCTAATCCGGTTGTAGTGGCCACCTTCCTTATCCTTTTTTTTTTATTAAACAATGTAAATTATTGTACAAACATTTGTCAAGGCTATACCTATATACAAATTTACTACTTAACTAATCTTGATTATATGTTATAATTTATGAACTTACTTAATCTTATTTTCCTACATATAATTTAATTTTATTTATTCAATCTTAATACTATATATGAGATCTTAGAAATAATTAACACCTACATACTACTTATAACTAGATAACAATTCTTACACTAATTATTTAGCAAGAACAAGTCCACTCGTTCAGGCTACTTGTATTCCATCACATTCACTCAGACCTTGGTCGTCCCAGCTAATACTGTAGGTGGGACGTCCTTATCCTAAATGTCATCTATTTTATTTTTTGTAATCTTCGAGTAATATGTTAATTGAGAGTTCGATTCTCGAGTGCCATTATGAAGAGTCTTCTCTCTTAACAGCTCTAAATATTATACAATTAATTGTATTTTAATTGTTAATTAGTAATTCAAGATGATATATACTCGTTTAATGGAGGAATCGGAAAGGTCTTACACCGAATGTATCACATTTTTTTATATATTTCCCATAGACTCATTAAATATTCAGGTAAACAACTGAATAAAACGAAATTAAATGTTTTACATGGTGAATCCAAGAATTCTTACAGTACACGGTACCTTCAGGACATTGAGGGTTTCATGTCCTTTTGTTCTGAAGATTTATGTCTCGCCCTCGAGATGAATACTGATAAGAGAAGGTAAATGAGTGTTTTTTCCACATTCAATACTCAGGATCTCTCACGCTTCATTCGATTTCTCGAAATACCATTTCCTTAAGTAAACTTGCTTTTTATTCGTAGAAAATGTCTTTCAATTTAAAGTAGGGTGGTTTCCTAGTCAAGTGTAAAGCAATACTCCTGTCGATTCCGTCAACCCCTTTTTTCCTCGGCTAACCTTTTGTTCTCCGTCAATACATTCATAAATACCATAGCACAATTTCCCTGTTGAGAAAGGCAGAAATGACAGAAAGCGTGCACTTAGAAAAATACATGGTGGGACAATTTACGATAGAATACGGAATAAACTGATCAAAGATGAATATAAACTTAAGGCTGATCTGTTAAGTAAGAAGAAGAAGAGCCCTTTGAGATGGTTTGGTCATGTGGAATGAGTTAATGAAGAAACAATAACAAAACAAATAAACTATATATTTAAGTGGAAGGCTCTATACTCGTTTAAGTATCGTTAGATCAAGTGGAAATTTAAAAAAGTCAGACCAATCGTTGGCACTTAATCATACATGCATACCATCACGCCATACCAGTTTTGAAGTAAGCATAAGACAGGTCTTCTTGTTTTCCTATTCAAAAACCCCCCCATATCTCTTTCACACTCAAACATCTCGTCATACATGCTCTTTTTCTTACCATTATCATATATCCTATTCTTCCCTCAGTCTATCATTTTTTCACATGCCATTCATTCCAGACATATGAATACCATATACTCGTATGTATATATTATATATTAGTGTTTATGTCTTCCAGAAATCATTATTTTGATATGTCCAAACTATCTATGGATTCCTTCTAAATTCTTCTTTTAACATCCGACTCGCACAAACGAATATAAATTATTCGGTCATTGTTTACTCTATAATACTCGTACATTGTAATTGTAATACTAGATATTCCTATCAATCTCCAGGCTTAACTTCCATACACCAGGGTGGACATCAAATTTGTAACTGTTTAATTTGTAAATACAGTTCTAAGAGCATTGTTAACCTCGTTTCATGATGCAACACGCCTTTCAATATATTTCTCTATCTTACCATCTCTCGAGAATATGCTTCCCAAATAGTAAAAATTCTTCAGCTTGCTCCAGTCTTTCATTTTTAATTCATACATTGCAAACTATAATAACTCACACATTGCAAACTATAATAACTCATACATTGCAAACTATAATACATTTTAAAACTACAAATGAACAAGGAAAAAAAAACAAGTTTGGTAAAAATATAATTTTAAATTCCAACGTTTAACGATCTATTTCGTACCATAAAATATTTGTATGAATGGTTTTATAATTATTTTAAAAATAAAAAAAATGTGTTCAAGTGATTAAGCTATTTCTATGAGTATGTATGTTTCTTAAGGTTCATTTACACTTATATTTTTTTCTTTTTAAAATTTTAATATTTTTCAATTAGATGCATCATGCTAATATATGGTAATACTCGATTGTATCTAATGGCTATAAGTTTGGTTTTAAGGGGCTTGTTTCATAATTCATCTATGTCCAAAGGCTATTTTCATATGTGATGTTTTATGAAAATTAAATGTTTTTTCCTCATCTTTCATAATTACTTATTAATATTAATTGACTATTGTAACAGTTTGTATTCGGGCTAATCTTTGATACAACTGAATAAGCTGTAATCAGTTTTAAATGCCGCAGCATTTCTTATTTTGGGTAGTATGAAGTGATGGCACGTAACTCGACTACTTAAAATACTTGTATGGTTAAAAATGGAGGAGAGAGTTCAACACGAAGTTGGAATAATTAAACTTCATTTATTGTTTTTTTTTTTCAAATTATTGATTTCCTTAATTCGTACAAGGACCAAACATAACAAGTACCGAAAATTATATATAAAACAATTTAAAATTTTAATACTTATTTGATAAAAACAATAGCACTGTACCCGGCGGTAAGTAATACACATCGGGCTTAAGAAAGAGACTGTCGGCCATAACCGGCTAACTTCGGCTTTGTAGAGCGTCGTCTCTGTCTTTCATATATGTGTTCCGTCGCGATTTGTCCGTCGTTAGCGTCAGTAGTTAGCGAATCTCGTGCGACAGAGACGACGCTCTACAAGGTCGAAGTTAGCCGATTATGACTGACAATCTCTTTCTTAAGCCCGACGTATATTACTTACCGCCGGGTACTGTAAATATGTTACACTAAAATATTATGACAAAATGTAGCATGTTAAATAATATAAAAATGAAATTATTTCAAATATTAAACAAAATTTAAGAGATTTTTCCTGAAAGAGTTCAGCAATACATGAAACACGTCTATATGTGGACACACACGGTTAAAAAAGCGTGATTGCTCTACCTACCGGCATTTTCAAAAGCAGATTGATTCAACTGATAGGTTGATAGAACAATCGTTATGGTGTTCAAGGCGATTGACAACCAGGTTCCTCGATATTTCCAGAATAGTTTTAGACTGGAGGAGATCTTCGAATTTTATCTCAGGTTGAGGTTTAACGCTGTACATACTTTGACTCTTCAGGTTCCCAGTAGGGTTTGCAAATCCAAATATTTCTACAGAACGCTCCAGGTAGTGCGATCACTTCTATAAAACAGGCTTCCGCCTTCCCTGAGACAAATTACCAAATTAACTAAGTTCTCGGGAGATTTCAAGTCACTTGTCCTCTGTACATCTTTTGTAAGTTAATAAGTTAAGATAGTGAGGAAGCGCTCTTGAGGTGATCTTAATGGTCAAGTTATCGCTGTAAAAAATGCTCGTTTTATTGTAACATTTTTTTTGTATAAGCAAAGTGAAGTAGATTTTAAGCGCACAGCTGTTGAATGCAGTGAAATGTCATATTTATAGTTTGAGAAAAAAAATTAGTTTATCATTTGTCAGTCATGTTTATGAACTTGTATTGTATTGTATTACACTTAGTTGTATACAGTACAACCTGGCGGACTCATTGCATGTGGAAATATCTTCCAACTAACCACAAAGATGTTGAAGAGGCCTTAAATGAAAACCAGACTGGAAATCTTTTTAAAAAAGTCTGGGTTCCAATGGGAATCGAACCCGCAACCTACGGGCTGGGAGATAAGCGTCTTACTAACAAGGCCACGAAGGAAGTCACTTGATAACAGCAATAATGTGGATGATGGGTTGCCAAAGATTCAGTTCAACAGGTTGCAGAGTATTTGTAGTAGCTGAACGATTAATTTTTGAATGTTGACAAAATTTTACAAGAAATTTATTTAGTATACGGTTATGAACTTTGTGGACTAATTGGTAAGACGCTTGTCTTCCAGCCTTGCAGTTACATGTTCTAGTCCCGTAGGAGCTCAATTGATTTAAAAAATGGGTTCAAGTTTAGTTTTCACTTAAAGCCTCTTTAATATATTTTTGGTTAGATTGAAAATATTACAACGTGGCAATAAACCCACCTTGTTGTAATACAACAAAATTGTTACAGAATATTATTTAACAGAATAATAAAAGTGCCGAGTTCAAATAGTCACTGATAGTGATTAAATTCTTGAATGGTATATGTACACAGATAATGCACGGGTTTCAAAAGTGTTGACAGCCTTATTGAAGCGAATCTACCAAATAAAATGATTAAAGAATTATAAATATTGCGGAATTTTATTTTGAACTATATTTCATGCAATATCTATTTTTTTCTTTGCTATTTACCTTTTATTTAACTATTACTCAAATAATATTCTTGATCCACAAAAATTTAGTCACGCTCATGGATATCAACGATAATCGATTATGATACAAAAGTTGGTTCATCGGAAGAAATTGCTTTAAACCAATAAATCAGACAAAAATATTTTGAAAAAAGTGTTAGATAAATAAATCAATCCTTCTTTTTACGAAACTGAGAAAAAACTTACATGAAAATGCTTTCACAAAGCTAAAATGGACTGTCAAGTAAACTTAGTTTATTGTAAAGATATTTTTCACAATTTTCTTGAATATAATTTAGTTAATAAATTTAATTTACGTAATTAAAAATTCTGACGATAAAAAACCTTCCAACTGACATCTTAGATTAACTTATAATGATTTAGATCGCTGAATAGTTTATGTGAATACTTTTTAATTAATAGTAATATTCACCAGTCGTTCGATTAGACTAAGCTATATAAGATATTACTATACATGTGGTTTCATTACTTTTACAAATTCGATACAAAATATTACACGTGCTTTCATTACTTTCACAAGTTCCATACAAGATATTACATGTGGTTTCACATCTTAACATATCTTTCAAATATTGATACATACCATCACGCCGACTCCCTGTCGGGATAGGTAGAGAGTACAGAGTGCCAGACTTTTCGATCGTGACACACATTTTTCGACTCTTCTACATCTATACACCTCTAAATACAAACAATGAATTAACATTTACACCCTGCTCTCGAATAATAAAAGGACATATTTAGAGTGCAGATTCTTCTGAAGATCGCGCAACACATTAATTAAACTCCATACATAATGTACGAAAACCTAAACTCGAAAACAAATATAAGACAAAAAAACTTAGAAACTCGATTGTAAAATTTACAAACGGTGAGCTTAGAACCACACAGTAATATATTCCTACTAACCAAACAAGAGTTATGCAGGTTAGAACCAATTGCTGAGTGAAAATTAACAACGTTGTTAACGTATAAAACGCCACATAAACGATATGATACATTATTAATAATAATTTTAAAAGGACAATTTATACAGCGCCGTTTAGAGAGCAGTCTCCTTAGGGCATTATAACTAGGTCGAACCAATTTTTATTGACATATTGAATAAATACGAGTACATAAGTTAAGTGTCACGAAAGGAAGGTAGCGGTTGCAGCAATAAAATTAGGTAGTTCACCGCATCAACATATGTTTAAAAAACATATGTGGTAAGAAAACCACGGAAAGCTTAGACTACATAGAAACCTTTGTAGGCTTTAGGTTAATTTATTATATAATCATAAATGTTGATATAACCTTCCACAAAGGGGTTGTCTTCAAGTGCAATCACTCGTCGGTGATTATATTTAACTGATTTAACGTTTTCAGCACTACATAGTTTATGTTTGTTATATAAAATATTATGCATATGTGTGTAAGCGTTTATGTGCCCCTACCTTAAGATTCCAGGTTCGATTTGAACCCAGCAGGGATGCTGCTGGCACCGGAAGACGAGCCGCTGTGACCGGTTTGTCCATGACAAAAAGACTATTTCGCTTCTCTATATATAGAAAACATAATTAAGGCGTAATATGCAATGTAATCATTTCGCGCAATGTCTATTTATTATAATTCTTATAGCGGCCAGACAGGATTCAAAATTCACACGAAATTTATAAATACATACTCGTAAGAAGTTCTTCCGAACAGTATATAGAACCAAGTCAATGGGGCATAAAAACATACATACGCTGGTTCGAACATCGCGCTGTCCTACTCCCCTCGAATGATTAGGGGTATAAGGATACTTATGACTTCAGCCATATATATTATTTAAAAAAACAGTGATTATTTGACGTTTTGATATAACAAATACAAGAATTTCATCTACTGCTATGAGATAGAAAGATATCTAAGTAATTTCTCAGATGATGGAAGAGTTGCGAGGGATACGATCGGCGTGCAGTGATAGGAAACAAAATCAATGGGGCACTAAGACATATATATATATATAATCGAACCGGACAATTTCAAAATATGTTGAAATGATGCCAGCTTTGATGTATGGGAGTGAAACGTGGACGTGGAATAATACTGATAGGTGCCGTATGAATGTAGTGATATGATAGGAAATATGCGTGTAGTGATAGAAAATAAAGTCAATGGGGGATTAAAGCATATATACTTGAACCGGGCAGTATTAAAATCTACTGAGATGATAGTTCACAACAATATTATTATATATATACATAATTTTAATGGACTAAGACAGGGAGACGCACTCGCCTGCATATTATTTAATTTGGCGCTGGAAAAGGCTATCCGAGATACAGGTATTAAAACTACTGGCCATATTTTCAACAAGTCCGTGCAGCTACTCGCTTATGCTGATGATATTGATATTATCGCACGCTCTGTAAATTATCTGAAGTCTGCCTTTAGAACCCTGGCCACGTCAGCTAAAAACATGGGACTGATTGTCAACGTGACAAAGACAAAATATATGCCAATAAATTCACGCCAGAGCCCTCCTAACATACAGATTGATGATTGTACTTTTGAAACTGTCAGCGAGTTTGCATATCTTGGCACTATGGTAACAAACAACAATAATATGTCCACCGAAATCTAACGAAGAATAGTGGCAGCAAACCTGTGCTACTATGGCCTACTGAAGCACATGAAATCTCGTCACCTTACAAGAAAAACCAAAGTCCTTCTTTATAAGACCCTCATCCGACCTGTACTCACATATGGCTCGGAATGTTGGACAATCAGTAAGGTCGATGAAAAGGCTCTAGAAACGTTTGAAAGAAAGGTGTTGCGCAAAATCTATGGCCCAATCTGTGACAGCGGAGAGTGGCGTATTAGGTACAATCACGAGCTCTATTATCTGTACAAGGATCCTACTGTTGTGAGGGAGATTAGAGTTGGAAAACTGGGGTGGGCCGGACATCTTCAGAGGATGGGCGAGGGCGAGATCCCAAGGCGAATCATGGATGGTGCGCCCGGGGGGCGGAGAGCAGTGGGAAGGCCGAAACTCCGATGGCTGGATGGAGTGGTGAGGGATGCAAACAACATCGGTATCTGGAACTGGCGTAACGCTGTACAAGACCGTCAGTCATGGGGGCAAGCTCGGCGGGAGGCCAAGACCCGACCTGGGTTGTAGAGCCACGGATACATAATTTTGATGTACGGGTGTGAAACGTAGAGATGTAAAATATACTCGTAGTTTTTCGTTTTGCACACATATATATTCGTAGGTTGTGCTTTGCACAGCGATATATTCGTAGTTTGTGCTTTGAACGACGATATATTCGCATGTGGAGTTTTTTGATCGTAGTTTGTTCTTTAAGTGTGTGCTTTGCACGACAATATATTATATTTGAAGTGCATGGCCGCGTGGTAACGCACTGAAATTCCGTGCGGAAGGTCGTTGATTTGAAGAACCCCGCGCTGTAGATTCGGGGCTATAAGGATGTCTATAACTTCCATCATACACATTCTTCAAAAGAAACGGATAAAAACATGCCAGTGTGCTCCGATCGTCTCACTTCAGGTGTGCCATCGGATCCAGTACAGCGGTGTGGCCGGTGAGTTTGCTGGTGTGCAACGGCTCTCTCACTTAAAGAGGAGAAAAAAGAATAAAGATACGAAAACCCTAAGGAACAGTTTTGCTTGCCATTATTGACGTCGGAATGGCGAGGGGATCCTCGATTACGAGGTCCAGCAACGACAACGATTTGTAGTTTGTGCTTTAAACGACGATATACTCTACTTTATGTTTTGCACGAGGATATTTCTAAGGTTGTCGTTCGTCCAACGATATACTCATAGTTTATGTTTTGCACGATAATATACTTGTAGTTGACGCTTTATAGCAACGTTTAAAAATATTCAATATTGTTTTGTTTTACAAGATTTTTATTATTATATTAGCCAATTGAATTAATTTACTCATTTATTTGTTAATCAACAAGTTTATTAAGCCTATGTTTATTATTCTTTATCCATAATAAATGTTAATGGCGGTGTCATTGATTAAAATGTTGAATAGGAATGGCTGTAGAAAAAGTAAAAACGACACTTAAATTTAATTGATTTGACATTTATTTTACTGATTTTACTTTATCTTGAAGTCGGTAAAAAAAGTCGATTTCGTAAGTGAAAGATTCAATCAAATAAATAGTGTTTGCAGTGCATTAAGATAAAAAAACAAATTTTACTTTTGAGATATCAAATGATGATGTTGAAAATTGGGAAATGATGTGTAAATAGTGAAGACAGCGTTTTATTTGCAGGTGACTTAATCGATTTTTCGAATGTGTTGCCGTATTTAGTCAGTTTGAATGACATTTATTAATTTATTTAACACTTTTATTGCAAATACAATCTGGCGGGATTATTGCCAGGCGGCAATCTCTTCCAACCAACCAGACAAAATAAAATTCAGCAAGTTACGTGGTCGCATAAATCTTTCAAATGACTATCCATCCCCACGAAATCTATAAACACATACGTGAGCATGTGTCCACGAACCCCACAAAGACGGACAATCACCCGAACATTCTTTTTCATATAAAGTGAGATATCACCATTCAAAAGGAAAGGAAGGGATGGTGGAGAGGAAAGGAAAAGAAAAATCAGGAATTTAACACATTATTTTACTGACTAGAAATTAAGAGTTTTTCAGTCGTTTCTTAAAGCATGCCAAGGACGGAGCGAGTCTTATATTGCTTTGTAACTGATTCCAGAGTCTCACTGCATGGACAGTAAAGGACGACGTAAAAAAAGAGGAGCGGTGAACTGGAAAGGCCAATAGACAATCTCTGTTTGAGCGTAGCGCTAATCAATTAGAAAGACGCTGAAAAATTTCAGCGAGATAAGAGGAGGCGGCGGGACAGTGAAGGATATTATACAATAGAGATTAAAGATATCATACAATAGACATTCTATTGGCATCAATTATATTACAATGTTTTCCTAACGTTATGTTGAGAATGAAGGTTGTAAAACGTCGGTTTATTTTTTCGTCAAGAAAATACGATTATACATATACTTCTTTAAAGTTTCTTTCCTCTTCGGAGGTTGGCGATCATAGCTATATTGATCTTTGAAACAGCATCTCTGAATAAGTCTTATTCTCACACTTTTCTGCCCTGAACTTTTACCTGTAATGTTAGTTGAGTTATGTATCTTAAACACTCCAACTCCCTTTTTTTATGATAGAAAACATGTCTTTATATTTACGAGTATAAATTTGTTTTAAAAGGTTATTATTACGGACTTGGTCAACTCATGACACTCCTAGTATTCTTCAATAGCACCACGTTTCAAAAGTTTCTAAAGGGTCTTTATTATTGCGCGTTTTTTTTCATTTTATTTTTTTTATTCTTGAATATAACACACAATTTGCATTGATTTCAAAAAAACGTTTTATTGGTCATTAAGGTATAATATATAACATTTAAACAATATCCGCCAAATGTCCATATCTTGCAGCTCCACAGATGTCCACTCTTTTGTCAAAATTTTCGATGACATTTTGGCATAATTGCGGTTCTAACTCACCAATAACACGAATAATTTCGTCCTTCAGCTCAGGAATTGATTGGGTGTCATTTTTATAGACGTGGTTTTTCACGTAACCACAGAGAAAATATTCCAACGGTGTCAGATCACATGATCTTGGTGGCTACTTAACATCACCGTTTCCGGAGATTACAATACATAAAATAATTCAACAATTTGAACGCGTTGTTGTAATGTATACGACTCCAATTTTTATAAATGTCATACATTACACTTCTCAAACGTCACAAGATCCAGGCAAGTTCGCGACGCCATCTGTGTTTTATCCAAGATTTAAAAAAAAACCGCTCAATTTAAAAGACCCTTTAGCTTCTTTGTGTTGGACTGAGTAAGTGTCTAGTTTCGACAGAGAATTTATAGTAACATGAAATTTGCATAAGTCAGTCAAGATTGAAATCCTTGTATCAGAGGAGATTCTACAATTTGTAGAAGCAGTTTAATGCCATCTCCACTCCTACTTTGATCTGTTGAGACTAGTACTACTATATTCAGCCAGCATCCCACATATTTAAAGTGTTGAACTGGCTCTGCAATTTTATTATTTACATCTAGAGATATAAATAATGAAAGTGAATTAAAACTAAGTATTGAAAATATATTGTGAAAAGATTCTCGATAGCGCATGGAGACAGAGGTATAAGGAAGAGCTCTAAATACATCTGTATGATGAACCTAGTGTAGTAAAAGTTTTGAAATTTGTTATTTTCTTTAAGTCGGTGCCATTGTTTTTGTTTATACTTTTGTTTAATAAACGTGCCTGTGGATTTTAAAGTGCAGATCTTTAAACTCAGACCCCAATAACTGAGTTGGATTATGATCTGATGTTGGAAGCGATGAGTCCTGCAACCTTATTATAAAGAAGAAAAATGTTTGACTTCTCAGCTCGTATTTCAATAATTAAGGAACTAGCCCAGTTTGTCATGTTACACGTTACTTGGAGGTACACCTGACAAAATGTTTTGTAACAGTGATGTGGTTGTAACTTATTATTTGTATAACTTGCATAACAAGACTGCGCAGATTGGGTAATCAATATGGGTATTGTATAGATTTTTATATGATTATGACTACTTACAGCAGTAAAGTAAAGAAGTTGTTGTTGCTAGGACAAATGGATAGAATTATATACATTAAATTTTTGTGTTGTTCCACTTATACTGATTTTAAATTATAACACTGCTAATATGTCAATGTTAAATTTTATTTGTTGTTGTTTTTTAATATTTGAATCAAAAAGGTCATTTGACCGTTGAAATAAAAAAAAAAAAGGAACACTTAAGTGTCGTATTTTTTTTTAATAAATAAATTAATCAAGACAAATCTTTCATGTTACTATTATACAAAGAGGTTCTTTGACAGAACTGTATCAGAGCACGAATAAACGAGACCAGTCAAACTTGAAATTGACTTCTTATTACTCTCCCAGGAGTGTGAAGTTTAGCCGATTTCAATAAAGGTGTGTGATGGACAGATACTGTTGGACAGCGCCGGACAATAGGTGATAAATAAACGGAACGAAAGGAGTTACGTGACCTGCGGTTAATCTGCGTTACCACCGCATTGCTTCTGCTGATGGTCACCGGAGTTTATTACAAGAGAATGGTCATCTTATTATATTGTAAGTGATTGTTCTTCTTCATTGTTGGGATTTGGGAAGTTGTGCAGATGAAAATCACTGTACATGTGGATATTTATTTGCGTATCTATTTCGATGTTTTTTTATCCATTGTGTACGGATTTCTCCTATTACGCAAAGAGGGTCTGCTTCTAGTTAGCTTATTCGTAAGAAATAATACCAGCCAGCATTATTATCATACTGCTAAGCGGTGCCGTGAATATATCGACAAAATAACTCAATTGGTTCAATATCTGTATACCACGCGTGACTAAGTGTAAAGCCATGATACGCGTTCTATAAGTTGGTATGTAGAACAGAGGGTGATTTTTTGCACGGCTATATTTATTAGCGACATATAAACCTAGAGCTTCTAATATCGCGGTACAGTTAAAGCAAACTTGAAAAACCTTTAGTAGGATTGTCGCAATGGATTCTTGCCTTCGTGTTTTGAGGCTTCTATAGTTATACACCGTGAGAAGTTCGGCATGGTGCGCATATTTTAGGTTATAGCCTTTTGTTCTGTACCATAGATATCTGAGGATTTCTTTTAGGACTTTTTCTATATTATTCTTATAGTTGAGCTGATGTAGAACTTAACACTTACGTTGTATACAGTACAACCTGGCGGGCTTATTGCCATGTGACAATCTTGTACCTCCATGATCTAATTGATAAACTGCCTACCTTACAGCCCGGGGGCTGTGGGTTTGATTCCTGTCGGTAGCCAGTTTTTTAAAATGGTTAGTTGTTTGGTTTTCACTTCAGGCTTGTTGAACACCTACCTATCTGGTTGATTGAAAAAATAAGTTTTACTTTATACAACAAAATTGCAATACATTACAATGATACCCATAGAAAGGATGATACGTTTGGGAAAATTTGGAAAAACGTTGCACAACCAAATTAATTCAATTTTGAGAGAGGTATGAGAGAAAATAAGGGAGTTTGAGAGAAAACAATGTCACTGACAAGAGCGCCATCTGGTGATCTAGCACATAAGCCACAGAAAGCATAAGTTTTGATGTACAATACTCTAAGAATAATACCAGTCTCGGAGTGAATCCGCCAGGATTGGAACCTGGGGCTGCCGACAGTTACTCGATAGAAGTTATTCGATACTTAAAATGAGGCGATGAAAGTGAAATCATACTATCAAATTGGATTTGGTTGCACTATCCACCTAACTAACCATAAATACTTGTGTTTAAGCAGACAATAAGTACATTGGTTTCTAAATGTTTGCACATATAGGTATATAGTTAATTCTTGTTCCTATCATGATTGTATACATTTATTGTATCTCTATTAATACACTTATAAGTTACTTAAGGCTTACAAAATATTAATTTGTTATTTTGTTATTTATTTATTTATTACTGGCGTATAATAAATAATATCGAATAGAATTATGCAATATGAAATATACTTTTCTCCCACACACAGGCGAAATCTACCAAATTTTTGCGGCTAGTGCCGGAATGGATTATTTTATATGTTTTATGTATATGATGTATTCATATTCAATAAAATTTAATGTTCAAATTCAATAAAATTTATTAATTAAACTCCATTTATTAATTTATTTTTTTCAGGTCCTTTGCATATTACAGGTTTCCCTAATTCGTACAAGGACCAAATATAACAAGTACAAAAAAAACATGTATAAAACAGTTCAATATTTTAAGACTTGTAAAAATGTATATGTTACACTTAAATACTGTGACAAAATGTAGCCTGTAAGATAATATAAAAATATTTAATTATTTCAAGTACTACGCTAAATTCAAGAGATTCTTCCTGAAGGAGCTGAGCGACACATGAAATACATCTATATGAGGACACCCACGGTTCAACAGTGTGATTGCTCTACCTACCGGCATCTCCAAAGGCAGGTTGGTTCGACTTATAGGTTGATAGAACAATCTGGGAGCGTTGTCTCAATATAATATATACTTTTCATGTAACTCTTTTGACATGTTTTATTTTTTGGAAGAATACGAATTAAAGAATAAGAGAAATCGATCATTGTAAAACGATAATACTTCAGTAAAAAGCTACTGAATTATTGGTCAACTAAATTGGTTCATATTTTGAAAAAAACACTTTTTCATTTTTGACCTTTCTTAAAATATTTCTCAATTTCGTGGGAACCTGTCAAAGAAAATATTACGGAGGTAGTGCACAGTGATCGAAAATACTTAAAGGCCCTCACAACATTCCGTATTACGCATGTCAATTATTTTTTTATACATTTATAACTTGTTCAAGTCATAATTATTAATGTGATAATCGTTATTATTGATTTTTTAAGATGATAAGTAACCTCAATCACGTGAATGGCATTGCGTCATTGCAGAAAGTTTTCTTCAAAAATTTATTGACAATATCTTTTATTGTATTTCCTCATCAACAATTCCTCGATATTGTTTTCCTCCAAAATGATACATTACGTTGTGCAAAGCGCTAACTAGTATACCGCATATTATTTAATCGTAAATTATTTTGTTATTTCACTAACTACATTAATCCCTGCTGCAGGTGTTTCTATCTCCTATTCTATTTTTCTGCATTTATCTAAAGACACAAATTGTAATTTCGAATATAGTAAAGTTCAAGTTTGACATACGTCACGAAAATTATTAAAAAAACGATGAATTTATAAACATTAGAGATATACAAAGCCATAAGGAAAAAAAGTAAGAAATAACCAAATAACACAAAAGGTTTCCTCACTCATAAACATTTTTCATGTGGGTCAATAGACCACAGACACTTCCGATGTATAATGACACCAGTCTGCCTTAAAGGGGATTCTACTCTAGAAATTAGAAAAATCGTTTTTTTTGTTTCTTGCATATTTTTAAAGTTTTGACATTTAAGAATATGTTCTCAAAAGCAAATTTTTGAATTCTCAATATTAATGACGTTATAGCTATAAATGAGGCAGCAATTACGCCGCACCGGAATGACTCAGACAATAATCTCAAAACTTTAAACGCGTTTTTCTCGAAATTACTTTTTTCGACCCGGTCGACATAAAATCTCAAGTTTTATTCAATTGATTGCTCAATTATTCAATTCAATATTTTTATATCGTTCCTACCTTGAAAAATTAAAAACTATCTTTATTACTATTTTTAAAAAAGTTGAAAAAAAGGGTAAAAAAATTGAATTTTTTTTTCAGATAGCCTCCATTTTACGTTTTGTATTTTTTTTCTCTTTGGTACCAACTACATGTAACGACAATTAAAAAATAACGACATTGTTTTTTTATCAAGAAACTGTGTATGATTTTTGTTTCACATTTACGAAAGAGTTCCAATCATGTCGACCAGCTCACCCCCTTTCTTATGACAAGATATAAGAGTTTGAAGAAACCTTCGGTATATGAGGTAGAAACATGTGTAGCGGGGATTAACGTAATTAATGAAATGACAAAGTAGATAATTGTTCAAGATTCTATTACGGAATTCTACAAAGTAAAAGCCGAAACTTTTCACAAATTAGTTTTATATCAATTTATCAAAGATTCTGTATTTCAATTTGGGCACCTCCATATTTGAAAATTTACATATATCATTTACATGTGTATGTGTAAATACTACTATATAACGTTATTTTCATGTTTAAGTCAGATAAATCGAACGAGTTGTTAGTAAAATGTTCAGGAGCCATTAAATATAGGTGAAGGTAGAAAATATTGGTGCTTAGTCCTTTCTACCTACTCTGAAATGGAAACGGCGTGAATGTTTACATCTGATTATTGACAATATATATGTTTTTAATCCGCTGTCAATCTTAGGCTAATTTTTGTCAATTTTTTTTTTCCTTTTTTTTTTACTTTTTATGATGGTTTCTGTAATGACGGCGAAAATACACAATGTTCAAAACGCTCATGACGTATTTTCTATTCATTGATTCGCTATAGACAATTTTGTAAATAACCTGGGCCAATGTCAAAATTTGCTAAGATGATAGCCCACAAAAGTATTTTGGTGCCATATTTTTGGCTAAAACGATTTTTATATGACATACGAGTATACACATACCGGCAACCTCCGTGGCCTAGTTGGATAGTTGCCAGTCTTCGACCCAGATGCTTTGGGGTCGATTCCCGATTGCACGTAAATGATGGCTTCCTGTCAGGTTGAAGAGTTTGTCTTGTAATAATATTTGCACACTTTGAAATAAAAAGTAAATTCGATATATGAGTGAGTAACGAAAGATTAAAGCAAATTGAAGAATCTACTATTTAGGTAGTATTTTCTTAAATGACGAAAAAGTTACGAGGCATATCGAACGACGTGTAGCAAAAGGAAATCAACCGAAGGGGACAATAAATATATTATATGTACTTGAACTGAATAGTTCACAACAGTATTTAAGTATTAACTATGATGTATGGGTGTGTAACGTGAACCTAGAAAAATATCAAGAGGAACATAATAAATGCTGTAGAAATGCGTGCTTTAAGACATGGAGTGACAATGTATGACATAATACGGAATAAAGCAATTAGGAATGGATGTGAACGTAGCAAGGCTGATGTGTTGAGTATGATTAAGAAAAGCACTATACGACGGTTTGGGCATGTGGAACGAATGAATGAAGTAATACTGACAAAACACATATATAGGGCAAATGTGAATGGAAACCGTGCGAGAGGAATACCAAGGAAAGTATGGTTCGATCAAGTGAATGATATTCTGAAAGAAGGAAACTCAGATTAACCGTAGAGGTTGTATATAAGAAGGTGTATAGATGTAGAAGAAGCTAAGGAAAGTCTGATGCTCAGTTTTATCTGCCTATCCCGACAGAGAAATGGTGTGATGATATGTACAATATGTATGTACGAGTATATAAATAACCTGCCATTTTTTCTAAATAAACCTTAATTGTTAAAACTAACTTATCCCACCTTGGCGTATGGAAGTGAAGCATGAACTGGGCTGAAGAAGGAAGGAAAAGTAAGATCAATACTGTGAAGATATGTGTATAGAAATGTTTGAATATGAAGGAGGCGAAAGTTGTTTAATTGATTGAAAGAATTTGGAGATCTGTTGTCGGAGTGTTGAACCGTATGGTTTGGCTTCTGATGCTAACATTTCGAAAACGTTACAATTTTCATTTTCAGGGCTTGTTCATAGTAAACTACGCCATAAACGACGGCAAAGTTGACCACAAACAATACCTTAAGATTAAAATTGCAACGTTTTCGAACGTCGGCATCAAAAGCCATAACAATTGGAACAACATTCCAAAATACCTTATACAACTGATCCGTGAAATAACGAAAGCCTCGAAACATATATTTTCTCTCTGCCTTTCCCCCAAGAGACGTGGCTTAGTGATATGTTTGTATGTAATTAAATTTTAATATCGAAACATGAACTATTTCTATGAAAAATAAATACAGAATATTCAAAAACCAATTTGAATGGGTTTCGTTTTGTTTCGGGAAGTTAAAAAAACGATGAAGTATGTATATCAAAGTCTGCGCGCGTACTTTTATTTCCAGGTTATAATGTGTCCATACAACAAAAATTCTGATACATTTTTCCCACAAGTTTTGCTTATCATGTAAAAAAAGTTACACGGTAAAAAGTGTATAATTAATCAGTTATAAAAGGGGAAATTTCTTCATTGAACACCCCAAAAATGGAACAATTATATTACATGTACCCTTTACTCCGTGTCTTAAATTTGTATTCCGTAATTAAATTTGGCATATTTATCTTAATACCTAAAAGGATCTATCTACATGAAACCAAACAAAATATTAAGTTTCTACCAATAAGTAAAAAAATAAAACCATAAAAGTTCAATTTATAATAGTTTAAATGGATTGTAAAATCTTTTTTGATTTGGTGGTATATGTTTTGTTACTCTTCAATCAGTTTTCGTCGACTTAATGTATTTCATACAATGTCCACGTAGATCAGGCCTGAGCAATATTTTCAACATGAGGGCCGTATTAATAACATTTATTTTTTACCCGTAGTAAAAATTTAACCATTGCGTCTTTAGAAAATATGTGGAAAAACTTATACGATAAAAGTAAAACAAGTAATTTATCAATAAAAAAAATCAATGAGTTTCTTTAATATCAAGGTTGTGCTTAGTACTTAAGATTTGTATAACGTTTGAAACATTTGTAAAATTTTTTTCCAATAAAATTTCGGAACGCAATTAGAATGAACTCCAAATCAGTACCAAAGTTCGTCGCCAGTAAAATTTATCAACATTAATGCATGTTTATTTTAAAAAAAACTCGTATTTACTTGCATAAAAATACTCATATACTTGTTTTGGTGATAGGCTGGATAAAAAGATCTAGAGGACTCCATCAGGCGAAGGTTTATTTAAATTTAAATGGTTGACTTTGAGGGTGGAAAATTTAGAAAGAAGAAACCGAATAGAATAAATATGTAATGAGATGGATATTTGAAAAAAAAATGTATATTTTTCAAATCCATTTTTGGGTAGGGTAGGTTAATAAATGTAAGTTTGAAACTACATTATAAGCACATAAAAAATTTGAATTAAATTGCGCTAGGACATTAGAAACTGCTCTGAATTCGCAACAATTCATTTCTAATAGATAGGAAAAAAAATTGGCATGTTTAACAATTCATGATTGGTTTAATTTATTCGATAAAAAAATAAAACAAATGATTAGTTCTTAGTTTGTGGAAAATTAGTTATTTTAATAGAACAATTAATCACTAAAATTTTGACTGTGCTTTCTATGTTGTTTGGAAAAGATGATTAAGTAAAATGTGTATTTAAGTGGACTATAGTTGAACTTCTATATGTATCGAACCTCTTTGGTTGTTTATAAGATGTTCGACTTCCAGTACGGTAGTTGATTTTTTTTTAAATGTCGGTCTTGTTTTCACTTCAGACCTTTTTAACATCTTTGTGGTTGTTTGAAAGAGATTTCAAGACATTCACCAAATTGTACCTTTACCAAACCAATTTTTTATACAATTTCTAGAAACATCGAAAATTTACGTGATGGATTGCGGGCCGTAACTTATCCAGATCTGATGTAAATTCTACTTCAGAAACTGTTGTTTGTATTGTGGCGGACGTATGACTGTGTGATGTGTTTGTATGAAGAATGAAGAGCGTGTATGTGTTGGTAGTCTCATGAGAACCAAAGACGTGATTTCCTCGCTACTGGTCGGGCTATAAAACCAAGGAGATCACCAATGGCACGGTTATAAAGTTTAATATTCTTATTTCACTTATTAAAAATTAACCCAACGAGCATATTACCATATGGAAATCTCTTCAAATCAAACTGAAAATAGTTTCATAAACTAGTGATAAAGTTTATGAAGTAAATATCGCATATGACAAAATAATATCTCGTAACACACAGTCTAAATTTTACACGATACGAAAAAAAACTTAGTATATCAGTGTTTACTAACGCGATGCAAGGTATTATTTTAATCAAAATCATAAAAGGTATCTAGTTACTATCATTTTTTGTAGTTAAAGATTTTGCCAAGTTGATGTTCAATCATATATTTTTTTATCTTAGTTGTAGGATACGAGGTATTGTTTTACCATTAACGGTAAACGAAATGTTTATGAAGAAAAATCTATTTTCATTTGTGTAAAATTATAAATAGACGAATGATAAAATAATACAAAACGATTATTTTGATTTATTATTTAAAATTTTGTTCGTCTATTTAACATATTTCCACTACTTTTCTTTACAGATGTGTGACAGTTATCTAATTGATATATTTTTACGTGTTTTATTAAGTACTGATTTCCACTATCGCTTAGCAATTACCTTCGTGATATATTTCCACTAGTTAAAGACTATTGTATAGCAATAATATACTTGATATTTTCCACTAATTTGTGCAGACTATTGAAAATCAATAATATACTTAATATTTTCCCACTAATTAATTAAGACTGTTGTATAGTAACAATACACTTGATATTTTTCCACTCATTTACTAAGACTATTGGATAGCAATAATAAAATTTATATTTTCCACTAATTTATGACTATTGGATTGCAACAATATACTTGAAATTTTCCCACTAATTTATTAAGACTACTGGATAGCAACAATATACTTGATATTTTTCCAGTAATTTATTAAGACTATTGGATAGCAACAATACACTTGATATTTTTCCAGTAATTTATTGAGACTATTGGATAGCAACAATATACTTGATATTTTTCCAGTAATTTATTAAGACTATTGGATAGCAACAATATGCTTGATATTTTTCCAGTCATTGATGAAGACTATTGGATAGCAACAATATACTAGATATTTTACAGTAATTTATTAAGACTATTGGATAGCAACAATACACTTGATATTTTACCACTAATTTATTAAGACTATTGGATAGCAACAATATACTTGATATTTTTCCAGTCATTGATGAAGACTATTGGATAGCAACAATATACTAGATATTTTACCAGTAATTTATTAAGACTATTGGATAGCAACAATACACTTGATATTTTTTCACTAATTTATTAAAGTTATTGGATAACAATAATATAATATTACTTGATATTTTACCACTAATTTATTAAGACTATTGGATAGCAACAATACACTTGATATTTTTTCACTAATTTATTAAAGTTATTGGATAACAATAATATACTTGATATTTTACCACTAATTTATTAAGACTATTGGATAGCAACAATACACTTGATAATTTTTCACTAATTTATTAAAGTTATTGGATAACAATAATATACCTGATATTTTACCACTAATTTATTAAGACTATTGGATAGCAACAATACACTTGATATTTTACCACTAATTTATTAAGACTATTGGATAGCAACAATATACTTGATATTTTTCCAGTCATTGATGAAGACTATTGGATAGCAACAATATACTAGATATTTTACCAGTAATTTATTAAGACTATTGGATAGCAACAATACACTTGATATTTTTTCACTAATTTATTAAAGTTATTGGATAACAATAATATACTTGATATTTTACCACTAATTTATTAAGACTATTGGATAGCAACAATACACTTGATATTTTTTCACTAATTTATTAAAGTTATTGGATAACAATAATATACTTGATATTTTACCACTTATTTATTAAGACTATTGGATAGCAACAATACACTTGATAATTTTTCACTAATTTATTAAAGTTATTGGATAGCAACAATATACTTGATATTTTACCACTAATTTATTAAGACTATTGGATAGCAACAATACACTTGATATTTTACCACTAATTTACTAAGACTATTGGATAGCAACAATATACTTGATATTTTTCCAGTCATTGATGAAGACTATTGGATAGCAACAATATACTAGATATTTTACCAGTAATTTATTAAGACTATTGGATAGCAACAATACACTTGATATTTTTTCACTAATTTATTAAAGTTATTGGATAACAATAATATACTTGATATTTTACCACTAATTTATTAAGACTATTGGATAGCAACAATACACTTGATATTTTTTCACTAATTTATTAAAGTTATTGGATAACAATAATATACTTGATATTTTACCACTTATTTATTAAGACTATTGGATAGCAACAATACACTTGATATTTTACCACTAATTTATTAAGACTATTGGATAGCAACAGTATACTAGATATTTTACCAGTAATTTACTAAGACTATTGGATAGCAACAATACACTTGATATTTTTTCACTAATTTATTAAAGTTATTGGATAACAATAATATACTTGATATTTTACCACTAATTTATTAAGACTATTGGATAGCAACAATACACTTGATATTTTACCACTAATTTACTAAGACTATTGGATAGCAACAATACACTTGATATTTTTTCACTAATTTATTAAAGTTATTGGATAACAATAATATACTTGATATTTTACCATTAATTTATTAAGACTATTGGATAGCAACAATACACTTGATATTTTACCACTAATTTACTAAGACTATTGGATAGCAACAATATACTTGATATTTTTTCACAAATTTATTAAAGTTATTGAATAACAATAATATACTTGATATTTTACCGCTAATTTATTAAGACATTGGATGGCAACAATACACTTGATATTTTACCACTAATTTACTAAGACTATTGGATAGCAACAATATACTTGATATTTTTTCACAAATTTATTAAAGTTATTGAATAACAATAATATACTTGATATTTTACCGCTAATTTATTAAGACATTGGATGGCAACAATACACTTGATATTTTACCACTAATTTACTAAGACTATTGGATAGCAACAATATACTTGATATTTTTTCACAAATTTATTAAAGTTATTGAATAACAATAATATACTTGATATTTTACCGCTAATTTATTAAGACATTGGATGGCAATAATATACTTGATATTTTATTAAGACTATTGGATAACAATGATATGCTTAATATATTTCTTCTAATTTTATTACAAAGAATTAAGAAATAAATTTTAATGAAATTGTTGGATGAAAATCATATCTTTGATATGTTTCTACTTGTCTCATCAATACATTGAATAACAGTAATGTACTTGATGTATTTCTTCTTGATTTATCAAAACTGTTGGACAGCAATAATTTACTTGATTTGTTTTATTTAGATTATTGAATAACAATAATCAATAAGATTAATAAATGAAATTTTAATAAATAGAATATAATAATATTTTGTCATAAGAGGATATAAGTTTTAAATTAGTGATTAACTTTATCTGCTGCGTTACTTTATTGTGATTTACTTTATAAATAAATAAATAAATATAGGTTTATTGATAGCAACATAGCGTGTACATAATATATTTAAATACACTTCAAAAACACATAAATGGCAGAAAACACATTTAAGAGAGATGGTATCAAAAGGTCTGGGCTCATCTAATAACATCTTCCCGACCAAGATACACCCCGCCAATATAAGGCGAGCCCAGCCGCAGGGACACCAGATGTTTTTCAGCCCACACCCTTGCACATGTAGAATAAGAAGAAAAAAAAAACAGAAAATAAACATATATCAGAAAAAAAAGCAAATCCACAAATACCACCCCATATTAATTCAAACAAATAAATAAAGGTTCCTTAACAGCAACACAATGTGTACATATATATGGTATAATAAATTAATTCCTAAATCGCACATATATCTCAAAATAAACTGCAGAAAATACATTTAAGAAAGAAGACGTTAAAAGGTCCGGGCTCATCCCACAACATTCCCCCGGCCGAGATACACGCCATTAATATAGAGCGAGCCCGACCGCAAGGACATCGGGGGGCTTACAACCTACACCCCTTGTATATCTGTTGCGTTACTTTATTAAATTACTCTTTAATTGTATACAGTACAACTAGACATGTTTACGGCTACGTTTCGATCTCTTTAAAACAACAAGATAAAAATTACAGAAGATTTGAGTGAAAACCAGACTTGAATTTCCCACATACGAACTGGTAGGAATCGAACTCATAACCTCTACTTTGAATGTAAGTCGTCTTCCTAACTAGGATAAAATGTGTCGTCGTAGGAGAAAAAGTGATAAGTATCAAAAATAGAAAAACATATATCACATGAAGTTTTGATGTGGAGGAGTCAAGTTTCATTAATATATCCAAATGTAGAGATCCAACCTCTCCGTCAACCCTCAAAGGGAGAGAGCGTATAGAGTACACACGTATGTATGTAAATCAAAGCATTCCTACGCCACTAAGCACATATAATCAAAACTATGGCAGCGTGATTTTGATAGATTTCTAAATGAGTTGATTTCGTCACGACTGATTCTGTAATGGACTATGATATGTGATTTATTAAGTTACCATCGAAGTATGGTCAAAATTATGGCAAATGGTGTGAAAACATTGATTTCGCCACGTTGCGTAATAAATCAACTGATCTGACGAGCGGAGGAATTGAAATACTCGCATGTTAATCACGAATAAGTTAAACACCAGGTTTCATTGTTAATTGAAGTCTTTTTCACTTACAGACATACATACCATCACGCCATATCCCTATCGGGGTAGGCAGAGAAGACAGAGTGCCAGACTTTCTTATCTCGATACACTCTACAATGTAGAGTGCTCCTTCAGCTCCTTTTATAAATTTTGACATTGAAAAACTATCCAGCTGTATCGTCGAAATTTTTTAAGAAGATGGCCCTTCATCAGAAATGGAATTGATAGAATTTCAATGTTATTTGTCGCTTAAGGGTGTTGCCTCAACTGTAGAATCTGTATGGTCTTTCGTCCCAAAAAAAAGTATCCAATTTTAGTTCGTATTGCGCTCAAAATGAAGGAATTGTTTTGTTCTACTTACTTATGTGAATCAATGTTTTCCACTATGAAGATGGTTAAAAGTAAATACAGAAACTCACACATGTAAATCTTGATAATTGCATTCGGATTGGAGTGACAAGGTACTCATCGAGAATTGAAAAAAATGTGGAGGAAAGTGAATGCCACTAATTCTTTTCACTAATTATTTTTACTTTTACTCACTTATTTCAAGATATTTTTCAATTATTATTTTTTTATAAATAAATAATTCAAGTACTCATTTAATATTTTATTGGAAGTCCGATGTCCTTATTTATTTGAAGTAATATAATAATATTGTGTATGGTACGATAAAGGACGATGATAAAACATTATAAAGAAGGAATATGTACTCGTATATGTTAAGTAGCTCACCAGACAATTTCAATTTCCGAAAGTAGCTCACATCCTTATTGAGTTTGGCGACCACTGCTCTACATCAAGAGTTCCCAAAGTGGTCGATATTGACCCCCTGGGGTCGATTCGATTTTTCTAGGGGTCGATAGTTTCAATAAAAAAAATTGGGGGTCGACGACAGCAAAAATAGACCCATACTACTGCTATTGATTTGTTACTTCAAAATATCTATGATTCCAATAGGTACCTAATTAAGAAGAAAAATAATAAAAAAAACACTTTTTTGATAAAAACACATTAACATACATACCAAACTTGTGAATGAAAAAGTAAAATATGTCATTAAAAGAGTGTTTTTTTTGCTTTAATTTTCGTTAGCGCAGATTTCAATATTAAATGTTGCACAAGATAATGCCATAATCCGTGGTACTTTTATCTTTTTAAATCCTTAATTACAAGTGATTAAAATGAAAAGTTTGATATCTTGTGAAATATTTAATATCGAGTAGTGTAAAAACTTATTAATTTGAGTAAGTAAAGTAAATGAGGGTCGACGGTTTTAAAAGTTTTTGGTAAAGGGGTCTGCGGCCGAAAAAAGTTTGGGAACTCTTGCTCTACATCCTTCGTGTCTTCCACATCCACACAGCTTGTCATAAAATTCCTACGACTTCTCTGACTTTTTTATGTGTCCTATCAAAATATCATTCACTTGATCCAACCATACTTTCCTTCGTCTTCTTCTTACACGCCTTCCATTCACATCTGCACTGTATACATTCTGTAACTCTTTATTCATTCATTCGTTCTTCATGCCCAAACCATCTTAACGTTCTCTTCTTCATCTTACTTAACAGACCAGCCTTAAGTTTGCATTCATCCCTTATTACTTCATTCTGTATTCTAAAATACTCGTACATTGTCACTCTGTGTATGCTTCACACTGCACGCATCGAACCTTTGTTTTTTTTGTTCATTCATTCATTCCGCATGCCCAAATATTTTCAGAGTGCTTTTCTATATCTTCCTTAACACAGCCTTAAGTTCACATTCTGGACAATTGTTAACGCCACGTAAATTAAGTTTTTTTTCGGTACCGTATTCACGAACAGAGTTGTTAAGAGCATCACCACTTGCACATGGAATGACTTTGTTGAATGAATTTTCTCATATCGACATATTCCACACCTAGGTGGATAAATTGATTTTAAACACATTAATACACTTTGTAGGTATAACTGAGTCACTTCACTGGTGAGCTTGAGTAACATTGTTTCTGTTGGCATTATGGTACATTTAGGCTAAATTGTATTTTTTACTTGATATTTGATGTAATTGGGTTAAACCAGTATCATAAATAAAATAAAATAAATTAATCCCCTACTCATTTCATTAGGCTGTTATATATTGTTACCTCAAGTATTTATTTCGGTGTACTCATTTCTACAACGTTTATTCCATGTGTGTGTGCCCCAAACAGCCTCTGAGGTTTCACCTAGGCCTTACTCGTTTTTATTCTTTGACCATCTGCTACAAAGACATTCGACATCCTGATCGTCTAGATATTAAGCAACTTAATAATCCAGTATAGTAGAGACGAATAATGTATCACCTTTGATATTTCCCCATAAAATAAATTCCTTTACGTTTCTGACTACCCACAAGGAAATAGGTCTCACTAACCTTCTTAGGATAATTATCGAAATTCCAATAAAAGTTTATTAATTAATTATGGAGGCTATTGAGTATTGCACAGCGATGCATCGTTAATTTACAGTTAATGCAATTATCAATTTAATTACGTCGGTCAGCTGTGCCCAACCCATATAAAATAATCACGATCTTAATTACAGGATCAAGAATACAAACAAAATAAAACGAAGAATTTTATTTTTTATATAAAATTAAAACACTGTTATTTTGTTTTATTCCACTTTATTGCATATCTCAATGCATTTCAACACTTGCTGTTTCATCATCAGGTGGTATTTAAATAACTATTTAATTTAAAATTTTATTTAGTTTAAATCATTCATTGATATTACAAATCGAGTTTATTTATTATTGTATATAGCTTACATATGCAGGTTAAATCCAATTACATACAAATCTTAAAGATAAATGTAAAAAACGTATAATGTAATTTCATTGCTGAAAAAAGTTCAATGTGCTTTCTTTAAAATAAATCTTTCAAATGTTGAAGATGTCAATATCCAAGGCCCTATTTAAATGCAACATCACAAAGGATCAAGGAACACTTGATAAGTGAGTTCTATTTATTGCCAATTTAAACAAGTAAATATTTATGTATCTTAAATAGTTGTCAGTAACATAAAACTGTATATTTTCCACTGTAGTTGGATTAGATGTTGCTTCTCTCTGCAACCTAAAGAGATTTCGACGGTCAAATGACCTATTTATAAGAAGAGATTCTCACATCCCTCCTCACGCTTAGATTTTAGTATCCCAACATACCTAGAAAAAAACCTTGCAATAATAGTGTCACGGGTATGTACGAGACATCATGTAGTAATCGAGAAAAGTTTGACTACCTTTAAAAAATAATAACCTTTAAAAAAGAATCCATGGCCCAGTTGGTAAGACACTAGTTTTCCACAAAGGGGTATAGAGATCGATTTCCAAAGGTAAATAAATAAATATAAGTTCATTGCTAGCAACACACTATGTACATATATAAATACATTAAAAAATCGCAAATACTATATCTCAAGATATATACATTTAAAAGAGAAGCTTTTAAAAAGTGGACTCATCTCATAACACCCCTCCCCCCCCCTCCCGGCTGAAATACACTCCACCCATATAGGGCGATCCCGGCCGCGAGGACATCAGATGCTTTTCAGCCCACACCCTAAAACAGATCAAGTTTTTTACTTGTTCACGTGCAATATTATTTTCAATACATACATTTTCTTCTCGAATAATGGCAGTGAACTCATATACAAAGGGTCGCAAAAAATGTATCCACAATTTTAATGATTATAAAGTCTGTATTTATTAGTATACAGTTCCCTTTCAACTTTCACCATAAACTACATAAATCTGTTTTTTTTATACTTAACGCCTGTTTTCAAATTGATGGCCATTCTGGTCTAGACATCACAAACATCGAGAATAATTTCGTTTGGTATTTTTGGGCACATTCTCTTTCAATGGCTACTCGTAATTCATCAATGGTTTCAGTTTTTTTAGCATAAACTTTATTCTTGAGAAATCCTTAAAAGAAAAAGTCTAGTGGTGTGAAGTCTGGTGAACGCGCAAGGTAATCTACAGGACCTCTTCGCCCGGTCCATCTGTTTGGCAGGTCTTCATTAAGATAGGCCCTTACATCATGGTGGTAATATGGAGGCGCTCCATCTTGATGAAAATAAAAGCCCTCATCATGAAAATCTTCGTGAATACGTGGCATGGCTGATTCCTGTAGTAAATTCAAGTGAGCGGCACCGGTTATGATACCTATACCATATCTTCAATGTCAGCGTTCGTAGATGTTCTTGGTCTTCCGGAACGTTGTTTATGGACATTCTGAACAGTTCCATCTGCTTCAAACTTATCTCTAATTCGTCTGATAGTATGATAGTAAGTCTAGTAGGCGGATCAGTTTAAAATTGTCTCCTAAATCGTCTTTGCACTACTACCGCGTTTTCGTACTTCCAGTAGCACTTCAAAATAAACGTTCTTTGTTCGAAACTTAGTCTGGTTGAGCCATTATTTGTCAACGGTTAAACAGCAATTTACCAGCTTTTAAAGTGTGTATACATTTTTTTGCGACAGCCTGTATACGAAAGAGTATACACCAGTGTCAAGTGATGTCCACTTCACATGATCTCGTTAGTTCTTTTCACATGGGTGACATTGGCACACTTGGTTGCCGCATTCGTAATTTTGATTATATTAAATCAACTTAATCAAACACAATTTATTAGGCGGAGTTGATTTAGTATACTCAAAATGACCTCCATGGGTATATCAGTGATTCTTAACCCGGAGCATCGATTACTGCGACTGAAGATAATATTGTTTCCTAGTCACCCTCCTCAACATATCCGCATCATTAATTTGGATATGTTGAGGATTACTATTCGAATTAATTAATGTGTTGATGGACAATTTGTTGAAAATTTTGTGACGCAAATAATTAATAATTCTCATTGAGAGCCTAATCACTAACACCTCTAACGGATTTACAACAATAAATTAATATTCCCTAAGGCCAGTATAACTTGGTTATGACTTGAAATATAATAATGGGAGGCAACGCGCAGACACAATTAGTGGATTTGTAGTTAATGTGGTATTGATAACGCCTATTGCCTAAATAATCGTTCATCACCTATTTTCTCGTTAGGTTTATATAACAATGATCACATATGTCACATATACATACCATTATGCCATTTAATCAGATACATACCATCATGCCATTTCCCTGTCAGGGTAGGCAGGGAAATATCATGATATCGGCACATCCTTCGCAACTTCTACATTCACACACTTCATAAAAGTCATACGATTTTTCTGACTTTCCACGTTTCCTTCTTTCAAAATATAATTTACTTAATCCAACCATACTTTTTTATTTTAGTCTACCATACTTTCCACTCACATTTGCAATATATATTTATTCTATTAGACTTTCTTTATTAATTGTTCTACATATCCAAACGATCTCGGAGTAGTTTTTCCATATTATTCTCGTATTTTGTTATACATTGTCGCCCTTTATATTCTTTTCAATGCACGCATTTCTACAGAATTTATTTAGCTAATTTTAGTATTTTTATACATCCACGTTTCACTCCCATACATCAAAGTTGTTACTTAAATACTGCTGTGGACTATTATCTTAGCAAATTTTGATACTATTCGGTTCGAGTATACTAGTATATGTTTAAGTGCCCCATTGAATTTGTTTCCTGTCGCTTTACACCTTTTGATATATTTCGTAACTGTTCCTTCATCTGAGAAAATACTACCTCAATAGCAGAACTATTCACTTTTCTTCTTTCTCTACAGGGCAAAATCCTTCCACTGGTTTCCGATGAGTGTTAATTTAATTATTATATATGGTGTATTGTGTTAATATTTCTGCAAATGCTGTTTAATTAATTATTTGCGTGAGTAAAACATCCCGTTTAATGAACAGTTAAATGATTTGTTTTAGTAATCGCAAATTAACAATAAACATGCACGTGTTATTTTCATATAAGTTATAGTAGAAAAGTTCCCACGACAATTAATATAGAAACAGAAATCTGTGCACAAACCACATGTAAGGATGCATGCGATATCTATACCAACAATGGGGATTTCCCTTGTGACGACCTTTGCGGCCTAGTTGATGAATCTTCTCTTCCAGCCCGGGGGCTGCGGGTTCGTTCCCTTATATTTGAAAAAAATGGATTCTAGTCTGTATATCTTTAGTATAATGTCACTCCTCAAAATATCGTCAAAAATATTCAGTAGCTCCGAATATGAACTTGCGTTATGCTCAATAAGAAATTGCCTTATGGCATTTCCAATGCATTGCTCTTCCTTCTTTCTATCGTCTTTTACTGTCTACATCATCAGCCTCTGGAACCAGTTATCGGCTGCTATAAGGTCTTTGTTGATTGGCTTTAAACAGCGACTTGTTAATAACGTTCGATGACGAAATGCGTTTCTCAATAACTCATATTTTCTTATCTTCCCCATCATTCTTATCCTTTTGCTATCTTTGGTAATATTTACAAAAAAAATATTTTTACTGTTTTAATTTATTTTTTTCTTAAGACAAGTTGAATTATTTGGTATTTTCAGAAATAACATTGTAAGCTTTCACTTTGAAATTGGCATGAATCTTTAGGATATGTGTCCTAGAGGGAAGAGATGATGATGATTTGTTGATAAATAAAACTCGTTAGATCGCAATGCGGAAAGAGAGATTTTATTGGTAACGTAGGTATTTATACTATTCCCGTGTGTGTGCGGGAATGCGAGCATGATATCTCGCCGTCTCGTTTCTACATCCGCAAAACGATTAATGTCGTATGTGGGTGATAATTTATTTACGGAACTGGCGAGACAGGTGTGGTGCGTTCTCGCTCTAGTATGGAATGAGCTCCGCATCGGCTATGAGTTGAATGACCGGACTTTGTACTTGTATGTTTTGCATTGCTAAGGAATGCAAAGGTCATTTCATCGGTCATTAACCGCGTGTGCGACCGCCACAAATCTGTGAAACTCTAGTCTGCTTTTTTGGAAGAGATTGCCACATGGCAACACACCAAGTTAAACTTTATATAATGAAAACACATTAATACAACGTTGTAAATATTATGATGTCATAAATATAACTAAGAAATTGAAATAGTTTGGACAGGCGGAAAGAATAAATTGTAAAATGCATGGAGGATAAATACATTTATCTTAAATTAAAGGGGATTGTTACTTGTTTAGTAAAACTGTGTATTCCACTAAATATAACGGTATAACCCTACTTGTCTAAAGGTTGTCATCTAATTATTAGGGGAGCACAAACAAGTTTTTGTGCTCCCCTGATGATGAAGTAAAAACCTAAAAAGCACTAGGGCTATACCGTTATATTAAATGGAATAAACAGTGTTTGACTACACAATTTACAATGTCTTCATGCCTCCATAGCGTTAACGTCTCAACTATAAATAATATAAAATATAATAAAAGGAGACTATGGAAGAAAAGATGGAGAAGCAATGATAATCATTCTGATTTCTTGGTTACTATACCTTACTTCTGATGCATTATTACCTTGTCAAGTACTTTAGCATCCATGATGATGGAGGCTAAAGTACTTGACAAAGTTTTGAGGCATGAGTAGAGAGCCCTATGTCCCTGTCTCTTCAGCCACTGTTGTCTTTATCCAACAGTCTATATCTGTTCCGATCAAGCGGTTTGGCCTCTAAAGGTTTATAAATTCACTTGTCTATAATTAACCTTTGGTCATCTGCCCTGTGATGATAGCTGATTCAAGCTTTTGCAGCCGTACGGACGACCTATGTAATCTAGTTGGTAAAAGTCTAAATTGCTATTCGAGGGTTTTGTCTCGATTGCCGATAGTACTAAAAAAGATTTAAAAAAAAAAGGTTCCCACTCTGGTAAAATAGTTTGTCTGATAACAATACTCTCGTGCGTTAGACAGCGGTGTACGAGGGTTGCTACTTAAGTTTTGAGACATACAAGTAAAAACAAATATTTATCATCGAAAATGGCTTTATCGTTTTTCAAAATACTCTTCATGAAGGTCAATACACTTTTGCATGCGTTTGAACCAATTTTCGAAGCACTTTTTCCACTCCGAATGAGGTAACTTCAAAACATGTGTTTTGAACGCATCGACCGCTTCTTCAGGCGTCGAAAAACGTTGACCTCGCAATTTATTTTTGATGTTCGGGAATAAAAAGAAGTCATTGGGTGCCAAATCAGGGCTGTACGGCGGATTACCCATCAATTCGATGTTTTGAGTGCTCAAAAAGTCACTTGTTTGAGCCGATGTGTGAGAGCTCGCATTGTCGTGGTCAAAAATGATACGTCTTCAGCGGTTGGTTTCCCTCATTTCTTCGAACACTTCTGGCAAACAAATGTTAGTGTATCATTCAGAATTGACCATACGACATTCCACTAAAGGTACTATTGCGACATGACCATTTATACCGAAGAAACAAGCCACCATTTGTTTCCAAGTGCTTCGTGCGGGAACCATTTTTTTTGGATTTGGCTCGTCTTAAAAGACCCATACAGTCGACTGCTGTTTACTTTCTTGCCCATATGCATATATCCATGATTCGTTGCCTGTCACAATCTTATAGACGTCTTTTGAAGCACCGCGATCGAATTTTTTCAACATTTCTTTGGACCAATCGACACGAGCCTTTTTTTGAGAGATTGTCAAATTATGCGGTATCCAACGCGAACAAATCTTTTTGACGGCCAAATGTTCATGCAATATTGAATGTATGCAAGTGGAACTAATGCCCAAGCATGCCTCAATCTCACGACTTATCGTGACTTATCACATAACGATCTTGCAATATCAGTTTACGCACAGCATTGATGTTTTCTGGCACAACAACCGATTTTGGATGACCTTCACGAAATTCATCGTAGAGCAAACTACGATCTTGATTGAATTCAGAAAATCAGCGAAACACAGTGGCCCGGGATGGTGCTTCATCACCAAAAGTCGAAGCGAGTTGATCGGCACACTGTTGTTGAGTTAGTCCACGTTGAAAATCATCGCACGAAAAAGTTCACGATTTAATTCCATTTTTGGCCGAGATGAATTTTTCAAGTCACTGTAAACAACACAAATATCACGCGTATGAAAAAACTTTCTGAGCACGTATACCATTAAAAACGTCAAACTTTACGATGCTGATGTCAGATTTGACGTATCTACACTGGTGTTGCCATATCTCAAAACTTAAGTAGCAACCCTCGTATATGTATATGCGGTAGCATTGCCAAGGAAGACGAACTACAATTAAACCTTTTTAGATCCCCTAATGTGTATAACACATTCGGCTTTAGGTGGAAAGTGTGCAGTGTTTTATATATAATCATACATTTTGATAATACTTCCAAAAAAGGGTTTTCTGACTTGAACAATCGTTTAGTCATTCATTATTTCTACGTTTCCAAACCATCATAAAGCTCCTTTCTTCAGCTTACTTAAAACATTAATTTTATCCACGTATTCATTTCTAATTTCTTCATTCCGGTTTCTTCCATTCATTGACATTCCTTATTTTTTGTATACAAATCTATCATTTGATGTCACTATATCAGAGAAGCCAATAAATAAATCACCCACATACTTAGTTTTGTTTGTCGGTGTGGGTTTACGTAACAAAATTTAACAAACAGCATGTTGTTACAACAACTGTCACTGAATGCCGATTTCAATTACCAGGAGCCCATGAGGTAATTATCGGTTTACTAAACCCAAGCTCAGGGCTTTCTGATACCTAGCGCAGTACCGCCCGGGGGATCGTTTATCAGAAATTGTTTTAATAATAATGAAATTAAAATGCGCATATCGACACAGCGCCAGCCAGCACTAATGGTTTAATAATAGCACCCTCCAACCAGTAATTATCCTACGTGTCATTTTCTTGATTGAATGACGCCACAACCATTATTTCTTTGCGTCAACAAATGAAACAGGAATAAAACGAGTGATGATATTCGAGTAATTATAATAATAAAAGAACAAATTATTGAGCCCCGTTTAGAGAGCAGACTCTCCTCAAGGGCGCTCTAACGAAGGACTATGAGCTATATTATTTAGCCCCGTTTAGAGAGCAGACTCTTCTCAAGGGCGCTCTAACGAAGGATTGAGCTATATTATTTAGCCCCATTTAGAGAGCAGACTCTCATCAATGACCCTCTAACGAAGGACTACTCTCCTCAACGGCGCTCTAACGAAGGAATATGAACTATATTAGATTATAGGTTCATTCAATCGTCATATGGAACTCATCAACAAATTCAAACCGTTGTTTCGGACATATTGAAGATCGTGGCTGGAACACAACGTTGTTTTCAGCTTTTATTAATTTAATAATTAACTCCATGATTATTTATACATTTGGTACCCTTCTACAAATTTGAATTACTGATTCGGATATATTAAAAAGCGTGGCCGGTAGACAACATTGTTTTCAGCTACGTTATTTAAGTCTTCGGGCTTAGGACCGTTTATTGGAAAAGACTCTTTAACAGTAATTTATTTTAACAGTAGTATAATCAACTTAACGATTATAAATGTTTCTAGTATCCTTCAGCAAATATGATCTGGTGATTAGGACATATAAAAGAGCGTGACCGGAAGACAACATTGTCTTCAACACATTTAGTCGAGCCCCACATCCAAATTAATCAACCTCCACATGGCACTTGCAAACGTCTGTTGTATATTAGTATTATTACCAAACGAATTCTTTTATCACACAATCACCCTTTATTACTTTTGGTACCATCAGGAATCAAACTCGAAACCATCTGGTGGAAGTTAAAGGTCTTACCAACTAGATCATAGAGGTCATCATGTTTTCTATTAGAAAAGGCAATCGAACTAGAATAATGATAAGATGTGGAACTGAACATTTTAGATTTCTTGCTTAAAATAAATAACATAATGAATCTGCTTTTGGTAGATGGTTTGACTGCTCCTGCATTCTGTGGGTTCTTGTATCTGCTGTTTTGATGATTCCCAAGTGTTAATATAATAATAGTTGCCCAATAAAACAGCGCTTGACAACAGGGATTATAGACAGTATTATCTCTCTGCCACGCTTTTAAAAATGTTTGCATCACCCGATATTTTTAAATAGGTTTTTAGTCTGGTAAAAGAGTTTTCTAATATCGATTCTCGCACACGCTAGACATGATCGTCGTCGTGTGTTGACAAGCTGGATCAATGGGGCCGAAGATAACGTGGTCTTCCAGCCATTCTCTTCAACATGTTCGCATTGCAAATTCAGATAGTAGAATATCATACGAATGAGAAATAATTTTATTTTAACAATTTTCTGGTTTACATTTTTCATTTCGTAATCTTCTATGTCATATGGGAATTTTTAATCGGTCAGTTTCAATTATTGCAAAATTTCAAGGAGATTCAATAATTTACGATTAATGCTGTGGAGATGCGTGCAATAAGAAGAATTTTGGGAGTGTCAATTTATTTATTTTACACATCATTTGTAAAAAAACAAGAGGTAATTTTTATTTGGACACACAATTTTAATGGATTTGGGTTTGTTGCCTTTCATTTGTCGTGTCCCTAGTAAACTAGGCTTTTGCCTGTATCTCACTGAGGACATATAGCATGAAAAAATAAATTGATACTTCTTTCCGATTTTTGATTATATAAAAAAAATCCGTTGCACATTCTCATCAACCTGACAAACAGTGACACTTAATTATACATGTATACATCATGCGAAATCAAACTCCTCACACTTCATCACTCCAGACATACAAAAAACATTCCCCCCGTAATGTACCGCACATAATCATAAAAATATGAAACAATAAAAAACATAATCATAAATAAAATAACAAAAAATACCGTACTCAAGAGCTTACACAAACCTTTTCCACAAGTCAGTTTTCTTGCAAGCCCAAGTACTCAAACTTCTGTCGCAATAACAACCACGCTCCGATCGACTGCTTAAATTGTTTTCCTCCCTTTGCTTTTATTGAATTCGGCACCCCATTGTATATCATGGGAGCTATATAGGCATATTGCTTTTGGACAAAAGATGTTTTAACTCTAGGGATGATGAACATTTGATCAGTTGCCATGCGTGTCATGTATCTCTACTGAGTCTACATCTTCCCTTCCTCTCGATGATAGTGCCAGAGAATGGGTTTAAGATGTAAATTAGCTATGTTCAGGGCCCGATGCTCAATGTTTGAAAGAAAACGCAATGAAGACTACTGAACTGAACGCAAGGATAAAATTGATGTTTTAAGTAAGATAAATAATAAAGATTTAAGATGGCTTGGATATGTTGAGATAATAAATGACGAAATAATGTCTAAACGAGTATACAAGTCAGAAGTTCAAGGTGTGCGTGGAAGCGGTAGACCGAGAAAACGTGACTGGATCAAATGGACCAGATTTTGGAAGCAAGTAATGTGATAAATATGAATAATATACTCGTAAGATGTATGAATATGGAAGAGGCAAAAGTTGTGTGCTTGGATAGAAAAGTTTGGAGATCTGCCCTCTCTACATACTCCCCAAGGGACAAGTCGAGGTGATAAGTATGTATTTTGTAATTTGTTTTATCAAAAACTGTTTATTCCACTTTTTGTAACGGTATAACCCTGCCGGTTTCGAGGCTTTGAATAAAGAGTGTTTGATAAAACAAATTACAACGTCTTTAAACCTCCACAATGTTAATGCATTAACTATAAATAATATATTTATGTACTATTGATGCATTTTATTTTCAGACAAAGCATTATAATATTAAAAACGTATTTTTTTTCCTTAGAAACTGGCTGACGTGCTAACTTACTCAGGTTTTATCCGTTGCAGCCGATTGTAATTAATGCAAGTGATCCCGTATATCGGGTGACTTTGTATACAATGACTGGTAATCAAGTAATTACGCAGTCGACCCAATGTTAAACTGTGTGTACAAAGTAAACAGGTAATATGTCATCTTCTATACTTGGCATGTGCGGCTGCAACAAAGGCTTTACACTTCTTGAGTTATGTCATTTCAGCATTAAGTCATTGGCACATCCGTTACACAGGGACGTAACAATGAGCGAGAGTGGTAGTAGCCCTGATTGGGGCACATAATTAGAGCTTTGTTGAATGTATAAAAAATAATAATTGAGAATTTCTGATGTCGAGAACCAGTAGCTACTACAGTTGTAGCATATTTAAATGTATTAAGAACTATCTTAGGTCAAAGATAAAAAATATACATACATACCATCACTCCATTTACCTGGGTGGTTAGGCAGAGAGCACAGAGTGCAATACTAACTCGACACACATCCTTAGTCTCTTCCTAATCTATACAATTTCTCATGTAACGATATCTCTGATTTTCAACATTTCCTTCTTTAAGAATATTATTCGTTTGGTCCAACCAAACTTTCCTTGGTCTTCCTCTCGTACACCTTCCACTCACATCTGCACTGCATATATGTTTTATTATTCTTTCTTCACTCATTCATTCCACATACCAAACCATCTTAATGTACTCTTATTCATTTTACTTAACACATATCAGTCTTAAGTACACATTCAGCCGTTATCACTTCATTCTTTATTCTGTGGATACATTTTCATTCCATGTATTTTTCTGAATGCACGCATTTCTACAGCATTTATTCGACTCTTTTCTATATTTTTCTACCTCCACGTTTCACTCTCATACATCAAAGTTGGCACCAAAATCCTATTGTGGATTATCATCTTAGCAGATTTAAGAGTGCTTATTAAGTTTAGACATAATGTCAATAGAATACTCGATGAGTGTGTGAAATAAGTGGTATGTAGTGTAGTTCGTAGGACTTCAATATGTTGGGTATGTTGTAAGCAGGTATTTTCATTTTTGATCTAAGGTATGCTGTAAGTACGTGCATTTGAGTTAGGTATGTTGCAAAAAGTTGTCTATTTTTATTTTTGACATTAGGTATGTTGTCAGTGGGTGCATATTTTTATTTTTGGTCTTTGACTTGTAAGCAGGTGCCTAATTTTATTTTTGATCTTAGGTGTGTTGTAAGTAGGTGTCTATTTTTATTTTCAGTCTTAGTTATGTTGTAAGTAGGTGCCTTAGAGTTAGGGTTGTTGTAAGTAGGTGCCTATTTTTATTTTTTACATATTATATTATAAAGTGTACTGGACTAAACATTAACTAAAATCGCGACTACACATGTTTTACAAAAAAAAAACATGATATTATACAAAATATATTTATAAAGTTATAAACAAACAATAAATACCTTCACGCCACGTCTCTAAGAGGGGTGGGCAGAAATAACACAACTCCGTGATTAAAAATATACAAAAAAATAGTAATAATTCACTTAAAAATAAAATTTTAACTCATCACTTTTATGAATGAATTTCCATAGAAATAACAACAGGAATGTCAATACGAGTACACTATTGTTCAGCACTGTCGCATCTCAGAAAATGTCGATACACTATTGTTCAGAACTGTCGCATCTCAGAAAAGACAAAATTGTATCTTAAAATGACTTGTAATTAAAGTCGTCATAAAAGCAAAGTGAACACTTTTATTGTTGTCTATTCGCAGAATTGGTTCTTTTGGCTACCCAAGAAATTAAGAATGTTTGCAAAGTTTCCAAAATTTTATACATATCCATGAAGTATAAGCGTTATAATAGTTAACGATTGTATAGCAATACGCGTGAAATCAAAATCATTATTGACCTAAAAGAAGTGCCTGAAAATATATTTCGGAATATTCGAGCCTTGAAGTGGGATCCCCCGTGTATTTCGAGGACTTTTTAAAACCTTTTTTAAACTGGTTTTTAATTGATTATTGCGCTTTTTTTTAAACTCTTTTTGTGATTTTTTCCCCGTGCTTTTTTAAATATTTATAGGTACATTTATAAATATCTTAATAATAATTAAATATAAAAAATTATCAAAGATACTAGTTTTAAATTTAAAACACCTTGTTTCGCCACTGCCACTGCATATTAAATGACTAAAGAGGGGCCGAAAATACTTTTGAGATTTATAGTGTCACTTGGTTTTGCTAATACGACAGAAACATTAAGTCATTATATCTACAAAACGCAATTTAGGATTTCTCATATTAAAAACTAGTAAAATTAAAGGTTGTATGAAAGCTTTGTTTTTTAATGTGTGTTAATACATGAATGCATAGTGTGAAGTATTTAGGTAAAATATATTAATAGCATGGAGCTCATTTGTTCGCTTAAACAACATCCTTGAAGCGAAGGGTCTACAACCAGTGTATTCTCCCAGTACTTACATATGGTTGAGAGACATGGACGCTCATAGTAAAGAACACACAAACATTCCAGACCGCACAAAGGGGCATGGAGAGATTCATGTTGGGATATACTAAAAGTGACTGTAAACGAAACACCTGGATTCGCAATATAACAAAGGTAGAAGACGTTATAAAGGTGTGCAAAAGAATGAAGTGGCAATGGGCTGGACACGTTGCCAGAATATCAGACTCCCGATGGATATCCAAAATAATCCAATGGTACCCAAGAGGCATAAAGAGGTCAAGAAGAAGACTGAAGGTACGCTGGATAGATGAATTAAGGAAGTATGGCAGCATCACATGGCACCAACGAGCAAAAGACCAAACTATTTGGAGTTAACTTGGCGAGACCTTCATCCAGCAGTGGATCGACCCTGATTGACAATGATGATGATATGAAATTTGTGATTAAAGAATAAGACTAGTCTATCAGTTAAGTCTTTTCCAGTTAAGCAGTTTTCTATATCCACTAAATGTAGTATTTTTGCATTGATATATAAATTATACTCTACTCGTACAATCCGGTTTTCCATTTAAATGATCTAACTTAATTTTGATCAGTGGAAAAATAAAAACGACTCGCTTATAGGAGAGCAAGATGTAGAAAATATGATTGGATAAAGTGAATGGTATTTTCAAAAACGGAAGTTAGAGAAATTGTAGGAGCTATATGAGAATGGTGTGAGTTGAGATAGGAAATCCTGACGCTATGTCTTATCTGCGTACCCCGAGAGGGAAATAGTGTAATGGTACGTATATATATATATATATATATATATATATATATATATATATATATATATATATATATATATATATATATATATATATATATATATATATATATGTTTACATGGTATATCACTTATTAACTAACACACACTCCCACAGACACATCCAAACATTAAAAAATGTTAAAAATTTAACGAAAACTCCGTGGTCTAGTTGGTAAAACACTTGTCTCCCAGCCAGGAGGTGGCGGGGTCGATTCCCGTTAAAACCCAGTTTTTTTAATGGATTCCAGCCCGTTTTTCTATATACAACGAAAGTGTTCTACAATACGAACACTTAGAAAGCATATCCTTGGTATAATCTGATAACTAAATAGGACTTACATGTATTATACGAACTTAGTGAATGCTAAAATATTGTAATAAGTCTTCGGTGCGGAGATCCAACTGAAAGGGAAGTACATAGCGAACCTAAAAAAAAAACGGGTAAGCCCCTATCGTAAACTTAAAATTGTTAGTCGAGTTTGGCTGGATAATTCAGTTCATCTGTGCTACCGGATCATAAAGTTTTTTCTCGAATCGAACTCAAAAACACCGGGTGGAAAACCAGCATCTTACCCATAAGGTCAAGGAGGTCGTCAATTGTGAAGATGATGACACAATTCAGCTTAGCACACCTAAAATATGTGTTACATCACATATCAAAGAGGAAAAAAGCAAATCAATACAATTTCCCAGTTCAATGCTCTTGCGCCTAATTAAAGATATTTCCAAGTTCCCCAGCACTTGACCTTGCGGCCTGCCCGCGCTCCGTGTGATATATTTAATATGAGATAAAAATCTCTTATTTATAATAGCAATTTGGCTCTGGCTGCGCTCTCTGCACTGGGCTTCTAGCTTTGGACCGTTTTCCGTGGTACTGTGGGGCCTTTCCCAAATCTTTTAATTCTAATCGGCAGTTTTTATCACACAAATATTTATTTTTTACCCATGTCAAATTTATCAATACTAGGCTGATATATAGTAGTCATAGATTGCATAGCACATACGAAAAGAACATCCAAAGACATGGTGTTAGATAACTATTAAAGGAAAAGTAAATGCGATATATTGATTCAACCAAGATGTGGAATTCGGCTGTTTAGGCAGTATTTTCTCAAGTGATGGAAGAGTTATGAGATAAATATGTAGGATATTCTAAGTAATGTAATATTTTTTCAATTCTCTTTTAAACATAAATAAAGATGGTACATACCTGATAAATCTTAGAAGTTCATTCCACAGTCGCGCCGAGTGAACCGTTGCCTCGGCCACACAGGTAGGAGCCTCGCTTGGTGCTTAGAGCTACGCTACGAGCTAGGTGACACATCCTAGCGAACCAACGCACCCCATACTATCGCAATTACCACACTGCACGCTTCGTGCCACGCTAAGTGACTATTACAGTCCCCTAGTGGCCAGCTCTAGCCTGTGTGGCCGAGGCCAATTATTTTTTTAAATGTGGTGTGATGTGTCGGTACACAAATGAGTCGCTAATCGCCTGATCGAAGAGAACATCCGTGAAAGAATCGTGAATTATTTTTATAAAATAAAATAGGGATTATTAAATATGGGATGTTTAAAGACAAAACAGCTTAATAAAATCATTTAAACATTTCCTCGGGACGACCCACAAATAATATATTCACATCCGAAAAGGTCATGTGGTGAGTAGAAAATATTTCAATTAATAATCGAACCGTAGACAATTATTATAAAGGCAAGAAGACGGGCAACCCAGCTGGGAATCGGTTTCATGCTCTGAGATTGCTAAGTATTTCTCAGATTGCCTATGTGAGGGATGACCCCCGCGTTTACATTTATATTAATTGCTGCAAAAGATCTATCGAGGCTTCTTGTTATGAGACGAGAAAAATATTACGAGATCTTAAAATCTGATAGCTTGTTTGTTCAGAATATGAAGGACAGGTTAAAGAATGAGTAAATAGGCTGGAGTAGTGTCGAACTTTTATTTCACGAGAACCCCTTTTTAAATTAAAAAAAGATTTAATAATAAAAAATACAAGACAATTTATAAATCATCATTTTAAAAGCAGACTCTCTTCACAAACGCTCCGACATAGGATTCGAACCCACTGTTATTAACGTGTACGGATAAGAAGATGGTGTCTGCGGCCATTAGATTAGATACTTCACCGATTTGTATATGTTCAGAAAAACATGTTTGGTAAAAAAACCACAGAGAACTTACAAATTGATAACAAACTACAAAGAAACCTTTGCAGATCTTCCGATATGTGATGGTAACACATTTAGCTTTAGGTGTAGTGAAGAGTTCATATAACATAAATTTTGATAAGATCTTCTATAGCTGTATACATCACCCATATTTCTTACACTAAGAGTTAGACTATTCCACACCACAGGATCAGCAAAACCAAAAGCTTTATCATAGAACCCCTCTATATTGGATGGATTTGGAACAATTAATTTATTAGATGAAGAAGAAATCGATCTTATAATTCTATTCCTCTCCCAAGGAACATCTCTGAGACACAGATTCGAAAGATTTAATGGAGACATCCCATTAAGGGTGTTGAATAACTAAAAGAGTATATAAGTCAGAAATGCAAGGAAGAGATATACTGAGGAAGACGTGACTGGGCCTTATACAGATTCAAAAGATACAATAGAGACATAAATTTCAGAGACCTGAAAACAATGAGGCAAAGTTTGAAATCAACCCGTTCGTGATACTTGAGCCAATGTAAACTTTTTAGAAGCGGACTGATATAACAATATTTATGATTACCACATATCATCCAATAGCAAAGAAACATTACAAGATATTTCAATATGTGATAGTAACAAATTCAGCTTTAAGTGTAATCTAGTGTATGCGTGTAATGTTCATATATAATCACGAATTTCGATAATACCTCATTTTTTTAAGAATAGATATGACCGAAGTCATAGGTATTCTTATACCCTCGAACACTAGGCGGAAAAAGTGCCTGTGTCGTTCGAGGGGAGTAGCACAGTGCGGGGTTCGAACCGACGACCTTCCGCATGGAAGTCCAGTGCGTTACCGCACAACCATGCACCTCATTATAAATATTATCTGCTCTCGTGACACCGCATATCCATTTCGACAGTATTTCAACTGCCTGACCTGCAAACTCTTAATCTGAGTTTTTGTCAAACTACTAGTTTCGTTCCACCGGTGAATACCAGGCGGACGATATTTCTGTATTCGGTGTCTATTTTGTGGTTGATGGGGGATGCAGCTGCCAGATAAGATATATAGCTGGGGATATTTAGCGGTGTGATCGGCTGTTCAGCGAATTAGTAGGTATGATATCTGCGGAACAGTGAGTGCTTCGAGAATTGGGATGTTCTCCTGCAAGAAGCCTAATGTCAGATAGGAAGCAGCTCCATAGTCTGGTGGGATGACGAGGAGATCTTTAAATTCAATGCCCACAACGAAGACAATTTCTGTTAATAAAAATTACTCTTTCTTTCTGTCTGGTTTATTACCCGTGTTTCACTTGGGAAAAGTCGTTCTAATAATTACCCTTATTTCACTTGGGGTAAGTCGTTCTAATAATTACCCTTGTTTCACTTGGGGTAAGTCGTTCTAATAATTAAGCCACGTCCCGTTTTCATGATTTGTCGATTCATCGATACTAGCATATCGAAATATTTTTGGAAAGTTCACAATCACGTCTTTCTCATCCTTTTTGGTCTTATTAGGATGCTTCGTGAATCCTTGAGGTATCCCTTTTTCATTTTGTTACCGTTGCCAAACCGTATAAGACAGCATATCCTTGTTTTTTGTTGTATATGGGCAACTTTGAGTGTACAACGGATTGATATGTGGTAATGGTTTCCTATCAATCACAAATGTGTTTTTACAATCCTTAAGTGAAAACCAGACAAGAACAATTTTTAAAAAAATTGGTTCCAACTGAATTTCTGGGTCTGAAAATATCGTTATTCTTCTTTATCAACATGTAATATAGTATACGAGTATGTTGAAAGGTTTAATAAGTTGGGAAGCATTGTTTAGTTACTTTTAATGATCGCATTTATAATTTTGGATATTATTAGATTATTGTACAATACATTTTGAAATTGCAAGAATAGGTAACGTTCATTGCAAAATGCACGTAATCCATTGCATACTTTGGAATCATTTTAGATGAAATAACAGTTTCTAAAAAAACATATCGGGCTTATTGACGTAACAGAAATTGCAGATTTTAAGATTACTAGGCAACATATGTGTATGTTTGATTTTATGAGAGATACAAGAGAAGATCTAAGAAAACATATTGTGAAATCTGTTATAGTGAAAGGTGTGAAAGGTAAGGTGAATGTGGTGAACAACGAAAGATTGGAAGAGCAAGTTGAAGAATTCTATAATAACGGTAAATAAAGGCGTGTAGCGATAGGAAACAAAGTCACTAAAATATATATACTCGAAGCGAAAAGTATCAAAGTCTGCTTAGATGATAGTCGACAACAATAGTCTTATGCCATCTTTGATGTATGGAAGTGAAAAGTGAGTGTGGAAAAAAAACTGAAATAACCGAATAAATGCTATAGAAATGCGGGCACAGAAAGAATACATTGTATAATTATATATGAGAGAATATGAAATAAAGTGAATATTAATGAATGTGAAAGTAAAGTTGAGGTATTAAGTAGGATGAAGAAGAGCACTCTGAGATGAAGAAAAACTAATAAAGTGAGTGTAAGGCGTACTAGAGGAAGATCGAGGGAAGTATATTTGGATCAAGTTAATAATATTTTGAATGAAGGAAGTGTAAAAAGATAGAGAAATCGCAGGAGTTGTATATGAATATGGTAGAGGCGAGGTGGTGCATGAATATGATAGAGGCGACATTCTCTGCCTACCCCGACCGGGAGTTGGCTTGACGATATGTGTCTACGAGAATATGTATGACGATTGTGTCGTACAACAAATGAATGAAATTGATTTCACAAATATTGTTGATTTGTAAAAGATTAATATTTAACATTATTTCCAGATAAAAATTATTTGTCATACGTACGTAAAATTACACTTATCAATTTTAATTTTAAAAAGCTAAATATGAATTAAATGCAACAACTGTGTAACTCTACCTCATATTTTGGTGTATATTTTTAATGATATGTTGTCGGGTTCAGGAGGATCCTTCGCCGGCATTTCCTCAATCACAGGTCTTGATTGAGATACTGGTTATTGCATTTTCATTTTATCTTGCTTTTTTTGTAATTTAATACATTGTGTGTTTTGATTGATTATATTTGATTCCTTGTATTTAAGAACTTTTAAGTGTTCCTATACTATGTTGTTTATAGTTAAGGCATTAACGTTGTGGATGTTTAAAGACATTGTAATTTATTTTTTATCAAACACTGTTTATTCCACTTTTTTGTGACGGTATAACCCTACCGGTTTCAAGGCTTTCACTTCATCTTCAGGGGAGCAAAAACAAGTGTTGTTTGCGTTACAAAAAAGTGGAATAAACAGTGTTCCTCTACTGTTCTTATGCTCAATTGTAAATGAGCCCACGTCCCCCGACCGTACAACACGCCCTACGCACTCGTACTCAATTCTCAATTAGTTTATAATCAGATAAACTCTTTAATTATTTTAACTACAGTAGTTCTTACATATTCTCATACTGCCTTCTTTCTTTCAAATTGCTATTGGCATAAATCATTACCTTAGAAGGATGTAATGTCTAATTAACTAATAATAATATATTTATCAATATATTTTTATTTCACACAACTTATGTGTTCTGAATTGTATTGATTATTAGGAGTTACTGATATTTTAACTTTGGTTTACTAAACTATACTATGATTTGTAAAAGTATAATAGATATTTTCTATTGTGAAGTAAATCATTTATAACAATCTTCTACAAATTAAAATCGAGCGTTGAAGGTAAAATTGAGAGAAAAAACTCCGCAGAAAATTTGCCCCAATTAATTATGTACGTGGAGATAGAGTTATAACGATAAGTTCTACACCCTGTATGATGAAGCTAGTTTTACAAAAGTTGTAAAAATCGATAAAAAGTGCTGGATTGGGTACTGATATCGCATGCAGGACACTGATCCTGTAAAGAAGGCTTTGTTCAGCAGTCTAATGAGACATAGAGAGACCGATGTTGAAATAGCTGGATGGTGTAACAGAGAACTATCGCACACTAGGTATGACCAATTCGAGGAGAAATACTACAAACTGAATCAAATTTTGAAAGATAGAATAGTTTCTATTATATAAGAGCATGCATAACGAGGTGGCAGGTTAGAGCGTCCGTGATGAGAATGTGCCCTCTAGCCGGCTATATATAATTTGTCATTTTATCATTATTGTCAATTCTCTTCATCTATTACAGCAGTGACATGGCGTGATAGTTATATTGATGATTTTGAGGAAGGATGTTACTGAGACATAAATGACAGATAATCATTCACACTGTCAAAACCCATCTTGGATTGTGAAATGGTGTACGACACATACATATCTTTTACAAACCGTAGAAGCATTTACTTAACAAAATATATAATATCATTACTCAATGGTGTACGACACATACATATCTTTTACAAACCGTAGAAGCATTTACTTAACAAAATATATATATTAATATCATTACTCAATGGTGTACGACACATGAATATCTTTTACAGACCGTAGAAGCATTTACTTAACAAAATATGTAATATCATCACGTAATGGTGTATCTATGACAAATAAATGTTGTTTACAAGCCGTAGAAGCTTTTATTTAACAAAATAGATATCATCACACAATGGTGTACAACACATAAATGTCTTTTACAAACCGTAGAAGCATTTACTCAACAAAATATATAACATCATCCCACAATGGTGTACGATAAATAAATGTTGATTACAAACCGTAGAAGCATTTACTTAACAAAATATATATCACGCAAAGGTGTACGACACATAAATGTCTTTTACAAACCGTAGAAGCATTAACTTAACAAAATATAAAATATTATTACGCAATTACCCTATCGGGGTAAGTAGAGAGGGGAGGGTGTCAGACTTCTTACACAACTCCAAATTTTCTGACTTTTACATTGCTTTGTTTAAAATATCACTTGATCCAGATCTTCTTCTACCACGCCTTTTACATATCCAAACAATTTCAGAGTATCCTTCTTTAAGATATCAACAACTTAAAAAATATCAACATATTTCAGGACACATGCAGTGCGTGAAATCATTAATGTGTAAGTAAAATAAAACTGATGACGATGATTCAATAAAATATACCAAAACCTTAACTTGCTATGAATTTTTTTAACCAATTTGCATTTTATTAAATCTCAAAATAAAACCTACAAAATATATCATTCAATTTGATATATAAATTATATTTCTGGTCACAGCATACCTATCCATTTATTTCATCTTAGTTACCATCGGTTATCGAGTCAAATGAACCTACTCGCCTATTTCTACGAGATCATAATCTTAAAAACCTTCAGTTTGATCAGTCGTCCCTAATTCAACATGAAACTTCAGCCCGGATTCTTTTGATACGTAGTCTTCTTCTTGTTGTCTTATCTTAGGTCTACTGTTTGAAATCAAACCTTGACTTCTCAGACAGGGCGTAGCACATTCACCTACCTGAAGTAATAAATCCATGTCCTGGCATCCGACTCCAGATGAAAAAGTATCAAAAAGTGAGTTGGAAATTAATTTGACCTCTTGGTCGACCTTTGCCGCTAAGGCTCAGCTCTTGGTGGTTAGCATTTGGTCTATCGGACGTGTTTGCTTAACGCAGACCTGGTCAACTGGCTAAAATAAATTAAAACCCGTTTATACTCTTATTTCTTGATCTTTTGATGATCTTTAGCTTTTTTAATTGAGAGGCTCATGATTAGTAATAATAATTAGTTGTAAGAAATAAATAAATTATGCTATGTACTAGTAATGCTCCGTTTCACAACTAAAATGTCACAGTAAAAATGTTTAGAGGCTTTTGTAGTTCTTTATATAATTGCGCTCCCCTAATGATGAGGTGAAAACCTTGAAACCGGTAGGGTTATACCGTTATAAAAAGTGGAATAAATAGTATTTGATAAAAACAAATTATAATGTCTTTATATCAGTTATATAAGGTATTTCGGAATATTGTATCACGTAATTTGGTTTATGATGTGGACGTTTCGAAAAAAATGCAGTTTTTATCTTCAGAGCTTAACATATGCATATGCAGGGGACGACCTGCATGACAAAGTTGGTAAGATGCCTGTCTCTCAGCCTGGAGAGTGCGGATTTGAATCCCGCTGGAACCTAGATTTTTTTAAAAAGGATTCCAGTCTGGTTTTTACTTAAGGCCTCTTTAACGTCTTTTTGGTTAGTTGGAAGAGGTTGTCACAATAAGCCCACCGGATTGTACTGTATACGGCGAAAATGTAATAATATACAATATTTAATCTAATGACTGCAGCCACCACTTTCCTATCCTTTCCTATCCTGTGTTGATGCGCCCTTAAGGAGAGTTTGCTCTCTAGACGGCGCTATAAAAATTGTATTTCTATATTATTATTATCAGTTTTGTGATAAGTAGATTACAAACATGCCCTGAAAATGAAAACTGCCACGTTTTCAAAACGTTCGAAACCGAATTACGCGATTCAACACTGCGGAAGACATTATTTAAAATATTGCAGTGGTTTTTTTTTAATTTAAAAGCAGCTCTAGATCGCCACTAAATAGAAGCATACGAGTATATCTAGTCACTACACGATCCCTTTTTTATATTTCTTCAAATATTTATATAATTCAACTTTACAGTCTATATCAGCAGTCTTACTAGGCTCATTTCTTGATCTGAGGCAGTTGACATAGACCCGCAAAATTCACATACATACAATAATGCCGGTTCCATGTTGGGGAAAGTAGAGAGAAGAGAATGCAAGACTTCCTAATCGTGATAACCTTTCGCCTTTTTTACATCTATGATTTCTCAGATTTTTTACGATTTCTTTCAAAATATCATATACTTGATCTAACCATACTTTTCTTGATTTTCTTCAACCACACTTTCCACCCACATTTATTGTGTATATTTCTTTTGTTGTTCTTTCTTAATTTAATCGTTATAAATGCCCAAACCAGCTGTTCTTCAACTCACTTAACATAAAACCTTAAATTTACATTCTTTCCTAAGCACTTTATTTCGTATTCAGTCATACAGTCAGATTCAGACAACCTCCGTGGTTTAGTTGGTAAGCCGCTTGTCTTCCAGCTCGGGAGTTATGGGTTCAATTTCCATTGGACCCCAATTTTTTTCAAAAAGGATTCCACTCTGGTTTTTACTCAAGGCCTCTTTAACATCTTTCTGGTTGGTTGGAAGATATTGCTTCGTGGCAATAAACTCACCAGGTGATACTGTATATAATAAGAGTGTAATACAATACAATAAAAAATATATACAAAAATTATACCACACTTGCTCGGAAGCCAATTACATACAGACGTATAAACTGGCACACACTGTAGCAGAAACTTGCATAAAAACATTTTAAGGTCGCAACTATTGTAGTTTTCAATTGAAATTTCACTTGAATGCACTTCATGCTTGCACTTTGTAGAAGAAATGTAGAATTTATACGTGGAATTCCTTCCTAAATGTATTTTAAAGCGTGGTCTCCTTATATATATGTCTACACGTGTTAGCGGTTGTGAACTATTCTTAACCGAGTTGGCTGGAAGATATTGCCGCATGGTAAAATAGGCCCACCAGGTTGTACTGTATACATTATCCCCTATGTATTCTTCAAAGTGCACGCATTTTTACAGCATTATTTCGGCTCCATTCTCGGGTATATTTCCAGTTTACATTTCAATATATTTTAGTTGGTATTTGTGTATAGTTGTGGGAATTATTTATTTTGTAGAAATCATTTAAAGGAAGAAAAATACCTGGTCAATCTTTGACTACATCTGTACAAATGAATCTAAAAGCTACTATGTCTCAAGTTGGAGCCCCCTGGTCGGTAATTAGAAGAATGACGTCCGAGGTTTCATTATATATTCACAACAGAGACGTTGATAAATGGTTATATAACAATATATTGAATGAGCATGAGACTGCGTCCATTATTAGTTCTGATGCATCTGGAAGAGGAGATTCTGATTGATGTAGAAATACAGGACCAATCAGGAATAGCGAGGATAATGCCGCCTCTAATCGAAGAAAACTATCCACACTTCACGTAAAACCGAATGTGATACTGTTACATATCAAAATATAATCTACAAAGGTTTCTTTGTTGTTTATATTCCTTTAGTAAGTTGTTTATTGGCCTTCCTAGTTCACCGCTTTTTTTACGTCTCTGGAACCAGTTACAAATCAATGTTAGACTCGCTCCGTTCTTGGCATGCTTGAAGAAGCGACTGAAAAAACTCTTAATTTCTAGTTAGTAATATAAGGTGTTTTATTAAAGATTTTTCTTTCCTCTCCCTCATCTCTTCCTTTTCCTTTGATAGATGATATCTCACTTTATATGAAAATAAATGTTTTGGTGATCTGGGATGTTGCCTTTCATTTGGAGTGTCCCCAGTAAACTAGGCTTGTATCTCACTGAGGACATATATCATGAAAAAATAAATCGATACTTCTTTCCGATTTTTGATTATATACTATTAAAAAAAACCCATTGCATTCTCATCATGGACCATGTCTATTTAACATCTACACACACGACATACCTACTCCCCCAAACTGTAAGCTCACACTCTTTGCTGACGATGCGGCATGCTACGCATCGTCACTCAAGGTGGATCGAGCTGGTCGCCGTCTTCAGATTGCTCTTGATATCCTTGAGAAATACTACCAGAACTGGAGGCTCAAAATCAATGACGCCAAAACTGAGGCCATCATGTTCTCCCGCAAAATCAAGGAAAGAGTGCCGTCGATGACCTTATTCATCGGTGGTTGCCTGGTTGAGTGGTAAGACGTGGTTAAATACCTCGGTCTGCACCTAGACCGGTGACTGACTTGGAAAACCCATCTGAATACCATCAGACAGAAGGGTCACAAAGGTATAGGGGCTATCAGTTCGATATTTAATCGACGCAGCTTCCTTTTACCCAAAAATAAGCTCCTCCTCTATAAAACCCTTATTCGTCCTATCTTGACCTATGCTGCACCCTTTTGGGGTAGTGTGAGCAACACGGATCACCTGAAACTCCAGAGAGTGCAGAACAAGGCATTCAAGATATCTTTTAACACCCATCCCAGAACAAACCTCACCCGACTTCACGCCAACAGCGAGAAGAAACCTTACAACACCACATCCTCGCTTGGACCTTGAAGTTCTATAAAAGTCAACAAAATCACAGCAATTCCTTAATCGCTGCCTTGGGGGCTTACGAGAGTAAATCCGACCTACCCTTCCGTTATAAGCACAAGCTCCCGAAGCATTATCTGTTGCCTGACTAGTCCACCTACAGTATTAGCTGGGACGACCAAGGTCTGAGTGAATGTGATGGAATACAAGTAGCCTGAACGAGAGGACTTGTTTTTGCTAAATAATTAGTGTAAGAATTGTTATCTTGTTATAAGTAGTATGTAGGTGTTAATTATTTCTAAGAAATCATATATTGAGATTGTAAAAAATAAAAATAAAATGACATGTAGGAAAATAAGATTAAGTAAGTTCATAAATCATAACATATAATTAAGATTTGTCAAGTAATAAATTTGTATATAGGTATAGCCTTGACAAATATTTGTACAATATATTACTTTGTTTAATAAATAAAAAAAAATAAAAAAAACATTCTCATCAACCTGACAAACAGTGACACTCAATTACACATATATACGTCACGCAAAATCAAACTCCTCACACTTCATCACTCCAGACATACCTAAAACATTCACCTCACAATGTACCGCACATAACCATAAAAATAAAATAAAACAAAAATATAAAACAATAAAAAAACACCACACTCAATCTTTTTCACAAGTCATTCCTCTTGCAAGCCCAAATATAAATACTGATAAGAAAATCACGATAAAAGTGAGGAGTATAATGTTGTACCATAAACTGTCAAAAACAAAAAGTATGGTCGAATCAATTGTATGGTATTTTGAAAGAAGAAAATTTAAAAAAAAACAGAGAAATTACATGAGTTGTTTGAAAAAGATGGATGTAGCAGAGGCGAATAATGTGTGTCGAGAAAGGTAAATCTGGAGCTTTCTCCTCTTTATTTGACAGGGAAACGGTGTAATGATAACATACATATCATATGTGTCTACAAAATCTCTTGAATTGGGTGCGTGCGTGACTCGCATTCATGACATATAAGCAAACGTCGGCCCTGTAAGAAATAGGAAAAAATCTATGGTGATCCTAAAATAAATATTTGCTTTCAATTTATATGAAACGGGAGGCCACCACAACCTTCGCCTTATTTGTCGGTTTTGTATTGGTTCTTCTGTATAACGTCGGGATGTGATAATTTATGATTGGTGAGCCCGGAGGATTAATTGGTTCCTCGATCGAATAGTTTAGTGGCATTGTGATTTCGGTGAGAATTGACCAACATCCAGGAAATCGATAAGAAGACATATTGAATTCTTTCGGGATTTTTTAATCGTTTTTATTTAATTAAACTTTATCGTTTTAACCTTTTCTTTTGTGGATACGTACATATATAACATCACGCCATTTCTCTGTCGAGGTAGGCAGATACTACAGAGTGTCAGACTTTCCTATCTCAACACACATCCTTACACTGTCTCATACAGCTCCTACGATGTAACTTAAATTTCTTTTTAAAAATACTTTTGATCCAACCATATTTTCCATCGTCTACTCTATCACGTCTTTCTCTCACATTTGCACTATATATTTGTTTTGTTAGTTTTTGTTCATTCATTCATTTCACGAGCCCGAACCATCTCAGAGTGCTCTCTTTTATCTTACTCAACACGTCAACCTTAAGTTTACATTCATCACTAATCATATCAATCCGTTTTCTTTCATACATCATCAACTTATGTACTCGTCTCTGTGCACGCATTTCCAAAGCATTTATTCGTCTCCTTCAGTCTTTTTTCGTGTTAACGTTTTATTCTCATACTTAAAAAAATGCTTAAATACTGTTATGATCGGTCATCTTAGCAGATTTCGATACTGCCCGGTTTGATAATATATGCTTTAGTTTCCCCACGTTGTTTCCTATCGCTACATATATTATATTGTGTATATGTGTTTATTTATTTATTTGACAGTGTCTTACATATCATGAAAATAATAACACACAAGACAAGTTGACAAAGTTAATTTATATTTATCTCAAATAAAAAATAAGAGAAAAAAAAACATTAGTAATAATAACAAAGTAATTGTTTGAATTAATAGTAAATTTATAAACTAAATTTATTTACGAGTTAGTTCGATATATGTACAGTACCCGGCGCTAAGTAATGCACATCGTTTGTAGAGCGTCGTCTCTGTCGCACGATGCACTAACTGCATCGTGACTACGATACCAGACTGGTAGCACATCGTGCGACAGAGACGACGCTCTACACACGATGTGTATTACTTACCAGTTCGAGTATGTTACAAAATGTTACCGAAATTTAGCCAAGTAGATTTTACGGGGAAAACAAAAGTTGAATGATTGGTTGTCATGCAAAATGCATACAAAGGGATTAAAGCATGTATAATATAATACTTTGAATAATTTCAATTATCCGCCATTTTGTACTGTGGCCTTCTAATAATAGCTGTGCTCTTTCATTTCGGGTTTTTTAACTGTTTTTTCTTATTATTCAGTACAATTAGCGGTGAATTTGAACTGTGTCGATTGATTTTCATTTGAATTAATAGTATGTATTCGTGTATGTTTTATACATTTGAATTATCAAAAGTTTCACGTGTTTCATGCAACTAACGTAAACTTTTGACAAACGTCATATTTGTCCAAAATCACTGTAGTCGATGCAATGTAGAAAGTTGGAGCTTCGCTGGATCGAGGACATTGCGATTCAGGGCATGCATATGTTACAGTGTGGTAACATTTAAGAAGAAGCGGGAGTACTAATTCCCAATTCACGTGTCATCGCACAACGCCGTCACCGGTGACATTATTTGGCTGCCGCTGCTCTGCTGGTCAGGCCATCCACTTTCCCATGGCTTTGCGGAGTTGTGACTCACAGACGAACTATTTGCATGCTGAATACTCGATCGCATTCTGTCACTTAAGCGAGCTTTACATTATTTATCCCATTTTATCGTACAAGAGTGATTAGGGATGAATGTGATCTTTAAACTGGTATGTTGAGTTAGATGAAGAAGATATGATTTGACGTGTAAAACGAATGAATGAAGAAAGACTAACAAAACAGACATTCAGTAAAAATGTAAGTGGAAGGCGTGATAGTGAAAAACTTAGGAAAATATGATTATACTGAGATAATTATTTTAGCTTCATTTATGTATTTTATTATAAAGTCCTTTGCCCATTACAGGTTTGCCAAATTCGCACAATGAACAAATATAACAAGTACAAAAAAACAAACAAAAAATATGTATAAAACAATTCAAAAGTAAAAGACTTCCTCGTGGGTATTTAATAAAATTTACGATAAAAATGTGTATGTTGCATCAAACATTAAAACAAAACCTAGTATGTTATTAACAATAATTTGAACATTTTTTTTGTCCATATTTTACGTTTGTCTGGTTGGCTGGAAGAGATGGCCGCCTGAAATAAGTGCACCAGTTTATTTTGACAATGACACCAGTTCACCGCTCCTCTTTCTTTACGTCGTCCTTTACTGTCCATGCAGTGAGATTCTGGAATCAGTTACAAACCAATATAAGACTCGCTCCGTCCTTGGCATGCTTTAAGAAGCGACTGAAAAAACTCTTAATTTCTAATCAGTAAAATAACGTGTTTCATTCCTGATTTTTCTTTTCCTTTCCTCTCCACCATCCTTTCCTTTCCTTTTGATTGATGATATCTCACTTTATATGAAAAATAATGTTCGGGTGATTGTCCGTCTTTGTGGGGTTCGTGGGCATGTTCTCGCGTATATGTTTATGGATTTCGTGGGGATGGATAGTCATTTGAATGATTTATGCGACCACGTAACTTGCTTAATTTACTTTTGTCTGGTTGGTTGGAAGAGATTACCACCTGGCAATACGCCCGTCAGATTGTATTGCAATAAAAGTGTTAAATAAATAAATAAAATAAATAAATTACATAAAAAATGAAATTATTTCAAGTTATTGTTCATTTAAGAATTTTTAATTTGTTAAATAATGTTATTGTTCTATCTACCGGCATCTCCAAAGGCAGCTTCCTTCGACTTATTGGTTGATAGAACAATCTATGAGTGAGTTGTCTCAGATAATTATCCGGAACATAAAAAACAAGACTGATCAAGACGGATGGGCTAACTAGATTGTCGCTAAGTAAACAAAATATTGGACACCAAACCGATGACTTCTACTTTCTAATGATCTACGAGTATAACTAAGCTTCCCCAGAAATAAAACATTTTGGTGGTTTGAAAGAAGGAAATGTTAGAAGTCAGATAAATCGTAGTACGATAAGTTGAATGGATATAGAAAAGGCGAAGGATTTGTGTCGAGGGAGGGAAGTCAGGCGTTCTGTCCTCTCTACTTACTTCGGCAGGGAAATAGCTTGGTGGTATGTATGTATGTTGAGGTAAGCTGAGAGAACAGTGCCAAACTATGCTATCACGACATACTTCCTTCGCTTCCTTCATTTCTTCCATATCCATAAATTATCTCATACAGTTATTTTAATTTCTCTTACTCCTCACCTTTTTTTCTTTCAAAATGTCATTCAATTTGTCCATCCATACCTGTCTCAAGAATGTTTATGATTATTAGTGAAAATAAAGTTCAAGGTACCTCTTGATGTAAATAATGAAATTGTTGAACGAGTTCAACAATATAAATTTGTGGGACATGGCTGAATGATCAATGCAACCAGTCTTAAGAGATCAGACTAAGAATGAAGATGGCACGAAGCTGTTTCTTAAAATGCAAGATCTACTTTCCAACAAGGATTTCTATTTCAAATTATGTGTACGAATTTTGAGTTCCTACATATTCTCCATACTTCCCTATGGTTTTGAAACATGGACACTTACTCAGGCCGCTACAAAGAATCTAGAAGCTTTTGATATGTAGTGCTATCAAACAATGCTAAGAGTCTCGTGGATTGACAAAGTCCGTAATGATGACATCTTGAAACGAATGAATTAAGAGAGAGAAGTACAAGTATTATCTACGAGTACCATCAAACGGAGGTAGTTATTTTTTTTTTGATATAGTATAATTGAGTAGAAAAATATATACATACACGCCGTATCATTTACGGGTTTGGTAGAGAGAACCGTGCTCCTAACGTTTCTATCCAAGTACACAACTTTTGTTTCCTCCTCATTCATATGTCTCGTCATGCACAATATTATATTACTCATATTTATCACTTTACCTTCTTTCAAAATCTCATATATTTGATCTAGCCACGTTTTCCTCGGTCTACCTCTTTCACTCACACCTTGCACTTTTGACTTCCATCCTCGCTTAAAAATACGATATCCTTCAACTGATATTGTAGGGTAAAAAATCAAAACTGAAGTGTGAGAAGAAGATGCGTCTCCTGATTAAATAACTTACGGGAATGGTATGATTGTAATACCATATCTTTGTTCAAAGCTGCTGCCTCAAGAGTCAAGTTAGTCATGATGACCGCCAGCCTTCAAAGAGGAGAGGAACTTTAAAGAAGAATGTAAAACACGCTTAATAAAGATATTACAATCCTTTTGGCAGTTACGCAAAACGATCAGTTATCCAAACGTTTCAAAAGGCTATCATAGTAATTTTGGTGCAAGCTCACTGACTCGGTGCCAAGCAGTCGGGGAGAAATCCAGGGCTTCTTCAACTGTTGATAGTTAAATAATTATTTGGTGTAAATTAACAAATCAAATAAAAAAATAGTATCTCCACGGAAACACATGTCAAAAACTACTTCAGGGTTTTCTGTACCATCTCCTTGGGACTTGACATCCTGTTTCATTCACCTTAACCTCCAGCCACTGTCTATCCACTGCAAGATGAAGGCCTATCCACGATGACCTAATTCTTTTCTGTTCTTCGCTGTCATCTGCCAGAATACACCTTCTAATTTCATGTCTCCACTAGTGCATTGGATTATGACTTACTCTCCTGTTGCTTCATTAAAACGTCCATTTAAATAGACTGTATTATCATTCTGTCATGTAGTTCATGACTGAGCATCGTGACTCCCATGATAGCCTTTGACAACTTCTCTCCACCATCCCTTTTCCCCTCGGCTCGAAGGGCAATTGTTATGGATAGTCTAGTTACATCTCTCACTTGGTCAGTCCAACACATTGATATTATTTCTCTTGTGGATCGTCCTCCACAAGAGAAATAATATCAATGCGTTGGACTCGTCGAAGGCATATTCTAAGATTGAGCGCGTTAAAAAGCAATCATCAACGTATTTAAGTGACTTTAAATATATGTGTATGTTTGTGTGTACCATATATGTATGCATATACATAATTTATTATTTTATATAATTTTTAATTTTTTTAATGTTAACATTTCTTGTATCTTTCTTGCATTTTTCAATGTAATTGGGCTAAGCCTGTTTTGAGAAAATAAATAAAAAAATATTGTCGACAATCAGTTAGTGATTTTCAGTCCTTCGAGAATAGTGGCTTTAGTTCGCCTTGCTGTCCATGGAGTTCATAACAACCTCCTCCAAGACCACATTTCAAATGCAGCTATTCTACGTTTCTCGCTTGCTCTTAATAGACTGCATCAGGCATACCCAAACTTTACGTAGGCAGGCCATATTTTGTTTGACAGAAGTAATCATGGACCTGAGGGTATGTACAGCAGTCAAAGGAAACGATTCATATATTTATTTTACATGCCTAACGCCATCTCCCTGTTGGGGTAGGCAGAGAAGACAGAGTACCAAACTTAACGGAAAACGGAACCCAAGCCAAAGGATTTGATTTCAGTGTGCCAATTACTATCAACTTTGGCTCATTGATCTGGATATCAATAAGTTTTGTGTAGGCACTTCTAAGCCAAACAGGAACATAATATTATTCTCTAGAGTACACTAATGTCATCGCTGTTGTACATAGAGTGAGCATGGTACATCCTCAATTTGTGCAATATTGTGTTACATCAATAAACCCACTAGGTTGTACTGCATACAACGAAAGTGTAATGAAATACAAATATTAAAATTTTGAGCTTCTAAGAGTTATTTTTCACTGCTTCTTCTTCTTGGCTGTACTCTCAGTTCTGAGAATTGTGATCACCATGGTCATCAACCATCCCTTCTCAGTACAAACGATCTCTTGCACTACGCAAAGCCTCCTGAAATGAGCATCCTGCTACTCTTTCACTTGGTCACTCCATGGGATGGGTGCTCCTTTTGCTATTTACCCTATGATGTGTCCAAAGTATCTTAAAGTAAACTGTATTGTATTATTTGCTACTAACTATTGATAATTGATTTATTTTTCTTAATATATACTCGTAAACCCCCTTACGCAAGGAAATCATTAAGATACAGAATGAGAAACCCCAATATTCGGGAAATGGGTGAAATAGAAGTCATTGTTTGACGAAGAAAACAGAGAAGAAAATAAAATCAATATATGGAAAGTTTTGGGGGGCTTCTTGCCATGTGGCAATCTCTTGCAAGCAACCAAAAATATGTTCAAGAGGCTCTAAGTGAAAATCAAACTGGAGTTTTTTTAATATTGGTTCCAACGGGAACCGAACACGTCATCCCCGGGTTGGCATATAAGCATCTTACCAACTAGGCCATGGAGGTCGTTATTCAGAATTTTATTAGAACAAAGAAAAACAAACGATTGGAAACCACTGCTTGAAGGATAACAGTTTGACAAACACAACGTGGGAGCATTTGGAATGGGAGCATACCATCACATAAGACAACGGAAGTAACCTTTTCGAAAGCGTTATGCAAATCGCCCTTAGTCGCTACTTGGAACTCAACTTGGTGTTCACTGCTCGCTACTTGGTAGCCAGCACTCAAGTAGTAAATCTACTGTTCAGTACTTGATACTCGGCAGTCAGCACTCAGTAGGCAAGTCAGTGTGTTCACCTTTACCTGTAGTCGATGATCGGATAGGTGTGTAGATTCTTATTATCGTTTCTTATAACGAAAATTCTTTAGCCAGCTAGGCACAACACGTGGTCTGCGAACTTTTTAAATTTGGTTAAAAAAACATTCGAATGTATCAGTTTTAATCAATAAGACTATAGTAATTGTTTAATACAAATTGATTTGACTGCCCATGCTATCAGACTCTGGAACCAGTTACTAGCTGCCGTGAAACTTTCCCCCTCGTTTTTTTTTTACTGCTCTTTCGTTTTATACAGTACTACGTGGCGGGTTTGTCGCAATATTGTTTTAAAATATAACTACACTATGGACCATGGAGATTGGAGTCTCTATGATAATTATTCAATGGTTTGCCAAGGATTTGATTCACTTAATGATTTCAGCAGGTCATCATCAAATTTTGTGAGTCGTCCTGATCAAAGGGTAGTCTTTAAATCCCTATCGCCCTTTTTAAATTTTCTAAACCCCCACTGTTGACGGTTAACACTTCACATCATATGTTGTTTATGGTTTTAATGGGCTTGCTCGATGTCCAGCCTATATAGTAAAACAGCAACGTAAGTTAAAATGTCTGAAGTGTTCTTCATCAGTCTTGGTATTTGGTAATTTATCCTTAGCACTAAAAAAATATTTATTGCACTAAAAATAAAGCTAACCAATAAAGACTACAAAATAAAAGTTTCCGGACATGTTTATTCCACCGCGTACGGTCACAAACTGAACTCAAACAATAGTGCCTAAAACTGATGGATTAATTCCCAGTACCCCTAATATTAAGAGAGACACTAAAAAGGTTTTGAGTGAAAACCAGGCTAGAATCCTTTTAAAAAAATTCTGGCTTCCAACAGCAATCAAACTCGCACCCCGGGTTGGGAGACATGCGTCTTACCGACTAGGCCACGGAGATGATCGTCGTTTTGCCGGTTGACTACAAACAATGACTTGAATTATAAGAACGAAAATATTACATATCTCAATAACAAAATGCGTTCCTTCATAGATTATATTTTCTTGTCCTTTCCCATATTTCTTCATCTTTCGTTATTCTTTAGTGACATTTGCTATATTTTGTTTAGTTGTTTTTATTTCATTTAGTTTATTTATTTGATTTTATTAGTTTTCTTTTTGAAAATAACGTTGAAACTTTTTACTCCGTAATTGTCACTAACCTGTGTATCTATTGTCTACCTGGTTATTTTGAGGGGGTTGCTGTCTGGCAATAAACTTGGCATTTGTATATGTATAGTATAAAGTGTCCAAATAAATAAAATTTGTTTTATTAAAATTTTCGATATTTTAACAAAGACTATGTTATAATAAAATTAGCAAAAAATTACCTACAAATATTTATTTATTGCCAGTATGCGAATTACTGAAGAGTCCATGTTTATTATATGAAAATCTTTGTGTGTTTAGTTCGTACGGCACCTATATTTTAATTTGGAGGTTGCGAGTTCGATTCGCGTTGGTATCCAATCAAAAAAATAGTTCCAGTGTGGTTTTTACCAGAGGCCTTTTAACGCCTTTCTAAATATTGTCATAAGTCAATAAGTTTAGACCACAATCTTCAAACTGTGTATCCCAATATTTCACTGAGGAATATGATGGAGAATATTCTCCTTAAATAGCAACTCAACGTCGCTTAATTTCTGCCTGACTTTTTCCTCATTTTTAAAGAAACTTACTTGTCTGGCTGTACTCAATTATTACATTTCAGAATATAACGAAACAACATGTGATATATCGACTCTAGTTGAAACACAACTGAGAAAATATATATTAAATTTAAACTGCAACATCGTCTGACCATGCAATAGACGTGGCGAGCTTGGTATCCGTCCATGTATGCTCAAACTTGTTCATGTCGTAAACGTTTGAACCTCAGTGGTAATAATGGATACGAGTATATCATATGTACTGAATTATTATCACATAAATAACTATTCATGCTATCATATAACTTCATAAACCCTTTTTTTCGACGATGGGTAAAACTAAAAAAAATATCTCTTATCGTAGTTTAAAATATAAACAAGTTGGATACCGAAGCACGTAATGATATACTTATTAATGACTTTTTTGTGCCACTTATGAAATGGATCGTTACTGCCGGAGATCCGACAAGTGGCAAAAAGTTTTTTACCCAACATTTGAGTATCGTTAAGAACAGTTTTATAAATAACGGAAAAGAAACAATAAGTGACATAATAATGGGTTATTGATACTTTATACGATGAGCCAGTGGTTCTCGAATATCCTTGTCAACCAGAAGAATTTATACATCATTGACTTATCATAAACCTTTATCAACATTTTATATTATACTATTATGTAGGTAAAATGTAAGAAATTTTCTAAGCAAGAGGATTGTTTCAAATATATAAAGATGCAAATATCTAAACTAGGTGTAGTCAAACTTTTTGAGCCGCGTTCCAAAACCGGTACTGCGTAAAAGTTGACGAGCCGCATATGTATTTTTTAATAAATAAACAAATCAAAATTTAAATATGAAAAAATAAGGTAAACGTGTTACAATTTTTCCTGATATAAAGTGCTATTTTGTTTTTTTTTTCGTAACCTAATCACTATCATCCCAAGAGCACAGTGTGCAGTATATCATATCCTCGGTTTGTTAAAACGTTGTTGCAAAGCGCCACAGAAAGGATATTTTCGGTATACTCGAACTTATCAGCCCGGAATCACAATTGAAGAAAAAGTGACAACACTAGAAATCCAACCAGGGTGTCTTGGCTCGTATGCAAACGACTTGACCACTGAACCAGGAGCGTAGATAAATTCTTAGATTGATTTTTTTATTGCATATAAATGCAATTCACACTATATAAGTGTCATATTACATGAATACCTACATATGCTTAGTTACACCTAAAATATAAATATGTACATTGATTGCATTCGGCTTTTTTTTGTCTCCGTATATATATTACTATCATTTTGAGTCATCATTAAAATAAGATTTTGATATAAATGTTCTTCGTATTTGTAATCCAGAATATAACAAGTAGGAGAAGCGTGTAAAGGAAGACCAAAGAGTGGGAGAGGCGTGTAAGAGGAAGACCAAAGAAGAAGAGGAAGACCAAAGAGTTGGAGAGGCGTGTAAGAGGAAGACCAAAGAAATTATGGTTGGATCTTCTGAATGATATTCTGAAGAAAAAAAAGTAAATGTATACAGTCAGAAAGATCGTTGATGGTTTATGAATGTGTAAGAGGCTAAATATGATATGTCGAGATAGTAAATTATGGCGCTCTGTTTTATCTCCCTACCTCGACAGGAATATGATGTGATGGTTTGTATGTATGTACATAAATTGTTCAGTAAATGGTGTTGATTCGTGTATTGTGTTCTTATTCGAAAAATAAAAATAAGTGAGCAATACGAACCAAACCACTCTTTATAATTTAAAGATTTCTGGCTCCCATGATAAGAGATCACAGAACAATATCTGAGATGGAAAAAGGTACAAAAACGGTACATTTTGAAAATGAAATCGTGTGACCCCTCGGTAGAAAGGTTAGCCTGCTGACCGGGGCGCTGGGGCCCGAGTTTGGGATGTTTAATAGCTAATAATAACAAATAATAGCCATAAAAACAATAAGTTCAAATTATAGGTCCGGTTATCTATTCTAACTACCTAAAACAGACTTCTAAAAATATACGTCTAGTCACCAGTGACGGAGGGGAATCGGAATAAAATATTAAACTTAATTTTATTTATCGATAAATATTAGTTACATAAAATTTATCATAGATTCATTTTTCTTTTGAACTATTTATGTGAAAATTATTGAAAGTAATACACGCGTACTCACTTATAATTACGCCGTGTCTTTTGCGGTGTAGGCAAAAATAATAGATATCCTAACTTTTCTATCTCAACCACACAACTTTCGCCTCCTCCATATTCCAGTTGGTAGTAATAATTGAGTAAAAATAGTTTTATAATAATTTGAAAAATACTTTAAATAAATACTAAATATTTTTATGAAAAGTTATTTTCGTGATATGGAAATCTAGCGTTGCATAAATATCTACTTGACTTTGATATTTGTATACTTGTTTAGTTTTTTTAATAGGAAATCTACCCACAGTAGGATGATTTGTAAACTTTCTTATTTTATTAATAAAAATCATTAATAACACTTTTTGGCAAAACATTTTTTTTCCGGATTTCTTTGTAATGTTTTGTAATAAAGTTGTTATATGTTTTTTTATGAATGAGTGAGTGAAAGGTGTGATAGAAAAACACCGAGGAAATTGAAGTTGAACTAGTCAATATATTGAAAAAATGAAACGTTAAAGTCAGAAGAATCGCAGGAGTTGTATTAGACGGTAAGTGAATGTAGAAGAGGCTAACGTTGTTTGTCCAGACAGAAAAGTCTGGTGCTATGTCATATCTGCCTACTGGAACTTTTTTGGCTATATTTCTTAAATAAAATTATGTGTTTCACTTAAAATGCATTTATAAAAAATAAGAGTACATAGTGTTAAGGTAGAAAACTTGTTTTTATTTTCAGTTTCCAATTATGAATAAAAAAAATCCTACACACTTTTTTAATTTCAGACCTTTTTTACTTATTTTTGATCGATTGGAAAAAAACATACGAGTTTTCCCCCAGATTGTGCTGCATACAATAAAAGTGTAAGCCAATACAATAATTATCAATAAACGGTTAACAGACGAACGAACTGAATTAATCCAATTGTTTAAGAATAATATTTTTTGAGTTAATTTCATTAACATAAGAGAACTGCGATTCAAATATATTTATTATTTTTATTAAATATATTTTTAATGAAAATTCATGTGCCGCCATTGGTATATAAGAAGCTATCCCAATCCCAAAGAGCAGACTCCGCAGCGAGAACAGACCCGGGTGTATACAGAGGGATATAAATAATTATAGGTGTCTGTTTCCCTCCACAGATTGGCTGCAGTAAGTGATGCTCACCGTAATGTGCCGTAGTTAGGTCCTCAAATTAAATGCCCTTAGCTGGAACAATATCGGGATTAATCATGGGCCGGGCCTGACCACTAAGCACGGCTTCCAAAAAGGGTTATTTGTAATTAGTTTAAAGAACTGTGGGAATTTTCTATTACAATTTGAATAGTTAATTTAATTCTTGTTTGTACAGACATAATATAATACACTTGCTCTGGAATTGGGTAATAAGACAGTATCACTGGATTTTTTTTATGGATAATGATATCATCATCACCATCACCATCAGCCTGTATCTATCCACTGCAGGATGTAGGCCTCTCCAAGTTGTATCCACAAAATCCTGTCCTTTGCACATTGCTGCCACATAATACCTGCATGCTTACGTATTTCGTCCACCCAGCGCGCCTTAGGTCTTCTTACAGGCCTTTTTATACCTATTGGGTACCACTGGATTACTTCATACGTCCAACGATGGTCTGTTGCTCGGGCGATATGTCCAGCCCACTTCCACTTGAGTCTTTTTGCAACCTCTATAACATCTTCAACCTTTTTTTGAGCCCAAACAAAGGTTGAGGATAATGATATATGTACTCGTATTACTAATTTTTTATGAATGATAAAACGATAATGAAATATGCACTATTGATGTTTTTATGGATAATGAAACACTTATCACTGATTTTTTTGTTGATAATTGTGACAAGTATTGTTAGAAAATTTGATACATGAGACATGTATTTGTGATTTATTTTATGGATAAAACATATATCACATAAATTATTAATAAATTATTATTTTCAAAACATTATACTGTTTTACTGCGAGGAATTCTTTTTAATATAAATTGGTTTCGAACGGGAATGAAATCTGTAAGCCCCAGGCTAAAGACTTATCAAAGGAAACGACCTATTGATTTCTTGATCGAGGTGTATAACACTGTCATTGTATATACTACAACCTGGTGAGTTTATTGCCATGTGGCAATCTCTTCCAAATAAGCAAATATATGTTGAACAAGTCGGTAAAAACTAGATATGATCCCTTAAAAAAAATTGGAACCAACGGGTTCAAATAACCCGTAACGTCCAATTTACTAAACAGGTGTTTTACTAACTAGGCCGGGGAAGTTTACTTGATTGTATGGTTAGTTAAATAATTCGTTCACTGTTATTTTTTCATAGTTCTATCGTCTTTTCTCACCGTTTCTTGACGAAGAGATAGTAACTGCGACTGCATGCATAAAAAATAGGTTAAAAACACTTGATGAGTTTTGCGTACCTCAAAACGAGTATGACAACCGCTAACAAGTGTGGACATGTCTATTATATATAGGGACACCACGCTTTAAAATACATTTAGGAAATAATTCCACCTATAAATACTATATTTCTTGAATAAAGTGCAAAATGAAGTGCATTCAAACGAAATTTTAATTGAAATCTAAAAAAAATGTGATTTTAAAATGTTTTTTATGTAAGTTTCTGACACAGTGTGTCCCAGTTTGTACAAGAAATATGAATTATGTTAGTCTAACACAGTGGTCGCCAAACGGTTGAACGCGAGCGGCATTTCGGTTGCTCGCGTAGGATATTTTTCTCATATTTATAAATTTGCCTCTCAAATTTTATTATTGGACTCGTGAGTGTTGCCTCAACTGTACGAGTAGAATCTGTATGGCCTTTCGTCCCAACAGAAAAGTTTTCAACTTTAGTTCAAATTGCACTCAAAATGAAGGCATTGTTTTGTTCTACTTACTTATGTGAATCAATGTTTTCCACTATGAAGATGGTTAAAAGTAAATACAGAAACTCACACATGTACTCGTACATCTTGATAATTGCATTCGGTTTGGAGTGACAAGTTACTCACCGAGAATTGAAAAAAATGTGGAGGAAAGTGAATGCCACTAATTCTTTTCACTGATTATTTTTACTTTTACTCACTTATTTCAAGATATTTTTCAATTATTATTTTTTGATAAATAAATAATAGAAAGTACGCATTTAATGTTTTATTGGAAGTCCGATGTCCTAATTGATTTGAAGTAATATAATAATATTGTGTATGGTACGATAAAGGACGATGATAAAAAATGATAAAGAAGAAATATGTATAAGTATCTCACCAGACAATTTCAATTTCCGAAAGTAGCTCATATCCTTATTGAGTTTGGCGACCACTGGTCTAACATATATGTAATTGGATTCAGAGACATAATTTTTGTATATTTTTTAAATTGTATTGTATTACACTTTTATTGTATACAGTACAATCTGATGGGCTGATGGCCATGTGGCAATCTTTTCCAGCCAACCAGAAAAATGTAAAAGAAGCCTTCCGTGAAACCAGACTGAAATAGTATTTGGAAATTATTTGGGTTCCAGCAGGGATCGAACCTGAATCCCCCGGTCTGGGAGACAAGCGTCTTACCATATTGTCACATAGCTAAAATCCCGCAAATTTGTAATGTATACATCGAAAATGTTGTATAATAATTCAAAATGCTGAGAAATGTTGAGTACTTATTTGTATCTCTACTTTTGAAAGATGAGCGCCCTTCAGGAGAGTCTGCTCAGTAAACGATGCTATAAAAATTGTCGTTTTATTATTTTACCATGATAACCTCTTTTCTAGGCTGGGACTGTGACGCATTGGTATCATTTATTTCCCAAACACCTAAGTGTTGTTCGACAAGTGTTGTTCACACGCTACATTCACAACCTTTCACTTATTTGTCATATCCCCTTTTCACGTTCATCATAAACAAATAAATATGATGTGTTCATATATCAAACTGTTAATTCGTGATCCACTAAGCATTATAACCAGCGTTAATTTCTTATATATTTGTCGTAATACCAATTTATTTGAACTCATTTCATTTCTTTATTTTGTAATTCTAGTCCCAACATATTAACAAGCGTAATACGAAATTGGTTATGTTCTAATTCGTATCGAAAGTCTGGTCACATACCAAAAAACACGTATGAATGAAGCCCATTTGCATACGTTTTGAATATCGAACAGGTTTTTAACGACAAATGACACTTGGGTTCGATGTCCGATATCGATAAAAAAATTCCAATTGCAATAAAGCTGTGGGAACGTCGATCCTCACTTTTCTTATTTCATTTCTTAGTCAGGTCTTAATATTTCCTCTTCATACAATCATTTGCCATCTGTTAGTGTATATTTTTTTCTTAAATAAAAATTATATTATATTTTTTATTTAACATTTTATTCTACAGAAACTTGACGGGCGTATTGTCAGGGGCAATCTCTTCCTAAAATTGTCGTAAAATACACATTGTCGCAACAATTATTGAAATCATTATTTATATGAACGAAATTCACAAATAATACATAAAAGAATTAAAAAATATATCATCAATCAATTAAAAATAAAGGGATGGTGGAGAGGAAGGAAAAACGAGAATATTGATTGAGGGTAGTAACGAGGCGTTAAGCGATAGTACTTTGTGAACAGCACTGGCCAGTCTAAGATCGTCTAGAAAGTTCTCAGTCCGCTGACATCTTGAACTCTTCACCAGTAGCTGTCAGTGCACGGGCAATTTATTTATTTATTTCTGTGCCCTTCCATCAAGTTTATTTTTGAGTCGCTTTTTAAAGCTCACCAACGATGCAGCGAATCTAATGTTAGTTAGGAGAGGGTTTCAGTGCCTAACGCCACTGAAAGGACAACGTGAACATTAAGAGTGGTGAACCGAAAAAGCTAATAGGCAATCTCAGCTTGAGCGGAACGCGAGTCTATGATTGGACAGGTGCTGAACATTTTTGACGAGATATGAATGATAGGTTTTAGCAGCTTCATGGCCTAATAGTAATATGATAGTTCACAATAGTGTTAGTACCATCTTTGACGTATGGGAGGAAAACGTGAACGTAGAAAAAGTCTGAAAAGAGCCAAATAAATGCTGTAGAAATACGTATATTTGGAAGAAACCGTGAGGTAGCAGAATACGGAATTAAGAGATTAGGGATGAGTGTAACCTTAAAGCTGGTGTGTGAGCTGATGCTGATGAGTGTGACCTTAAAGTGAAGATAAAGAAGACCACTTGGTTTGGGCGCTTGGAACGAATGAAAATATAAAAACTAACAAAACAAGAGTGCAAGTAAAAGTGGATACTGGGGTCTAGGAAGGCCAAGGAAGATAAGGTTGAATTAAGTGAATGATATTTTGAGAGAAGGGAAAGTAAGAAGTAAGAGAAATCATACGAATTGTGTGAAAAGATTTATTGGTGTGGAAAAGGCTCTGGCCCTCTGTTATCTCTGTCTACCCCAACAGGGAAATGGCGTGATCATATGTATTTAATCTAATTGAAAGCCCTCGTCCCCGCACAGCAGCCTAATAAATGTATGAAAAACAGGCTATTTCATCTATAAAAGTTGAAAGTTGGTTGAATTTTATTTACTAAAGGGTGGTTTTGTAAACCACCTCGTGCACTTCAACCGTTGTATGCCCCTTTTTAGTAACATCTTCAATATCAACCCCGCAGTTCACATCTCCTCTGACAGGGATCGCTTCTACTAACGTCCGTATGTCCTGTTGGTATCATGATTGCCTGAAGACTCCGAGTATTAGAAATCCAGTTTGGAGGTGCGAAGAACAGCAAGGGTATTATATCTGCATGGGAGGTACGTGGAGTCATGTTCAATCTTCTGTGTGCTACCTTCTCAATCTGAGATCATCCGTGAGAACCGTGATGTGTTAGTTATTTATAAAGGCCTTACTAAAACATTTTATCACATACTTAGTGAGGTCTAGAAGTTTCCTGTTTAAGGATATAAAAAAATGTGATAGAATGAAACAAAAAATATTTAGTCACCCTGTAGTTCGATATATATACCATATATACTTAGAAAGATCAATTAATTTTTTTATACCACTATAAAAATATTCTGAAATTTTATTCTTAAAATGGTATAACACTGCTGAGATAACTTCCTCGTTATATGGTAGTCTTTGTAGCAAACAGAAGTATGCACTTGTGCTTTGTCGTATCTCACGCCTCGTGACACTTTTTTTTTAATTGAATAATTTAATACGTACATATTTAATACTGTGCGTAGAGGTATCAAATTTGAACTGTAACATCGGGTCTGCCCATGTAAATGACGAGACCATTGTGGTATCAGTCCATACACGTTATAACTTAATTATTTTGAAAACTATTGGACCTTAGTAGTAAGACTTAGCTTGAACTTTAATCTTTCAAGTTACTTGCGTAATTTCCATTTGCTAAGTTTAACATTTATATTTAGCGCAGTTACTTAAAAAAATCATTCACGTTTGCAAACGATGACTTTTGTAAATATGTATTCATTTTACATACAATATTAAAAAAACAGATCCGGTCCATAATCTGATTACATCAATATTTCCTTAAAAGATCATAAATATAAAATCATATTTATTATCTGTCAGTAGATTCATAATTCGTTTCTTCGTTAAAAACGTGACATGCAATCTTCAGATTCGATCTTAAATTCGATATGAATAAAGTTTAACTATTTATGCATCTTTGGTGTTGAATAAAGTTGAATAACTCACGCTCCATGGTGTTGAAGGATGGACCCTTACTAAAGCCATCACAAACTAGAAGTTTTTGAAATATTGTGCTATCAAAGAATGTTGAGTCTCGGGGGTTGACAAAGTTGCTAATGATGACATTTTGAAAATGATGTAAACAGATATAAAAATACTACCCTATATCAAAAGCAGAAAGTTAGAATACTTTGGAGTAATAATGCGAAGAGAAAAATAGGAGATGTTTCAACAGATATTGCCGGTGAAATTCAGGACAAAAGAAGTGCCAGAAGAAAACGCGTTCTCTGGTTGAAGAACTTATGAGAGTTGTTTTAATTTGGTATCATATTTTTATTCAGAGCTGCTGCCTCAAACGTGTGATGATACATAGTAAGGAGTTCCATAATTACCTTACGAGAAGTCACAATGATTTTCAGCTTTTAGAAAATTAGAAACATAATAAATTATACCACAGAGGTTCCAATTTTTTCGACAAAAAACCAAAATGACATAAAGTGATAGTAAATTACACTAAAAAGGTTTCAAATATTTATTAACAAAAAAGTGAAAATAAATTATACTACAAAAAGTATTGCATTTGAAAAGATAGATATATGGTACATTGATTAGTTTAAAATCAGTACAGTTTTGAATAATTTTAAACTAAGAAAGTTTTAAAAGTACTTTAAAAAAATCTTCAGTCAGCAATGTTACGTGTTTCATTTCAGATTTTCTTTTCTCGCTCCAACATCCCTTCCTTTTTCTTTTGATTGACAATATCTCACTTTCGTTGATATTATTTATGAATTTCGTACAAATTAACAATCATTTGAATCATTTTCGTAACTATTTAATTTCCTTTATTAACTTTAGTCTAGTTAGAAAGAAATTATCACAAGGTAACCTGGGCTGACTGTAACTAACCTGAAAGAAGTTACACAATCCTTATGCAAAATTAGACTGATTTTTTTTTAAATATGGGTATCACCAGGCAGGAAGACAGCAAACTTGTCAACTAAGCAACGAAAGCAGTCAATATTCTTTATCTCAAAGATACAACTGTGCAAAGAGGCATCATATGACTATATGCACTACTTTGGGAGCGGATATGAAACGTTATAATAATAATAAAAATGACAATACATATAACGCTGTTTAGAAAGCAGACTTCTGAAGATCTGTGTATCTGGATTGAAAATAAAAAATATGTATGATAACATAACAAGTATTAATGCTTTGCGTGGCCTAGTTGTAAGTCGTTTGTCTTTTACCCGAAGGTTTTGAGCTCGATACCCGATGATGTCCAAATCATTAAATAAATTAGATCCAGAAACGTATTTAGTTCATCGATTTGTTACCTGTATTTGCGACAATGTTGTCAAAATATACCATTTTGAACTGCAAGTTACGTGCCTGCTCTATTGATTCTACAACCGGAAGACAATCGTCTCTTATGATCACGCACTTTAGTATGCCCACTTCACCAATGTGGTATGTGATACGAAGGAATGTGTATCACGTAATAAAAATTAATTTAGTAATGAAAATTATTAAAACAATTTCATAGCCCATTAAACTGTCAATGAAACAAATGGGATGTTCTCTTTATTGTTAAGCAGGTCATAAAGAGGATTAGTAAATGCAATAAATATTTTTAGAACGTGATGACCTTAATCCCTAATTAATAAAGTGAAGAGAACAGTTGACTCCGTAGAGAGATGAACCCGCGACCCCTGATGTCTTGAGTAACTTTCTTCATGCATCTCTTGGATACAATTACTAGTATTGATCAAATCACAATGAGTTTAACATCATCATCACGTCATGTGCCTATCCGAGTAGACAGAAATAAGAGATATCCTCTTCATTATATCCAGGCAAACATCATTCGATTTTACCACGTCCATACACCTCGTTATTTTTTTTAATTTTTTTTCCACTTTGTACGGATTTCTCCTGTTACACAGAGAGTCTGCTTCTAGTGTTAGCTTATTCGTTAAGAAGAATATCAGCCAGGATTCTTCTCATACTGCTAGGCGGTACCGATAATATATAAACAGTGTCATTCAGTTGGTTCAATATCTCTATACCACGCGTGACTGAGTGTTTAGCCATGATATTCGTCCTGTAAGTTAGTATGTAGAACAGATGGTGATTCCTTGCACGGCTATATTTATTAGGTACATATAGACTTAGTGCTTCTAGAATCGCGGGACAGTTAAAGCAACCTTATGCATACTCTCCTATTACAAAGGCTATTTACTCTTTCAGAATTAAATTTATTTTTATCATCAAATTCTATTAACATTATTGGGTCGAATGAGTTTAAGTAAACATTATAGATGAGTTTCAAGAAGCATTGAATTATTTAGCATTCCATTTTCTGAATAGAATCGTCATGTTTCGTGGTAATATCTCAATCGCAATTATGCTACAATTTATTTTCATTTTGAACATCAGATGTCTATAATATTTTCATTTTGAACATCAGATGTCTATAGTCGAATGAGTTTAAAACGACATTAAAGAAGGGTTTAAAGAAGCATTGAACTCTTTAGCATTTCCTTTATCTGAATAGATAACTTCCGTTTCATGGCAATATCTCAATCGCAATGATGCTATAATTTCATTTAATTTAATCATCAGATGTCTAAATTAGTTTATGTCGAATGAGTTTAAAAATACATTAATAAGGGGTTTCAGATTCCAGACTTTAAATAGATTCGTTAAGTTTCGTGGTTATATCTCAATTGCATTAATGCGAGTATTGTTTTTCATTTTAATCATCGGATGTCTAACACATCATAGAGTTAATCAGTTTATTGAAACATTTAAGAAGGGTTGAAGTTTTTAGCATTCCAGTCTCTAAATAGAGTCGTTAAATTTCGTGACAATATCTCAATTACAGTGTATGACAGAATACGAAATATAGTGATGAGTACGACTTTAAGGCTGATGTGTTGAGCAAGATCAAATTTATGATATTTTGAAATTAATATTTGAAAGACTTGAAAAATATTGGATCAAATTTATGATATTTTGAAAGGAAATGTACAACGTTAGATAAACGGTAGCTGCTGTATGCGAGGTGTATGAATGTAGAAGTGGCTTAAGATGATATCGCAATAGGTATGTTCTCGTATCTATCGTAATTACAATGATGCGATAATTTCTTTCATTTTGATCATCGTTTGTCTAAAATGTCGAATAAGTTTAAATATGCATTAAACTCCAGAGTATTTTGCTGTACGAGAAGGTGTATGGATGTAGAATGGGCTAAAGCTGTGTGTCGCAATAGGTAAGTGTGTTCGCAATCGCAATGATGTAATAATTTATGTCGGTTTGATCATCGTGTATCTATGTTAAAATGTCCAATGAGTTTAAAGATGCATTAAACTCCCGAGTATGAGAAGGTGTATGCACGTAGAATGGATAAAGATGTGCGTCGCAACATGTAAGTATGTTGTAATTTATTTTATCAAATACTATTTATTCCATTTTTTGTAACGGTATAACCCTACCGGTTTCAAGGCTTTCACGTCATCTTCAGGGGACCACAAACAAGACTGAATTCTGTTCGAACTGGTACCGAAATACACGCTTCTAACGGTTGGGGACAGAGCGGAGGGAGGCATGGGACGACCTCGGCGAGCAGCGGAGAGATTCTTGGTATATATGTGTTTGCGAGATGTTCGCCTCGATCTACTGACTTAGAAATTTCTAGGGCCTCTAATCTGTCCAATTTATTTCCGTTACTACTGATATGTAAGAATTTGGCATCATCAATTATGTTCTCGCATGTATCGCGATTACAACAATGTGACAATTTATTTCATTTTGATCATCAGTTGTCCAAAATGTCGAATGAGTTTAAAGATGTATTAAACTCCAGAGTATTCTGCTGTATGAGAAGATGTATGGATGTAGAAAGGGTTAAGCATATGTGTCCCAATAGGAATGTTTGTGTTCGTATATATCGTAATTACAATTATGGAATAATTTCAATTCATTTTACTCATCCGATGTCTAAAATGTCGAATGAGTTTAATGATAAACTCCAGAGCATTCTGCTCTCAAAACTGGAGTCTGTAACTTTCGTGGCAATATCTCAATAGTAAAGCACCGCTGTTAGTAGGTTAAAGTGGTGTTTAATCAACGGACATTCCTCCGGCATCGTCGCTTCGTTGTCGAGACATCGATCTAAGGCAAATATTGATTTATCAGCTTTTAGATCATGGAATAATATTTGTTCTCTATATACACTAATAATATTTTCCCAGAGATCAACTTAAGTCTAGTGCCAAATATTGAATTATTCTTTCGAATTGTTTGTATTGGCATTTTAAAATAACCGACGCCTGTTGTTCAATTGTTGTATTTAACTAAGCTGACGTCCCAAGTTCGATTACCAGCGAAAACTATTTCTGGGCTTGTTTTTCTTTGATATATTAATAACTGTAAGCTGAAAAACATTTTGCTGAGATGGTTTGACCATATGGAACGAATGAATGAAGAAATATTTACAAAACAGATATACGAGTATAGTGCAAATGTGAGTGGAAGGAGTATGAGAGGAATAAAATTGAAATTAGTAATTGTATTATTATTATTGTTGTAATAATAATTATTATTATTGTTATAATTACGTTATTATTAGTATTATTCTTCTTATTAGTATTAGTTGTATCACCATCGCCATCATTATCATAATCATCATAATTATCATTATCATTCTCATTATAATAATAATAATAATGATGATGATAATATTACTAATAATAATAATGATGATGATGATAATAATTATAATACTAATAATAATAATCATCATTATTATTATTATTACTATAACTATTATTATTACATTATTAAGATCCAACAAACCAGGCAATTAATTGCATTACATAAAAGCAATCAAAGAAAATGTAAAAATAAACTAATAAAAAGAGAATACTAAATTATGAGTTATGATTATCATTGCGCTGTATTACTATTATTTACGAAGTGTTATTAAATTTATATTATTCTTAATAAAAGAACTGGTCCATCGCAGGATGCTGCTCGGAGCGAGTGAGACAGGATAGAGAGGTAAGGACCATCCGTCTCCCGCGTCCTGTGAGAGGAAGGATTTTGCACCTGCCGATACGAGACAAGCCCCGCTTGGGATGGGAAACAGGAGATGTTGCAGCATTGATTTTGTTGTACTGGTAAACTGTGAGAAGATTATAAAAAATGCAGCGCGTAACTTGTACACAGAGATGAAATTTCAATGTTGAGGCAAAAATCTTGTTCTATGAAATGTTCGAGTTTAAATAAAGATCGTTTGCTTTTTAATCTTTTCGTGAGATATTTATATAATGTAGGCTCTTGTTTTATGATTTTAAGTAAAATAAGACGTTTATAAGAATTATGAATACTCGTACTTTGCATCCCAATTTCTTGTTTTAACGTGATCAACTAAATTTACGTCGAGTCTATTCACGTGATCGATACCTCTTCTAAAAAGACATATAACTAGCATCTAGCAAATAGTTTTGTGAACAAATCAACATTTAGTTGAACAATTCAAACGATAGTCTACTGATTTCTAATCGTTCGATAATGGTGATTCTGACGTCGTGTCATCAATGTGAAGTAAAGTGTCAGATTTTGACATATGAATCTGGAGCTCGACTTCAGTCTGCGGGTCCATTAGAATAACGAATTTGCAGGATCCTACAAACTGATTGTCCAACTACGTGCCTACAGATGTGTTGATATGTATTACATCAGCTGACAAAAAAGGAAAACCTTGCAGAACTTGCGAGTTATGTGCAAAGCACAAGAAGATAAATGAGGCCTAGTACATGTGTAAGAAGTGTGATGTAGCTCTCCACAAAGAAAAAGTTTGGCAGAATTACCAAACTAAACTAAATTATTTAAGTGTTTTAAACCAATGTACAAAGTTTCATTACAATATTCCTAATATTTACTTGTATATAGAAATTTTGATGATATTGATATCATCGCACGCTCTGTAAATGATCTGAAGTCTGCCTTTAGAACCCTGGCCACGTCAGCTAAAAACATGGGACTGATTGTCAACGAGACAAAGACAAAATATATGCCAATACATTCACGCCAGAGCCCTCCCAACATACAGATTGATGATTATACTTTTGAAACTGTCAGCGAGTTTGTATATCTTGGCACTATGGTAACAAACAGCAATAATATGTCCACCGAAATCAAACGAAGAATAGCGGCAGCAAACCGATGCTACTATGGCCTACTGAAGCACATGAAATCTCGTCGGTGAGGGATGCAAACAACATCGGTATCCGGAACTGGCGTAACGCTGCACAGGACCGTCTGTCATGGGGGCAAGCTCTGCGGAAGGCCAAGACCCGACCTGGGTTGTAGAGCCATGGATGGATGGATGGATGGATATAGAAATTTTTGTAAACCCTTAATAAAATTAGATTTCCTCAAAAACAAGTCGAGCACAGGGAAAAAATGTCTTGATGTCGGTCGGGTCTTTAAGTATTGATTATTTTTATGATTGGCGTTCTTTATGATTATTGTAAATTAAAGTGTATTTTCCTGGTTCATTCCTGTTGTATTGTATTATATTACAAATTCATTCTATACATTGGAATTTATTATATTATTACAACACTTGGAAATTTTTATCGTCAATATTGTTGAAAGTAATTAAAAAGATATTTAATCCAGCTCATACTTAATTACTTAAGTAAATCCTGTTTAATGAAATAACAGTAACTACAATCCGGAATCGAACCCGAAACTCATGGGTGAAGTTAAGCATCTTACAACTAAGCCACAGAAGTTGTCCGGTCGCTATTAAAAGTTGATGTCTATGAATACATAACATATTATTTATAGTTAAGGTATTAACATTGTGGAGGTTTAAAGACATCGTAATTTGTTTTTTCAAACGCTGTTTATTCCACTTTTTGTAATGGTATAACTCTACCGGTTTCAAGGTTTTCCCCTGATGATGAGATGAAAGCCTTGACACCCTACAAACTCCGAACAAGCTATCCATCACTTGTTACCGGTAGGGTTATACTATTGCAAAAAGTGGAATAAACAATGTTTGATGAAACAAATTACAATGAATATATAACACATGTATTGCAGCCCTAGGGTTACGTATTTAATTCCATTCACCATTAATTTCCAGTATAACCCTACCGGTTTCAAGGCTTTTACCTAATCACCAGGGTAGCACAAATCTTGTTTGTGCTCCCCTGATGATAAGGTGAACGCCTTCAAACCGGTAGGGTTATACCGTTACAAAAAGTGGAATTAACAGTGTTTGATAAAATATATTACAATGTTCAGAAAAATATATTTGGTAAGAAAACTGCAGAAAACTTGGTTTTTTAGATCTTCCAATAAAAAAAACTTTTGTAGATCTTCTGATATGTGATAGTAACACATTCGGCTTTAGGTGTAGTATATTGTGTAGTGTTCATAAAACATCATAAATTTTTATAAGAATTCCCAAAAGGGTTTTCCTCAAATACTTTATAAAGCTGCACACTGTCATATCTCTAACGATAAGAGATATACTGTTCCACGCCATAGAACAGGCAATGGCAAAAGTCCTATCATAACATACCACCCTTTTGGGTTGTTTACTAGATGAAAAAGAAATCGACCTTAAAGTTGTACTCGTCTCTGAAGGAACATCACTCAGACACAAATTCGAAAGATACATATCCCATTAAGGGACTTGAATACAAAGAGACAATGTCTAAAATGAATCCGTTCGCGACACTCAAGCCAGTATAGACTTTTCACAAGCGAACTAATTCTCGTATGACAGTACTTAACATATTTATAACTACCATATATCAGTCTAGCAGCTGCGTTGAAAATATACTGCGTTTATAGTTGAAAAAAGACTGGAGTCTCGCAATTTATTATTACAATTTTACGGTATTTTTCTAATTCCGTATTCGGTAGCCTTAATTCAAAACTCAATTAACCTTTATAAAGTGTAATGATTGATTTCATGTTGTTATTCAAAGAATGTGGAACATTGATGAGAACAACATTAATAACGATAAACCTTATAAAAACAACTAGCGAAAAACCCAAAAATTATGTGTAATGCTTTTCCCTAAACATAACCATCACCATCACGTCAAAAATTTGTCTGGTTAAGTCACATGTCTTCGTAATATTGAACAGTGCGGAGACGTGGACTCTGAGAGCAAGCGAGAGACGTAAATAGATACATTTGAAATGTGATGCTGTAGAACGATATTTTGAATTTCATGGATAGTTAGATGAACTAATGCCTTCATTCTCTAAGAACTGGAAGTAACTGACATATTGTCGATAATATGCCTACTTATTTGAATATATTCCTCGTAGCCAAAGAGACAGTTGGAGAAGCTTGTAGTCACTGGAAGCATGGAAGGATGACGCACAAGAAGAAGAGCTCCAAATGCGTTGAACTGACCAAGTGAGTGATGCAACAGGACTACCCTTAACTACTGTTCTTCGAATTGTGGAATTCAGGGATGAATGGAGGGAAGTCGTTACGAGTAAGGGCTATCATGAGATTCACGATGCTTAGTCATGAGCTACACGATATAAAGTATACATTTTGTAACACAGGTTACTTTAGAAGTGCTCCAAGAATTTGTTAGGTGGCTACTAAACACCAGGACCAACCATATATTCACCTGGAAAAAGAGCTCCAAGTAAAATCTGAGAAATCTGAGTACTAAGTAAAGATGCTACCCACTGTGCTATGGCGCTAACAAGAATTCTTTTGAGTCATTGAAACTTATAAGTTGAATGGTTTTTCTATTGAGTTAATTATGAAGGAAGTCCTGGAGATTTTCAGAGAAAAAATGAAATCTGTTTTTTTTCAGAGTTTTCATTTAACATTTTTAAGTTCGATATTAGATACTTCACTAAAAACTAATGTTTTCCTCACTAATATCACTTAATATGGCTTCTCAGTTTTGAGAAATCAACAAATAATTTTGAAAAGTTGAAGGTTTATATCTCTGCACATTCGTCAATAATTAGTTACATAGGTTAACATTAACTAAAATAAGAAAACTCTAATTTAAAGTAAAATATTTAGTTAAAACATATATCAGCTGATAGATAGATAAAACCAAAAATGTAAGTAGAAGAAGACACTCTCAAATAAAGACGCAAAGATATCTTAACTTAACTTTCTCAAGTTATTCAAAGAAGTCTTAACTCGGGAACTTTACAAGGAATATACTCTTTAGCAAGTATTGATTTTAAACATACATCTTACAAAGTAACTTATTGACATATTGGTTTTTCATCCGGTATCCCATTTATCTTTCCTGTGATAGATGGCGCTCAGTTAACGATCATTAATATACTCTCTAATTGGCAGATTCTTGTTATTGACGTCGTTTTGACACGATAATTCCTTTCCTTTAATACACGTTATTTTTTATCCAATTGAATTTGAATTTATATAAGTTCCATCATCACATAATTAATATAAGTTCCATCATATGCCACTCTTGTAGAGTTCGGTTTTATTTTACAAGAGGCAAAAATTATTTGTTTTATTTTATTTAATTCTTACAGAGGTGGACTGGTAATAAATATAAGCACAAGATATCGATCGAAACCGATTCCATTTTGATGTCAAATACTTTGCGTACCTCCATCCCGCATTTTTTTACATTCGATAGTTATTTAATAATTATCTTTTTGATTCTAAAGTGTTTGTTACATTATTGAATTGCTCAAGAGATCTTTTTCGCAAAACATCACCACGAACGATTCGAGATGCGATTTAGTCAAGAAATGTCGTAATCGATTCAGGATATATTTTACCTTGGAAAAGACGTCTCTCAACATACTTTTGTGAACGAAAAGGTAAGTATTTATTTATAAGCTATAAAAAATGTGCTTCCAAGTAACTTCCAACTCACCATTATACGTGTTTGAAATACTGTCACAGGTGGACAAGCAACAACATTCGCACAAAAATAACACGAACTATTTAACGAAATATTTAACCAGACTGGTAACCTTTTTTTTTTTTTTTTGAGCGTGCTAAAATCAACGAATGCAAGTTAAGTTTTATAGAATATACAATGAAGTGGAGAAACGAAGAAACGTTTGTATCCGATTTGTATTTAGTAAAATGTGTTATAACGACGTGTGCAAGCTTCGAATGTCAGGGATGACTACTCACGCGATTATTAAAGCTTGCCTTAGGGCCAACTTTAAGAGGATCAAAGTATAAATTACTGCACCTGATCATCCAAGGCAAAATAGAAGGCCGAAGAGGTGTTGGCAGGAGGCAAATCTCCTGGCTCCGCAGGATACGTGATTTGACTGGGCTTTTTTTCGGGCTGCCGGGGACAAAGATGTCTAACGTCTTGCATCGTTGCGCATCTCGGCTCCTCGTGGGTGTTTCCAAGCTATCGGTCTACCCAATGTCTCACTGATCATAGAAGCTTTAATGGCAAAATAATTCGTTCAATTTTGTCTCATCGCCCATTTATAATTTTTGTAGCCATCTTGATCAATTCACTCTAGTTGGGATTTTACTCGGAGTGTCGGTCCGATTTATGGACACCTTACTCCTTCATCGAATTTGTTGAACGGACTTGTTTGATTGATATTTGGGTGGTGGTGTGGAAAGTATTTATTATTGAATTAGAGAGGAAGAATAAAAGTTGATACATATATTAAGGTTACAAATACATATATCGGGTACATATTAATATACTTATATTTATGTGTCACGAGCGTTCATAAATAATTATACAGAAAGGAAAGGATAGAGATATATACGTAGATATATATGTATTAAAATAAAATATATTACGAAGATAGGTGGGGGGGGGGGAACGCTGTGACTTTAAAATAAATAGATAAATATGGGAGTAAAATAAACTACGTGTTATATATGCACTCTAGGCATAATTCGGCGTCTACCGTTGCGAATAGGTGGTCGGGGGGTCGTGCGAAGGATCTGCTTCGGCCTGGGGTGAATGATATTCGCGTTCGCGTCGTAGTCCGACAGTGAACTGATTAGGGGGTTCGGGTGGCTCGGGAGAGAACTGTAGAACCTCTCGGCCAGAGAGATCGCGTATTCTCGGATGGTGGGGAGATCTAAATCTTCATGAAGCCGTTTGTTGCTGACAAAGTAGGGCGTATCCATAATGATGCGCATTGCCTTGTTTTGCAACACCTGGAGTTTACGCATGTGGGTTTTGGCCGCGTGGCCCCACACCGGGATGGCGTACGTCATCTGGGGACGTATGATGGCCTTGTATAAGTTTAACTTGATACGAGGGGACATCCTACTGTGTCTGCCCAAGAGTGATGTGAGGGCTTTCAGAGTGCCGTACGCCCTTCCGGCTATGTTGGTGGTGTGCTTTTTCCAGGACAGCTTCGCGTCGAGAGTGACGCCGAGGTATTTCACCTCGTCGCACCACGGAACGCTCTGGCCGAAAAGTTTGAGTGGTCGGATGGAGTCGGGACATCTTCGAGAAAAACGGACTGCTGCGCTCTTGGAAGGGTTTATTTTGACCTTCCAGTTTCTACACCAGCGTTCTAATCTTGGGATGAAGTTTTGAATGCGAGAGTGGGAATCGCAAGGGTGTCTCGAAGTCGAGAGAAAAGCCGTATCGTCTGCATATTGAGCCGTGATAGATCGGCGGTCCTTGAGAGAGGGCATGTCGCTGGTGTATATATTGTAGAGAGTGGGAGAGAGGAGGGCTCCTTGCGGAACCCCCGCTTGAATGGGGCGGTGAGAGGAATTTATACCGCTCACCTTGACGGAGAAGGTGCGGTCTCTTAAGAATGAAGCTATGATTTGCACGAGGCGGAGAGAGATTCCGGCCTTGTGCAGTTTGAAGAGCAGCCCGTTGTGCCAGACCGTGTCGAAGGCTTTCGCCACGTCCAGCGACAGGAGGGTCGTTTGCTGTTTTTTATTATAACCAGTCACTATATGTTCTACGACGCGAAGAAGTTGATGGGAGGTCGAGTGTCGCGGTTGAAAACCGTGTTGCGTGTGTGGAATTATGTTAAGCGATGTTATCTCGCTTGTTAGGCGATCGAGGATAAGTCGTTCGAGCACTTTACCTAGGGTAGGCAGTAAGCTGATCGGGCGGTGATTTTCGGGGAGTGTGAGTTTTTTACCCGGTTTCGGAATCATTATAACGTCTGCGCATTTGAGAGCAGTAGGGAAGAATCTATGCCTGTAGCAGGCATTGAAGATTGCTGAAATGGCGCAGACGGCTTTATTCGGGAGTTTCTTTAGAGTGAAGTTATTTATAGAATCTGGACCGGGAGCTCTCTTATTATGGAGGTCGTGAATATTTTTTTGGACTTCTTTCGGCGTGAAGAAATCCGAAGTTGGGGGAGGTCGTGAGGCGATAATTCGTTGGACCGTTCTGTCAACTGAGGCGGAGTGCGACGGGTTGACGAGGTCTGAGTTTGGGGTAAAAGTGAGGGCGAGCGAGCCCGCAAAGATTTAAAACTGTGCCATTCGGGCCCTGCAGGGGGGAGGGCCGTTGAGGGGTTTTACGGAGAGAACGAGTCAGCCTCCACTTTTTGTGTTCCTCGACTTCGAGTGATTCGATAAATTCTCCCCAGCGATCGTTACGATGGCGCTGAAGGTCGAATTTGATCTGTTTCACCAGACGATTGTACAATGTTTTGTACGTGGGGTTGGCGGTGTTTTGCCATAGCTTTCTGATCTTGTTCTTCTCCGCGATTTTCGTTTTAATATCGACGGGGAGCGGGGGATCCGGTTTTTGAGGAGGTCTCAGTTTAGAAGCTGACTCGAGGGCCGATTTGATGTTGTCGGTGAGATAGCTCACCGCTACATCGATGGCCTCGGAGTCAGGAAGAGAGGTCGGCACTCTTATATTAGATTCGAGAGTGGCCGCGAAATCATCCCAGGAGGTGATATGCCTCCTGAAAGGTAACGGATCCTGAAGAGGGTTGTTGTCGGTGAGTGTTAATAAAACCGGGTAGTGGTCTGACTGCAACTGCTCTAGAACTAGCAAGTCGCTATAAAACGGGATGTCATTTTTGATGATGATGTCTAAGACGTCTGCAGAGTCGTTGTCTCTTTGGGAGTATCTAGTCGGAGTGGCGGGGGCGTCCACAAAGTAATTTTTGCGGGAGGAGATCTCGGCTAGCGTGCGGCCGTGAGCGTTTTTGACTCGGCTGTGCCAGAGCGGATGTTTGGCGTTGAGATCTCCCGCTACTATAGTGGGAAGATTGTCCGCGAAGAGTGAGTCCAAATCTGACTCGAGAAATGATAATGTCGGTCGGAGATACACGGACACGAGCTTGAGAGGACCGTGGTTGAGGGTTTGAACCACAACGCTGGTGCTCTCGATGTTGTCCGTGGGGGGAGATGCGGAAAGGCAGTGATCGAGACTCGCCTTTATTATGATAGCTGTGCCGCCTCCTCTGCCTGTGAGGCGGTCATTACGGTAAACATAATAATTACGAAGTGAGTATCGGTGGCTGGGTTTTAAGAAGGATTCATTAATCATCATCACTTCTAGGTTGTGCTCGACGATGAAGTCCTCGATTTCTTGCTTGTTGGTTTTGCGAGTGCCGTTTGCATTCCAGAACGCGACGGTTAGATGGCAGGGTCTGCTGACTCTAGCCATTGTGAGGCACACACATTGCGAGGGCGTTGAAGACTTCGCGGGCCATATTCATGGCCTCGTCGAGGTTCCTCAATACCGCGGATATGTCGGCCTGCGATGGATAGCGCAGATTAGGGGGTGTTACTTGGGGGGGGCGGTTGGGCGGAGAGCTGGGGGCGGGCATTTTTCGTAATGCTCGCGTATGAGATCGCGGGGGACGCGACATTCGACACTGGTTTCGCTAGAGGAGGGGACCTCCTGGGGGCTTCTCTGGCTGGCGGTGGCGCGGAGGGGTAGCCCTGTTTGGCATTTCTGCTAAGAGGGTGTGAGGGACAGGCTCTGTAGTTGGCCGGGTGGTCGCCGCCGCAGTTTGCGCATCTTGCGGGGGAGTCGTCCGGCTTTTTGCAGTCGGACGTTCTGTGGTTCCGTGCGCATTTAACACACACGGGAGGGGCGTGACAGCTGCCAGCGCTATGGAAAATTTTTTGGCAGCGGCGACACTGCCCTGCGGATGTATTCTTTCGCAACTCCTCCACGGAGATCTTCAAGTCGAAGATGCTGTGGAGGTCGTTGTAAATTCGGCGTCCTTCAGGGGATTTGGTGAGTTTGACAATCACCAAAGGCAGGACTTTCCGCCTCCGGTCCTTCATCCTGAAGACGTTCAGGACCGGGTAGTCGAGGGATTTCAGTTCGGCGATAATCTCCTCGACTCCGAAGGAGGTGTGGACGCCGCGAAGGACAACGAGGAGGGGTCTCTCGCTGTCTAGTTGGTACGTATAGTACGGTACCTTGAGACGGCTTGATTCCGTTGCTAGCAGACGGTATCCGTCGACAGACTTCGTCTGTATACGGAGGTCACCGCTGCTCAAAGCCTTCGATGTGAAGGGCATATTGGCAGCGTGGAGCTTCTTCCGAAGCTCCGAGTATTTTTCCGCATCCCGCAGAATAATAGGCGGGATGCGTTCCGATTTGGTCGGGAAAGGAGCGGCTTGAGCGGGAGCCGGTGTGGCTGGAGAGACTGAGCCCGGTGGGCTAGGTAGCCTCTGCTTTTTGGCAGTGGCAATGTTAGGAGCTGAAAGCTCTTTTGGAGGGCTGTCAGGTGACCTCTTTCGACGGTTTGATACCGTCTGCCAGTCCATGTCGGAATCATCCGGCTGGACAGTTGAAGAGGGGCGAGAAGCTGAGGTGATTCTAATTTTGGGGACGGGGGTGGTGGGTACACCGTCCGTGTTTATTTTGGCGGGAGGGGCCGACGGGGGGCTAGACTTTCCCAATGATAACTTGGGCTGGGCGGGGGTGGTCGCCAGCGTTGGTGGGACGGAGAGCGGGGAGACGACTTTGTCGACTTCCGTCTTGTCGCCCACAAATTGAATTGTACCTCGTGTGAGGAGGGTCGAGAGGTAGCTCATGGCTTGCGCGAGGGACTTTTTGTTTCGAATTTGGGAGGTAAATTCCTCGAGAGACGTAGGGGCATTTTGGGAGACCGGGGGGTCTTTTACTGGGAGGACCCGCGTAATTTTGCGCTGAGAACCTTTTTTACGTATACGCCAGTGGACGGCGTCGGCGCTAGTGGAGTGCATTTTATAAAATAAATTATATAATTGTAGGTATATAGATAATAATATAAATATAAATCGTACAAAGGGGAGGGGGAGGGAAGAGAAGAGTCCGTTCACTCACCCGATGAGGAGACGTCGGTGAACGTCGTCGGGCGTGACAGTCGAGCACCGGTGAAGGCTGGAACTGCGGTGTCGGGGGGGCTTCTTTTTCCCTCCTTCTTAGTGTGATGGAGTCCTAGTGAGGTCTAGGGCTGGGATGATTGATGTCCTTTCAGGCTGGTGATGTTGATGATGCGTTGGGGACACAAACGCTGCTGACACAACACAAGCACTTTGAAGCAGCTCAAGGGAAAACTCTCGTCAACGCTAGCGTGCGTCGAGCGAGCCAAAACCCCGGCTGATGTGACGGTAACGGGCTCCGTTTACTCTTAGGTGGTGAGAGCGTCGGAGAGCGCTGTTATAGGCGACCGTCTAAGTTGGCTGTTGGCGGCCGAATGTGATCAATTCACAGATCACATTTTGTAGTAATGCGATGATAATCAAATTAGTAATTTCCGAAACGATCTCCATTCAGCCATATACGAGTATCAGTACGTCTTCGGACCGATTGACCACTCAGATCGTTTTGAAAAAATCTTGCATCGTTGCGCATCTCGACTCCTTGTGGGTGTCTCCAAGCTATTGATCTGTCCAATGTCTCACGGACCATGGCACCTTTAATGTCAAACTTTTTTGCTTCAATCCTGTCTCTTCGCCCTGTTGTAATTTTTGTAGCCATCTCGATCAATCTGCTGATCACATTTTATGGTAATGCGATGATAATCAAGAACTAATTTCCGAAATGATCTCCATTCAGCTATACATCAGTACATCTTCGCAACGATTGACTACTCAGATCGTTTTGTTGCATTCAAAGCTTTCTGTAAAAATCCTGCCAACTTGCTGGACAGTTTGAATTCCAGGCCTTGACCTAGTGGTTCTAAGCCCAAGGACTCGATCACTGGGATATAATATAATATTGTCGCTCGGCCACGCCACTGTTTTTGTCCGAATTACCTATTTTGATTTTTAAAGGGGTACCATACAAAATAAGAACTTCTTATTTATTGTTCATTTCGACTACCCTTTTTTGCCTAGTTGGTAGAAAACATGTTATCCATCCGGAAGCTTGGGGCTTGAAACTCGGTGATTTCCAAAAAAAATTAAGTCCCGACCTGCTTAAAAATATTGTACTTTATAGTTATTGATGCGGTATTGTAATCTACGCATATACGATATGCCGTTTATCTATTAGGGTAGGCAGAGAAGACCAATCACTAGTTTTATTACTACTTTTAATGTCAAGGTTCTAGTCTGAGCATTAATGAAACTGACAAGAGTAGAATAAATGCTTGCCTAGCGAAGAATACACGGTGTTACAATATACATTCATTAAAATTGATCAGATAAAGGATATTTCTCTATCCGAGTCAGATGTCATAGGTAAAATAATGAACGGGTTTTCATAATAGTTGGCCACACTGAATGAATTAATTACGACAGGAATATAAAACGATTATATAATAATATTTCTGAAATTGAAGAAGATCAAAGTAGAGGTAGACCAAATAAAACAATGAAAGTAGATAGTTGAATAAGTTTAGAGTGGAGGAAAGGTAAGAAGGATGTGGCAAAAAGAAAGACATGGAGTTCATTTGTCTTTGTTTAGATAAAAAAAGACATTGTGTGTGACTTGAATTAATTTTATGCTACTTGGACGAAACACACAACCCTAATATTTATTATTGTTTTATAAAACTATTCTAATATTTAAAAGTCAAGGATAGAAAATAAATTATTTTGCGTGCGATGAACTGAAAATCGTGTTGTTTTGAGACTTGAAGTAATAAATTTTTGATTTTATGACACTCTGTCACAAGAGGGATATTCCTTCCAGGCACAATCAATAGTTACATTTAGTCAGAGAAAGGATTAATATGAAAGTTGAATTTGTCTATGAAATAAAACTATTCTTTATATACTGTCACAATTCACCTTGAGTCGATTTCTTCTTTTTCGTTTCAATCGACATAAAAAAACGTGTCAAGAATGTAACATAACAAAAGTACAAAAAAATCATTTTGTAAATTTAAATGCATAAAAATTACTCAGAATAGTTTGAAAAATACAATGAGTCTAAAATGGCTCTTTTTGATAGGAGTAAAAAAATTGCATCTATTTTTGAAGTGACCCATAAAGAAATTTATTAATTAACATAATAACTAAATTACTAATCTTAACTAATTTATATATTATAACTATAAGCTAATTAATTTTAATTTTCTGTATATAATTTATATAAAAAATGCATTCAAGTGATTTTATTTATTTATTATTTATTTTATTTATTATTACACATGACAAGAAATATACACAATTTGAGAAAAAACAACAGGTAATTTGATTTGAACATATAATTTTAATGGATCTCGGTTTGTTGCGTTTCATTTGTCGTATCCCCAGTAAACTAGGCTTTTGCCTGTATCTCACTGAGGATATTTAGCATGAAAAAATAAATCGATACTTCTTTCCGATTTTTGATTACACAAAAAAAAACCCGTTGCACGCTCTCATCAACCTGACAGTGACACTCAACTACAACTGGAAACATCTTGCGAAATTCAACTCCTCACACATTATCACTCCAGAAAGACCAAAAATGTTCATCCTACAATATACCGCACACAATCATAAGAATAAAAATTAAAACAAATTTAAAACAAAAAAAAAATACACAGAAACACAAATACAAAAACAACCAAAATTAAAACAACAAGAAGAGACCTACACTCACGAGCTCACATAAATCCTTTCCACTCGTCATTCATCCTGAAAGCCCAAGTACTCAAAATCCTGTCGCAATAACAACCACGCTCCGATCGACTGTCTAACTAGTTTTAGACTTAAAAGTACAAATGTATTGTTTTGCAGATCATAATGGTTTAAAAAGTTTGTAAAAATGTCACTAAGTTATACGAGTAGCATGGATTCATACCAAAATTTGAACTGTTGTATTACGTTTTAGTTATTTACAATATAACCCGTCGAGTTTTTTTGCCACGTAGCAATCTCTTGCACTCAACCAGAAATATGTTTTAAGTGAAAATTGGACTAAATTCCTTTCTTTTTAAATAAATTGGGTCCGAATAGGAATCAAACCCATAGCCGCCGGGATGAAAAACAAGTATCTTACCAACTAGGCCAAAGAGGCTATCTAATGTATTAGTTCAATCAACATTTTATTTAAAAAAAATACTAACAAAACAAATATGAGTGGAAGGTATGGTACAGGAAATCCAAGGAAAGTATGGTTGGATCAAGTGAATGATATTTTGAAAGAAGATAAAATATAAGTTTAAAAAATCGTAGTATTTGTACGAGAAAATGTATGAAAGAACAAGAGGTGCAGGATTTATTGTGATTTTTGCTATATACAGTACAATCTGAACGGCGTATTGACGTGCGGCAATCTTTTGTAACCAACTAGAAAGATTTTAAGGTGACCTCGAGTGAAAACCAAACTGGAGTTCTTTTTAAAAAATCTGGGTTTTAATATGAATTGGATCCGCAACCCCCGGGCTGGGAGATAATCGTCTTATCAACTAGGTCATGGAGGTCGATGTGTATCGAAATAGGAAAGTCTGGTGTTCTGTCTACTCTACCTACCTTAACAGGGAAATATCATGACGGTATGTACGAGTATATATCCAATATACATGTTAAATTATAATAATTTTGATTTTATTATCAATAAGAATTTTGGTTAAAAATTATTGGAGAACTAAGAGGCATGTTAAATTAGAATTATTTAGCATTTATTATTAATAAAAATTTTGGTTAAAAATTATTGGAGACCTAAGAGACATGTTAATTTAGATGAATCCAATATTTATTATTAAGAAGAATTTTGGTTAAAAATTATTGCAGAACTAAGAGACATGTTAAATTAGAATCATTTAGCATTTATTATTAAGAATTTTGGTTAAAAATTATTGGAGAACTAAGAAACATGTTAAATTAGATGAATTTAGCATTTATTATTAACAAGAATTTTGGTTAAAAATTATCGGAGAACTAAGAGATATATTAAATTAGAATCATTTAGCATTTATTATTAATAAGAATTTTTGTTAAAAAATATTGGAGAACGATTAAATCTCACTTTGTGATTGACTGATTTTCATTTCTACTTAAATTATATGACAGCTTAACGATGAAGATTCCCAGCTACAGGAATCTGACTGTACGATTGCTACACTGCATGCAGGTACGAGCAGACATAGCAATTCCTAGCGTTGTGTGTAAGACTGCTATGCTTTATAGACATTGTTAAGTTTTTCTCGACTCGGCGTCTATCTGCGTGAAACGTTATAAATCTTTTAATAAATTCTCTGCCATATTAGTTTGCTGAGCACCGTACGAAAGATTTTTTCTACAAGATTTTTAACAGTGGTGTAACTCTTAAATATAACGATTGCCACAGAGTTGAATACATTTTTATATGTCATTTACAATGAATTTGGATTTAAATATCTCGGAGATCGGCATGCTGCGGTGGTAACTGGGGGTCACTAGATTGAACAAGATTCGAAATGAACGAATTCGCGGAACAATTAAAGTGGTGTTAATAATAGATAAACCCCGGTAAGTACGACTACGCTGGTAAGGGCACGCGTAAAACCGGGATGAAGGGTCTTTACGAAAGACAGCTACGAATTGGATATTCCCAAAGAGACACAAAAGGAGATCCAAGCCTTTATAAGAAAGGGGAGGAGGACATGACGAGATTAGAATTATCCCCGAGAGATTCGTAAGATCGAATGGAGCAAAAATATCCTAACAGCCGACTCCAAGTGGATGGGATAAGACAAATAAACAGAAGAAGTGCATGAAATCAATATTTAAAGAGAGGCAGTCCTCACTAAACCACAGGCCTCACTTAAGAATAATAACAAGAAAATACTGTTTAATGTACTGTGTTCAATAACTGGAGACAGCTTCTTAAAAATTGCCTCGGGGTTTTATAAAAATACACTCCAGATTTATTATTCTACGTCATTTGGACGTAGTAATCTAGATATAAACCTCAAATCTATTCGTACAAATATCAGAAGCAGTATTACTATTGTCAATGATTTGAGATCGTTTAAATGTTATTTATTCGCGCCCCGGTTTTTGTCTTAGTTCAGAAAGCATAACACCTGATTTTTTTAAGCTTTTATAAATTAATTAACAAAGTGCTCTTGAGATGATCTTGTATTAAAAACAGGGGGTTTAACCCAAACGTAGACATCAAAAGGTTAGTGTTTAGTAAACTTACAGCCTGTTTAGTACACTTACAATTGTAAACTTACAATTTATTTATCATGACAAATAACTTTAGTAAAAACAAGACAAACAAAAAACAAGGAATTTAAAGTGAAAATTTTCAACTTATACAGATCTAGGATTGTGGCCTTTCATTTGTCGTATCCAAAGTAAACTAGGATTTGTCTGTATCTTATTGAGGACATGCAAATATGAAAACATAAGTTGATTCTTTTAACCAATTGTTGATTAATTATTTGATCTATAATGGGATGAAAACTGTTTCACAGTTTCTCATTAACTTGATAAGTTGTGAGACTTTACTACAAGTATATACCACGTGAGTCAATTCTTGGTATTTCAGAAAAACTTTGGCCCATCTCTTAAAATTATCCATATGCTTATCGAAAACACATCTGATGTAAGTATGATAAATATAATACATGCGAGTTTACATAAATATTTGCTACAATTTATCTTTCAGTAAGCCCTTAAACTCATTTCTTGACAATAACCACGTTCCGATACACAGCCTGAAATTTTCGCACCTTTTTACCATTATTGAATTTGATATCTCATTGTATGTCATGGGGGTCAGATACGTATGCATATTGCTTTTAGGCAAAAATATATTCTAAATCTTGTGTTGGTCAAAATTAGGTCAATTTCCATGCGTGTTATATGTTTTATTAACGTTTTTATTTTATTTGTTTATCGATGATAGCGCCATATAATGGATTTGAGGTGTACATTGGTTATATTAAGAATCCGATACTCCATGAATAGTTGTAGAATACTGGAAAGGGAGTTTAATAATTATTTTGATAATCAATTTTTAGAAAACTGGAAAATATTCTGTGTTCAAGTGTGACCTGCCGAAATTGCTATACAGGAGGAAAGTAATTTTAAACTAATTTACTTGAAATCTGAAGACTTATGTTGACGTTTTTTTCCGCTTCATCAATACTTAAGTCCATTCTTAACACGTAAATACAACACATTGATAACGAAAATTCCATATGCTCTCAGCTTCTTAAGTGAAGAAGGAGGAACCCGTAATTGATAATGATTGCATATATTTGTCAAAGAAGAACCGGCTGTGAAATACACACAGTGCCATCTGAAGGTAAATATAAATTGATTCAATAGTACTTGAAAAAGATAAGTTTGTTAAAATTCTAAACGCTAATAACAATAATTAAAAACACATAGCCTAAATAGAAAACATTGCGTTTGTAGCGAAACAAATGTCGTTTTTTTTTCTTATTGGGTGATTGTAGTAAAATGAAAGAAACTCCACTGTTTGTGAACCGTAGATTTGTGCTCGCTCCACCAGGAATTCAGATTTCAGCTATAAATCATAACTCGTCGAGGCATTTCTAGATATTTTAATTGTTTAATTCTCGTATAACCGCCTAATTATATGTTACTGGATCGGTTAATAGATGAATACATTTCTGATGAAGATGTATTGAATTGTCCAGAAAGAAGTTTCGTATTTCTCGCACAGATGTCATTGTAACAACATTTTCGTTACTTCGTTACAAACGTGCTGAATGTATATTATTATAAACAGTAACGCATTTTTTCAGCAAATTGTTTACCCAGTAAAGATGCGTGTATTGAGAAGAATACATGGAGTGACAAGTCTAGGAAAGAATAAGGAATGAATGTGAACTTAAAGCTGATGTGTTAAGTAACATGAATGAGAGTACTTGGAGATGGTTTGAGCATGAAAGACGACTGAATGAAGACTGACAACACAGATGTAAAGTGCATATGTGAATGGAAGGCGTGTGAGAGGAAGACCAAGGAAAGTATGGTTGGATCAATATGATACTCGTATAGTGAATGATATTTTCAAAAAAGGTAAAATAGAAAGTCAAAGAAATCGTAGAGGCATGAGAAGGTACATGGATATAGAAGAGGCTAAGTATGTCTGTCGAGCTAGGAAATCATGACACTCTGTCATATCTGCCTACCCTGACAGGGAAATGGCGTGATGGCATATATGAATGGTTTACCACATCATTTTTTGTCATTATTTTGAAGGTGGGATAAAATAAGCTGTTTTTTCGGTGCTAGATATTTTTTTTAGTATCGGCAAAAGAAAAATGCCACAAAACCGATGGAAATATACGAGTATATCCAGTATGTGATACCGATACAGAAAACGATTTTGTGTGTCAAGTGTGGTTTAAAACATTAATTAATGATTATACGATGCTTGAAAATGATGTCCACCCCTAGTAAGTTTTGCTGTGGTTTTCTTACCAATAACGTTTTTCTTAATATTTGCAGATACGTGAAAGTACCTAATCTGTAATAGCTGCAATCACATTTAATATGTCAATAATAGTAGGTACGAATTCTGAGTTAAGGCGCTCTTGAGGAAAGTCTGCCTCTGAACGGCTCTTCATAAATTGTTATTTTATTATTACTGTCCTTTTTCATAGCCCTTGACTGATTTAAACCATATAAAGAAAAGTGTATATCTATGAGTATTATCTTCCTTTTTCCTCTCCCTCGCCTTCAGCTTTCTCACCTAATTTTTCGCATGCTGTGGATTAATACTTGGGTTGATTTTATTTATATTGTTGGTGTCTTTTTCCCGGTTCGCCAATTATCACGTGAAACTTATTAACTTATAATTATACATAAATTTTTGAATAAAATAAAATAAAAAATAGCTCTTTCCTATTACACATATGCGGTAAAGAGATATGTTGTATTTTATTATTTCGTTTTCAGCAATACGCTGTTATCTGTTATTCCAGAAACGCTTCTAGAATTAATGATCAGCATGTATTAACCGCCAGCATACTATTGAGTATGAATAATTAAGAAAAAAGATCTGGAAATAAAAACGGTCCGAGAGCTTGGAAAACAAGGGTGGTAAGCAAACATGCTAATCACTAGTGTGTGTTGGCGACAAACTATCTCTGTTGATAAACATCCTCCGATCAACTATCCAAATGGGAGATCACTCCATCTAAAGCGTTTAGTCTACACGCGTGTGAATTAGCATACATATCATCATGCCATTTCTCTGTCGGGTAGGCAAAGATGAGAGAACGCCAGACTTTCCTATCTCGATACACGCATTCTTCGCCTCTTCTAAATCAACAAACCTTACAGAATTCTTGTGATTTATCTTACTTTTTACGTTTCTTTCTTTCAAAATATCCTTCACTGGTTCCAACTAAGCTTTCTTTGGTTTTCTTCGACCACGCTTTCAATTCACATTTGCACTGTATACTTGTTTTAATCATCTTTCTTCATCCATTCATTCTACAAACTCAAATCATCTCATAGTGCTCTTCCTCAACTTACTCAACACATCAGCCTTAAGTTTAAATTCATCCCTTATCACTTCATTCCTTATTCTGAAATACTCGTACATTGTCACTCTATATATATTTTACAGTGCACGCATCGTACCTTTGTTTTTCTTTCCTTCGTTCATTCGTTCCGCATGCCCAAATAGTTTCAGAGTGCTTTCCTTTATCTTACTCAACACAGCCTTACGTTCACATTCATCCCTACTCCCTTCATTCCCCATTTTTTTCATACGTAGTCACCCCTAATATTATTCTGAGTGCACGCATTTCTACAGCACTTATTCGGTTCCTTTACGTCTTTTTTTACGTCCACATTTCACTTCCTTCATACATATTAATTGTCTCGTCAAAAACTGAACATATTGAGTATTTCTTCTATATAACTACAGTTTTCAAACAAAAACTTATTTTCATAAGCTTTTATTTAATTAAACCAGCATTTTATTGAATAATTAAGACCAAAATGGTAAGCATAGATATCAACGCGTGGTCAAATTAAAAACCAGCAATTTGTAAAATAATGAATGAAGCCTTTTTATATGTCAAAGTATGTTTTGAAGTTCTCGCGGTTCTTCGTTTAAATTGTATGAAGTTTTTCGGAGTGGTGTACCTCGTGAACATTCTAAGTCAAATCACGCAGTACAACATTCCTAATGAATATTGTTTGCAACTAATTATTTGTACAGCCCTTGCATAAATACTGCATAGATTGGGCATTCAATACGGGCATTGTATGGATTTTCATGTACTCTCACGGTATACTTACTAGTAGTAAAGTGAAGAAATTGTTCTTGATGGGATGAATTGATTGAATTGTAGAGGTTGTTGTGTTGTTCTCTTATACTAGTTGTTTTCCTATTGTACGAGTAAAACGCTGCTAACATGCCAATGTTAACTTTTATTTGTTGTTTTATATTTTTTTTGCATTAAAAAGTCATTTGATCCTTAAAATAAAATTGTTCAAGAAATCGTTGGAACAACATATCTTAATGGGTAGCTTATTCCAGAGACCCTCATTTCCAGCAACGCCTATCAATATCGGATCTCCCAACAGTAATCACCATGTTGTTTCAAGTTAAGGCATTAACGTTGTGGAGGTTTAAAGACATTGTAATTTATTTTTATCAAACACTGTTTAATATTACCGGTTTCAAGGCTTTCACCTCATCTTCAGTCTTGTTTGTGCTCCCCTGAAGATAAGGTGAAAGCCTTGAAACCGGTAGGGTTATACCGTCACAAAAAAGTGGAATAAACAGTGTTAGATAAAAATAAATTACAAAGTAATCACCCTCTCACCATGCCCACTTTAGGTAGGCAGAAATGCTAGATTCCACTTTAAGTCATGGTACACATCTAGCGCTTCGGTTATGTCCATATATTCGTATATCATTCGTCATCGTTGTTGCTAGATTTCATAGTCAAGAATCCCCATGTCGTTCCAACGTTAATCTCGAGCTGCTACTCAACGTCGATCATGTAATTTTCAGTGAGAGAACCGCCCGATCCTAGACGCGCACTCCTTTCCACAGATGTCACAGTCACATGGAGCCTGCTGATCTGTTTAGTAACGCTGACGAATTTTCGCAGCACGCTGACTGTTTCTCACACGTTCAGCTTTTGAAACGCCATCAGCTCAACAGATAGCTCTCCACTTCCCACAATCTTGAGCCACCTGTTCCCAGTTATCAGGCACTACACACAAAGTCTATGACTTGTAGGGTGTTATTATCGGGAAAGCAAAGCGAAGCTGTGCCGAGTTTTTTTTTAAGTGAATGAGCCGTTGCACACCAGCAAACTCCGGCGACACCGCTGTACTGAATCCGATGGCGCATCGAAGTGAGACGATCGGAACACATCGGCATGTTTTTTTGTTTCTTTTTGAACGAACAAATATGACCGAAGTTATATGTATCTTTATACCCCCGAATACTTTGCGGGGAAAATGGCTCGTGTCATTTGAACCAGTGACCTTCCGCATGGAAGTCCAGTGCCTTACCGCGGGGTCATGCACCTTAAACTGTCCTTATTGCGATTTCTCTACCCACTAACCCTTCTCCATTACTTCCCCGTATATTGGAAGCATATGATCGCCCATGCGTATCACGTGTCCGGTCCACATTAATTTCGCCACAACTATTTCCTCCACAGGTATACAGTTAGAGCGTTGCAGGATCGAGACATTTGTGACTCTAAAAGATGCGACGAAGGAAACACTAGTGGAACATTTGCAGGTTCCTAATGTGCTGTCTATAGGGAATTCAAGTCTCAGATTCATAAAAGAGTGGAAAGGGCTATGGTCTTGTAGACAGCTATCTGATTGAGAACTGTAAAATACTCATTTAGTTTAGCAAACACCTGTTGTCGCGCTTCTGAAGCGACTCTTTAGGAATTCGATGCCAAGTTACTTATTGCCCAGATATGTGAAGTGAGATACTTTGTCTAGTCGTGTACTCATTCTCTGCAGAACAAGTTGGTATTATAATTGGGTTTAATTCACATTTATTTCTAAACCAAACATCATATCATCAAGACTTTTCACACTTCCATCTTCCAGATTAATTTGGTCATGACAATTTTTTCTGGGTCTTTCCAAATTTCTACTACCTTCTATACTTTTCGAAAAGATGACTTATTCATTCAACAAGACTAAAACACCTTAATTCTCAGTTCTTCATCATTAGCAATAGACCTACTTTCAATCAGCATATTTCTTTGATTCCACATTCATAATTGTGTCATACACATACATTATTTTACCACGCAACCTAAGCAACACTCGCATTTTTTAAACATGGTTCTTGAATGAATGAGGTGCATGGCCGCGCGGTGACGCACTGGACTTCCGTGCGGAGGGTCGTCGGTTAGAGCTCCGCGCTGTGCTGCTCCCTTTGAATGACACATACACTTTTTCCGCCTAGTGTCCGAGGGTATAAGAATACCTATGACTTCGGTCATATCTATTTAAAAAAAATGAATTGTTTTTTTTTTCAATAAGAACCATTGCTTGTATATCCTCAAGTTGGGACTAACCCGTTTCTTTATATAACCATTACGTGTTTCTTTGTGTTGGGTGTTAATTAAATGAAAGAAGTCGTAATTTTAATAAACAATGTTTTTATTAACATTTTTCATAATACCGTAAGTTCAATTTTTATCATGTCATTTTTCTGAAACAGGAACAATCACATGTTATGAAATTTGTTATAAAAATAATTCAGAGGGAAAAATAAACCTCTTCAAACTGAATTATTTTTTTACAATCGTGCCCCAAAGTGCAAAAACTACAACCCTTAAGATGACGAAATGGGCATGTAACAAAATCGATACATGATGTGAAACAAATAGAAAAATACAAAAAAAAAGTCACATTTTAAATAAATATTCATATCAAAATATTCAAAAAATGATTTAATAGAGACAATTAAAATTAATATAAATATAAGACATGTATTATTTAATGCAAAAATAAAAATAAAAAAAATAAATAGGTAACAAAATTATTATCCTTACATAATTACAAAATAAAAATTAAAAGGGTTGATTTGATTTTTTGGCACCAAGGGGTTAGAACATTTTCAGATTTTTTTAAATTATTAAATTTTTATTATAGAAAAAGAGTATTTAGAACTTTGGAATTTTAAGATTTCTACAAAAATGAACAATGATGGGAGTCAATTATCGATATATTTATATTTTCTTTTTTTAATTACAAATACTATAATTAAAGTTTTGATCGCGACAACGTGTCGAAAAATCAATATTTACATAAATAATTACAAAATTTCTACAATACAGTATCTGGCCATTTTAGTAAAGTACAGGGCGATTATTTTACATAGTAAAAAAATTGGTACATTCTTAAATTGTACTTTTGAAAAATTGACAAAAATTGACAAAAAAAAGAAGGAATCGTTTAAAAAAATAAAACTCTTCCTCGATTGTTTGATAATTTTTTTTTTGGTTTTTTTTATTTTGTTAAAATTATTTTGTCAATTTTCCACAAAGACAAAAACATGTCTCCAACTTTGAAGTCTTTTTATTCGATAATAATTTATTAAGTAAATATATATTTATGGAATTCAATATCAAGATTTGATAAATTTTGAATAATTTTCCCTTTGAGAAAATTATTCAAATAAAATATACCGTCTGATTATTATCTAACACTCGATTACGTAATAAAATGTCGAAAACTGAAATGTATTTTACAACGGATTATCATTAAACCAAACATCACATAATCTTTGGGAGAATAATGCAAGTGTGCATTATTTTTTTTTTGATAATTTAGCAAAAGCAAAAAATATAGATTCAAAAGAAAAAAAAAATGACAGCACACATATCAATGAATTTTCTTAATATTTGTTTGTAAACCAAATATTGAACCGGTTCTGAATGAGTCAAATAAATAATGAATCGAAAAAAAACGTGTTCAGACTAACAGATTAATTTATTAAATAATTAATATATTTTTTTTAAATAATGTTTATTTCGAATAAGAGCGCAGGTCAGATTATTATAGATTCAAACTAAAAAAAAAATTGAATGACTTTCCTACGGAAAAAAAGGTGCTCCCTTTATTCGAATAAACATTTTTTGCAAATTTGTTTTATTCTTCATGCAAATAAATAAAATAAAATGTTTGTTGCGAATGTAAATATAAAAATACTCAAATCAAAAAGAAAACCAATAAAATAAATTATAAAAAATTGCAAGTACACAGAATATAAAATAATTAAAAAATATAATATTAAAAAAAATATTCATCAATTGATTAAGATCCTTTTAAAATGAGTATTTTTAATAATTTTTTTTACGTATTTTATCATGCAAAATAAAGGGACGGATATTTTATCATTTGGATTTGATTAAAATTAACTTGATTGATTTGTGATAAAATTTTGAGCAAGATTAAAAAAAGACAATTATAAAATAATTCACCAGGAAACAATTATTATTTAATAAATTTTCACGAGAGGATAAATTTTACTGACAACATTATAAATTTTGATTTGAAATATCGAGTGATGATATTTTTCTACATACGTATAATTTTTTAGATATATTTTTGATATAATGACTTAGTTTTCCGTACCTTATCTAATCATATTTAAGTTACTTAAAAGTTACACATATAACAGGAACATGGTTTAGCATTCCGCAAGTCTGACCTCCAACCAATCATTGCCTTCCAAAGAGAAAAAAAAAAAGAAAAACATATTACATGATGAATTGAACTTAAAAAACACACTTTAAAGAAGCGATTTTTTTGTAATGAACTAAAAAATTATAATTTAAAAGTTTAAAAAATGGTGAAAACTCTTTTAAATTATAAAAAACATCAGTCAATTTTTTCCATCCGTATAAACAAAATTGAGGTTCCCCTTAAATTTCTTGACTTAGAAAAAATGATATAAAATAAAGTTTTTTTTATCTTAAGAAAACATGATCACATCTTTTCCATAAGTCAGGGCTTTTTAAGTCGGGGGCTAGACGAGTCAAAAGCTTAGTGTTTAGACAAGTCTGAGATCATAGCGACGAAGCCTTAATTCCAAGTGCTATCTATCAAACTTGACATGCAATTATCATAATATGTTAAATAAATTAAAAGTTATTCGAATAACTAGCAATCTATGCCATTCCTAGACGATATCAGATTATTAGTTGGCGAATATTCGAATAACTAGCAATCTATGTCATTCCTAGACGATATCAGATTATTAGTTGGCGAATATTCGAATAACTAGCAATCTATGCCATTCCTAGACGATATCAGATTATTAGTTGGCGAATATTCGAATAACTAGCAATCTATGCCATTCCTAGACGATATCAGATTATTAGTTGGCGAATATTCGAATAACTAGCAATCTATGCCATTCCTAGACGATATCAGATTATTAGTTGGCGAATAACATTCGATATATTGTACATGAGATTCGAAAAATAAACATTGTATAAATAGATGTCGAAACTATACACAGATTTTTAGATTTAAAGCACACAAAATAGTCTTTGAAAATATGATGAAAAATATTTAAAGGGAGTGAGAGATATCGAACTCCGCGAGAAAAAAATTCCATTAAATTAATCAAAGATTATCAATTGATACAAAAGAAATAATAGATACATAAAATAGTGTTAGATAGCTAAATAGAACAAAGGCAGCTCAATGAAAAGCTTGTGACGCTAACGGCAAAGACCCCCATAGGGAAACATAACCCGATACTTTCTGCTTCCACGGGCCTAAATATTATATATTTACAAAACTATGTACACCAGGCACGAAGCCACACAGCTCTGATTTTTAAACATTATGCTCATATCACTAGTCTAAACATACTCTTCGTGAAAAACCTACCAACTAGGGCATGCAAAATAAATTAATTTAGTCTATGCAGCTGTACATTCTGGCGATGACGGGGTTGGCAGTCGAAGGAAAAACGACGGGAATAACATAACGGTTACGATTTAAAAAATATCCTATAGAGAAATCACAATTATTGTCAGATACTTGACAGTCCAGGATAACAACGTCCGTAGTCAACAAATTCACACTTTGTATGCAGTTCTTCACATTTGTCACTAGTGGTCACTTCACACTTAACAGTTTTATTTCAAGTTCTTTTCCACACGTTACTCAGTATAAACCCGTCGTCATGTCGAAGCAACTCCGCGGTAGTTCCGATTTGTTAAATGTCCAACACTTCTTATTCACAGTCTATAATTACAATTGGCGAATTTTATATACAATGTCTTTTCATCTAAACACATGGTCGGTCGCTAGACCTGCGTCGCAAATGTTCCTGGGTCCGGTCTAATATAATGGTCTTCTATTACATATACACTAGCCGCCTTCTCTGAACCACACGCTGGCCTCTTCACCAAGGATGCATCACTGCAACAACAGAAAACACCACATTAGATCACATGGACAAGTAGATAAACAAATTGTAAAAAGTTAATGTTGTAAGATATCTAGAGTTGCAACAATCGCAAAACGATATCATTGCAGTGTTAAAAATAAAAAGAATATCTGAGAATACTTCTAAATATATCCACAAAGCGTAAGAACTTCAAAGTCATCACAAATTAGTAAGAAGTCAAAAGTTAAAAACTAAAGTGAAGCTGGTAGCCAAATTTAGAAATTTACTGATACAAAATTTAATGAATAGATCTAAAAAAATATAGAACGAGAAAGGTGAAGTTGAAATGATTATAAGTATGGTATGTAATATTTACCTCGCTGTGCAAAGTGAGTCCGCGGAGAGAAGGCTGAGCCTCGCGGAGAGCAGGCGCGCCGCCGACTCTGTGTTGAGCTGCTTGTGCGACCTGGCCCTGGACAGAGGCCCGCCGCCTCCTCCTCCGCCCCCGCCCTTGCCGGAGCACTCCGACTCTGCAACGCTGACGTTGTGCGCGTTCTGACATTCCGACAATTCGGAAACGTGACTATTTGACGCCGTCACATTGTTAACGCATTTCCCCCATGTGTTCTTGATGACGTGAGGATCCCTTTTTGAAAGAGACGCGTGTGTATTTATTTCGTTTTGTAGACGCGCTTCTCTATCAGCGGCAGCGCGTCTTCGTTTCCGTCTTCTTTGCAAACATGCGGCTACTCCGGCTGCCAGCAGCAACAGAGCGGGTAATCCTCCGGCTAATGCCGCGATAGCCGCCACGTGTTGGGCGGAAAGCGTCCCGTCAGATGCGACTCTTCTCGATAAACTTCCAGCATCGGCGGCGTCCTCTCCTGAAGAGACCACTCCGTCAGCAGATTCTTCGCAACGTCTTCCGCTCCAAGCGCCTGCGCAAGCGCAAGTAAAGTTGTTCACCCTGTTGATGCACGTTCCTCCGTTCAAACACGGTGAAGATTGGCACTCGTCAATGTCTATACTGCAGTCTTTGCCTTTGAAACCGGCACGGCAAGTGCAGCGATAATCGTTGTCCAAATCGGTGCACTGACCGCCATTCGCGCACGGAAGTGTGAGACACAGATTCACTTTGGTTTGGCACAGTCGGTCAATGTATCCGGGGACACACTGGCATCGGAAACCACCGACAAGGTCCACGCAGTTTCCACCGTTGAAACAAGGATTTCCGTGGCAATCGTCTTCGTTGGTCTGACAATGATCACCCACAAATCCGGCAGGACATTTGCAGGAGTGTCCACCCCCGGGAGTTTTGGTGCACACTCCACTGTTGAGACAAGGAGCAGAAGCGCAGTCGTCTATTTCCCTTTCGCAATCTGTTCCAGTATGGCCAGGAGGACAAGAGCAGGTGTATCCTCCCGGTCGTTCTCTACAGGTGCCTCCATGTCTGCAGGGGTTATCGGAGCAAGTTCTCGCCGGAGTTTCGCAGTGAACCCCGTTCCATCCTTCGGGACACTCGCAACGATAGCGAGATCCACCTTCTTTGCAAGTTCCACCGTTTTGGCATGGCTTATTGGAACATCCGTCAACTTCGAGCTCACAGTCCGTGCCCGTGAATCCGGCGGGACATGCGCAGGTGTAAGATCCTTGACCCGTGTTGAAACAAGTTCCGTTGTTGTGGCAGGGGCGGTGGTTTGTGCAGTAGTTCAGATCTTGGTTGCAGAAGAGACCACCCCATCCTTCGTTGCAAAGACAATCCCAGGGTTTTTGGCAAGTACCGTGCATGCATCCAGGATACCGTTCACATTCGTCGCATAGTCGGCCAACCCACCCGGCATGACATCTGTGAAAGAAAAAAAAGATAAAATTAGCGAATAGATCGTACAAAGAAGTTCCTTCGTCTGATTTATCGGTGTTGTCTATTTGGAAATGAATCTAAAAGTTTTAAGTATGCCAGAAGGAGAAGGATGTAGAATAGTTGGAAGAGCAAAAAGTCGCGAGGAATGCTGAAGAGGATCGGGCGGAGCCGATTGGCCACCTCCTCCCCGCGGCCCTGCCCACCGCGGAGTGGGCACAAAGCGAAAAGGATGACCTATAAATAACAAAGTCCGTGCGCATCTCGGGATGCGCAATAATTTAACATTCCTCGCGAACTGCCAGTGATGTCGTCTTGTTCCGTCGAGCGGGAGATGTTGGCGAAGAGAAAAGGACAGCCGCTTCTCGGGGCGCACGTTCCCACGGCGAGCGGCCGGGGTCAAGGCGAGGCCTCGCGGAGCCTTCCACATCGATCAATGATCCAGCGATTGCCGATCACGCTGCAGCGACAAAGAAACGTCGCGATTTTTCATTATACAAAATTAACCTAGTCCCAGGCGGATTAAATCATTACCAATTCAGATTACATTTTCTTCATTTAAACCAGTTACTAAAAAAATATGCAAATTTGTTACTTTTTGATTTATTTATACGTGAATATTCCATATACGAGTATTAAAATTAAATGTGGAATATTGTTCGAGTGAATAAACTTCAAGTGATATTTATTTTATAAGTGTATGTTTTATGACATGGGTAATTAAATATACAAAGTATCACGAAACAACCGAATGATTTGAACATTATGGCTACAATTGTCGGTGTTATCCGGGCAGCATAATAGTTCAGAAGGTTTCCGAGTGTTTAAGGAGCCGTCTGGATTATGAAGTGGCCGGCAGCGGCATGCGAGTGCGCGGAAGTGAGTCAAGTGGAGTGGGGCGCCTCGAAGACCGCCTCGCCTGATCTCAGCTCCTGATACCGGAGAGGAAAATCGAGAGCAACAATAATCCAATATGAAACAAACAACCGATCCCTTCGCCATACCGAATTCGTGAAACTCAATAAATTATGTTTAAGTTGGCCGATACAATAAATATTAATAGTAGTACACTAAAAGATCATTAACTTTGTTTCATTTTTATCATTTCAATTATTGTACTTTTAAGTCAGAACAACATTCAATTTCAAAAGTTTCGTTTAGTTGTATTTCATATAATTTTATTCAATGTAATGGAGTTGGTATTAAAAAATTGAATACGAGATGAAATCACGTTCGAAACTTTGCCCAAAGATAATTAGGAAGCGGTGTACGATCTCGAAATCATTAGGTAGAAGTTAAGAGGAAGGTATAAAAATCGAACAGTGAATGAAATGTTTGTCAATGCGGTTACATCGATACGGTGGATCAATGAAACAACAGATCGTAAAAGAAAAAATGCAACACCACAAGTGGTTGCAAGGCAGAGATACAGACAGGTACAGAATTTCGTGCCGCGATAAAAACTTAACCGGCTGGTAATCTCACAAGATGGCCGGCCATTGTGTGAGGGCGAAAAAAGCAGGCGCCATCAAAACGAGCATAAAATACGCTATTAAAATATTTCGCAAAACGATCATGATAAACGAGATTATTGAAAGAAACAACCCGATATGAGGTTGCAATACTTAGAGTTGGACACATAATATAACGATTACTGAGTACACAAACAACTACTGGAATTAAAGGTCATTGATGTGTATATTACATCAAAAGAGGCGCTATAATAAACATTGACATATTACGAAATCAGAATAATCAAAAGGCAAAATATAAGTAGCAAAATCAATAAACAACAGTCATTTAATAGAGGTTGTTCTGATAATAACAGATAAAGAAGAATAAGTAACAGAGAAACTAATGAGATTTGATGAACATCATTGAATGTCCAGAAGAAACAAAATGAACAAGGAGATAAGATGGAAGTCAAATTATTAGAATATTTACTTCAATAATGTGAACTAGACTAGACGTATCCTGAAATAAAACCTTTTTTACAATAATATGAACAGAGAAAATGAAGGATTCAACAACAATATTTGGTAAATTGTCAAAAAAGTAATAATTTTAGTAAGGTTTTAAGTACTAGAATTTAAGTTGCTGTAACCTTTACTTGTTCAATGTGGACAAGGTTATGTGCTCAGGTACTATCAGTACATCCAAGTAAAAAATAGCGCGCGACAACACGCTGCTGCGAAGGTAGGATACGCTCGTGGAATTGGAATGAGATCTCAGGATGTTGTACCAAATGAGCCGGTATGCGTTGGGCAGGTGATTCAAATCAGACTTAAACGAAATAACATTAAGTTGAACAAGTGCACAGTGGGACACGACCAGTAACTAGTATAACAACGGGTTAGATTTACAATCGCTAGAATTCTATCATAGTTGGAATTGTCGAGGACAGAGAATCTATAGTGGTTTTTTGATATAGAAGTTATTGAATCGAGAACAAACACACATTACTAACTGATTGTGATAATTGGTTGTCATACATTATTTATGTTTGATTTTGTTTTAGGAAAAATAAAATAAACCAAAAAAAATTATGTCGAAATAAATGAACGGAATTTTACGTGAAATAATTAATAAATTATCTATTTTTTCACGACTAAATTTTCCCGATTCCAAGTTGAAATTATTGACTGAGCCAGTATTCAAAAAATATGTTCAACTGATTCATGTAATTTTTTGTTCACTTCTTTCTAATTGTACGAGAGTTAATGCAAAAAAAGAAATGTATTTATATAACAGAGAATTATTCGTATAACGATTTAATCATTCTATTAGAAGATACCTGAGACAATGTACCAAGAATTTAATTTAATTATTAAGTAAAGAATTTATAATTTGATAATAAAAAAATATACTTACATGCATTCATCGGGTTTGCTGCAGTGGCCGTGATCAGCATCACAACCGGGCAGGCAGCGGGCTGTGGACAAAAAGAACACCAGAGTCAGTCACAAGTCACGGTAAGACACATTTTGAGTGAAAAGGGCAGACAGAAAAATAAAACACGTCAAGAAGAAGAAAAAAAATATAACGATGAGATCGGGCTAAATCCGTTGCACGTGTGTGGCGTGAGTCTGCATTATTTCTGCTAAAAATATTATGCGTTTCGCAACAGTCGATTATTGCATCCAGCCTGCATTCGAGATGCACCCAGATTTCAAAGCAAAACTTTGACCTCATTTTTAATTTAAGTATTTCTTAACAAAAATTTTGTGTGCCCCCCCTGGAATTGTTCCAATCGAAAATGGTTACATTTTCAACAGGAATTGGTTATTCTCAATTGAGTTCCTAGGTCAAAAAGCAACCGAGTGTTACAGTGTTGTGGCCGCTTGTTTAGACAAGATCTAGTTTATTTGGATTGAACGAAATGTTAGTACTTTTAGTGTGTGATACATCCACTAATTATTCAATCAACACACTGACAGTATACAAAAACGTTTGCCGCCAAAGTCTAGTTAGAAAATAAAATATGAAGATTCTAAATGAGTCTTTAACGAAATCTCTCGTTTGATCTGAATTGAGAGGAGAAACCCAGGTTAGGTTTGTATACTAAATGTAAAAACATTTCTGAGGAATTTCAGTCTAACAGATGTTTTCGCGCAATTATTTTTAAGCATTCTGATTGAATGTTTATTGCTTCGAAGAAATGATAAAAATATAAACTCTAAATGTTGCTATTAACTGTGTCGTGGACACGAATTTGAATAATTTTAACAGCTGTCTAGATAAAGCACTGTCCAAAGGTGACAAAATTCATTCCTTGAATATTTGGAATGAGGATTTATGAAGGAATTGCCTATTTCAAAAGGCATAACGGTTGTAATAACATTAGAAAGACCGTTACGATATATATATATGAATTGGTTTAGCCGAGTGTCCCCCTCTTTTAGTAAGAGATAGGGAACTTTAAAAAGAGGGTTATGACAGCAGTAATGCTTTGGGCTAAAACATTACTAACTGCATGGACACATACTTTATGCATAAGAGTAATTATTGTAAATTTACTAGAGTTGCAGCTTAAATTAATATTGCTCAACGAATAAACTAGAACATACGAGTAAATGATAGTGAACAAAAATGTTTAGTACTTGCACAACAATGTATTATATCTTGATATTTTAACGAACATGATTTGTTTTTAAGTTATAATGAAAGACTTGGATATATCTAGACTTGGATATACAAGACTTGGATATGTCTAAACTATTCATGAAAAAAAAAACGTCTCCATAACGATTTGTTTCATATTACTGAAAGTAACGGAATGTTTTGTAAGGCTTTTTATTGGATTTTTACTTACATGTACGTTGTATTATGCACAATATTGTTTATGATCACTCTTGCGTAAGATTTATTCACTAGTTTAAAAAATCGAAGAATTTTAAAACAGATATGCCATAATTAATTATTAAATGAACAAATAGACCCGAATTCATAATCCGGCCTAAATATTAATTTCTAATCTTAAAATTTCGTAATTTGTATTGAAATTCGGATGTCACGCTCCAAACTTTAAAGTGAGGTAATAAAACGACTTGACTTCCTTATTTAAGAGAGCTTCGACAGATATGTATGAAATTTAACTTTGAGTAAAAAAACAGTTAAGATTTAGTATTTATGTGCTAAGGTCAAAGTAATTAATATCTTCCTTTTGAAGAGAACTGGACGTAATTTATAAAATTTGGTACTTTGTGTAAACTATATATGTTAGTAACAGTTGTCGAATATATTTTCATTGGTTTTTTTTGCTGAGAAGGAAGAAACTGTGCATTGAATTCGGCTCTCACTTATCGAGAGGTCGTCAGACCAGAACCGACACACAGCTGCCCGGTGTTCATAACCCTTGCCTTCAAACCATGCATTGGAGCGAGACACAAACAGCGCACCTAGCTGGAGTCTCGATCAACCAGACAGAGATGGATACAACACGACGCTATGAAATTGCGACCTGATAACCTATGGTCTCGACTAACAAACCAAACAGAGGGTATCTCTTTCATCGTTTAGTGCAAATATTACCAAAATTGAATGTTTTTTCTTCCTCGTTTAGGTATTATGCGCGAATGTTACCAACTAACATCATGCTCAACTCGGTTTGCTCCGATGTCCTTAATGTCGCGTAAAAAAGTCTGACGATGCGGGCCACGTGCGGTAGGGCGGTGACGTCACTGATGCAAGACCCCCTTTTCACTATGGCAGGTGTTGGACTTATTCAATTGTGATGGATATAATAGTTATAACAAAGGGTATGTGCTAAGACCACAGCTAATTCCGGTAACGTTGAAAATTAAGCTTAAATCATTCGACGATTAAATAAAAAAAAATATAATTAAATAATTGACTTCTTGGTTGAAGCTTTTTGTCCTGTAGAGCTTTAGCCTTCAGCACGATTATCCTCCAAGCCACTCGCCATCTCCTTCCATTCGCAGCATTCTAAGATCCTAAGACACGTTATCTAAAAGCATCTGTCTCGGTCTGCCAAGTGACCTTCTTCTGTGTTGATGGACTTACACAATAATCTTGATTGACCGTGTCAACTGAAATCTGCTTACATGATCTTTCTATATCAACCTTCGCGACATTATGTCGCTAGTGATTAGTAGTTATCCTATTAGTGTATCGAGTATCTTCACCCGAACTCAATTTACACTCTTTTGCAGTCTGTTTAGGGTCAAGTTTCGTTCGTAGTAGTCGATTTTCGAAGCTCATTAAATCGTATTGGTCTATGGTAAGATGACCGAGTTATGTTTTATCAGTTTGGTAATTCTTTTTAAGTTTCAAAAGATAATGTCAAATATATCTAAACTTACTAGAAGAAATAAAAATGTTGGTATTCGTCTCATAAAAGTGAAATGGATCCGTGATGATTATGTCTAAGCTATCACAGCTATTAAACACATCGGAACATACAGTGTTTCCTGGAATTTCAAAATTTCAAAGGCGCCTTATTCAATAAAGGATAAACTTACTATTAAATCACCATGATTGTTCTACAACCAGATGGGTATACAGATAAAAACACCGAGTAAATGAGCTACACGCTCTATTGAGTGGATTCCTTATAAATATCTCGGAATGGTGCAGCCGTGCTAGATCGAGGATAAACTGAGTGGGCCGATGAGACATACGAAATCTTATACAAGGCATGTAATTATTCGGAGTAAAGAGTTAAATGAATAAAACGACACCGGAAGATCTTATCGCGGCCGATTTTAAGAGGGTTAAACGAGATGGACAAATGAAGAGACTAAAGATATAGACACGCTGATCGGAGATATTGTAAGATAGATGGCATGAGTCCACAGACATACCTCCGCGAAGCAGTTCGGACTCCCTGAGATTTGACACAATAAACTGTTTATCCGAGCGACCATTCAAAAATCAATGAGATACGGTTGCAGCCGTCAATTGTGCCAAATCGATATCGGCGACGATTTGAGAAATACGAATACTGTGAGAAAAATGTTCATCCGTTTTTTTTTGGATGATCTGGTCGATGAATCAGTTTTGAAAAGGATGTTAATATGCCATCTCAAAGGGGATTAGGATAACATAAATATTAAAATTATGCATGAAATCTGATAAAATTAACGAGACTTACAAGAGAGCATGATAGAGTATAAGCGAAGTAGAAAATAAAGTTGAGTTGATTTAAGAAGGGCTTTCTTCTCTCGTGTGGTACACTTCAACATATTCGAATAGTGATTCGGATAAGTTAAAGAGCGTGGCCGGGAGACAATATTGTCATCGGCTACAGTAAACGAGCTTTTGGGGTATAGACGAAAAGTGAAGAGTAACTCTGACTACGCAAGGACTCTTTTTTTGTTGAGTACATGTTATATACTCGTTAACTATACTAGTTTCAAAAGAAAAGATAACATTTAATACAAATTTGAATTAGTTTCCTTCCTTTCACGTGAAGTCAGTCTTATTAATCAAAACGTTCATTTTCTTTTCCTTGTCGGATTCCAGTTTGCTGGTATTTTAGATGCATTTCCATTCCTGTTCTAATTTATTTATGTCTCCAGATTTCGGAGTGTGTCTTGACTACAATCTCGGTTGAGCATGATGCGGTGATGGACGAAGAGGACGAGCGTGGTTTCTAAAATTAACTGCACGCTTAAGACAAGAACCAAAACAAGCAATTAAGATCAGGCGGCTGCTAGAGGCAACAGGTACCCGCCTAACCACCGGATGGAGGTTTGGATATATCCTTTTAATGTGTTTCTTGAACTCTATTAAGTTAAGTTGGAAGAAAGTTTTCCCAGATCTTTTAGCGGACTAAACTATGTATTATATTATTATAACCGTCGACTTTTATAGGCTCTGCTAAGGTTAAATAATCTAGATACTCATTAAAACTTCTAAAGAACTCGCGTTAATATAATATAACGTTATATCACTGCTAGCAATTTCATCGTGGAAGTTTTATACACAAATTTCAGCTATTCAAACTATTTTATATATATAAAATGTTTTAAGGGATGACAGTGATGTCGAGTGTGTTGAATATATTTGAAAACTTTGGTTTTTAGGAAATTAATTGTAGACATTTGTTTCAAAAAACATTGATAATGGTATATAACCCTACCGATTTCAAGGTGTTTACCTCATTATCACAAACAATACTGAATTATGCCCGGGCTGGCACCGACAGGCAAGACACATCTAATGGTAAAATATCGGAGTGGGGGTTGTAGGTGGAAGCAGGCAAGAGATGGCTTCTACAAACAGCGGTGAGATCTTGGGAACATTGTTTTTATCAGGTGTTCATCCCAGTGAACTAAATTAGATATTTCCAGAAATTAATTATTTTGGTTTGATGTACTCGACTGGGTTAGTGGACCGCAAGAAGAACGGATGTCTTCGTACTCCAGGAGTTTAACGAAGACACAGTAACAGAACATCAGTAAAATAGAATGATCAGGAGAAATAATTGACTGGGGGAAGCATGTATACTGCAAATGCAAATATTAAATGAGAGGAGTATATACGTGTCTTCGCAACCTGTACTACTAACATCTCCAATATTACGATCATCACCAATGAGGAACGACATAGATAATGATGATAACTGAGTCTGCACTAAACATACCTATTCGAACGGGTATCTGAAGAAAACGATGAAAATACATGAAACATTGAATTTACCATTGGTGTGATTTATCTACGAGCATGTTGATAAGATAACACAAAAAAGGATACGATTTAAATCACACAAGTAAAATAGTAAAAATAAACTATTTAATTAATTCGACCGCCCCACTAAACACAGGGAAAATAACACAATTCTATTAAGATTGCTGAGATAATGTATTTTTTGCTGCTATCCGGGACGCAGCAGGTATAGGAGGATAATGCGACCTTCCCACGCTGCCGAGCATCCCATCTTTGCTACCAAAGACCTTTGTTCCAAATACACCCGGCAATCTCATATGCACTCCTGATACCTACCACTGCCTACCGATCTTTGTTTAGAGTCTTTTTTGTGACCGTTTTCGTTTGGAATCGGAGCAATATCTTTTTTCCGGATGAAACGTTTCTTTATTTACTTCCTCAACACATTTCTTGAAGTCATTTCCGATCTAGATTCTAAACGAGCCACGGCCGTGGGATTCTGGGGCAGGATATTTAAAAAACATATATTATTCAATACATATGGTACATAGTTACTTTTGGGAAGTGCTCTTTATAGTTTTTTTTTGGTTGATGAACCCGGTTACATTAATGGTGAAATATCTGACGGTGAGAAAACAAATTGAATGCAAATAAATCGCCGATGCTTTGTGGTTACATGCAAAACGAGAGAAATCTTTTGCACGAACAGAAAACAAACAGATACGGAGGGCGGACGGAAGGATTTAATGCGATCGGATCATGCAAAAGTCTGGGTCCGTTTCGGAAACAAAATGCGAAAAAACCATCGCGTTTCGGTGGAAAACGTTTTCAAAAAATGGTTTTTAATAACAGGAGCGGTCCATTTGGGCAACTGTAATAATGGCAGCCTAATAGGACCCAAACAAAGTGTGGGAAAGAAACCATCAGGTCGGTAAAGGATTGCAGGTGAAGAATACAAAAGGCGACAAACGACCGAGACGGAACGTAACTGTGATTGAAAAATGACTTAACGCGACCGCAAACGACAATAGCTTTCACAACGTTTTATGAATTTATTCAAAAGCTCCGAACAAGCCGATGAAGCATAAATATCTCATTCCTCTTGGGATACACATTTAAGAAGCTGAATCACGTTTCGAAATGTCGTCGTTTCTTTTGAAATATTAATTTTAAATTCGAAAATAACAAACATTCGATTTAAAAGAATTGTTTATAATATTTATAGTTTATACTATAATATGATATATATGACGTTGAGGTAGGTGATTTCCTTAGTTGAATCAAGTGAATGAATTTTTGAAAGAAGGAAAGATGTAAAAGAAATATGAGTTATCTAAGAATAAGTATAGATGTGAAGGAGGCGAAGGAAGGGTGTCATGATAGGATTTTTTCACATTCTGTCCTCTGCCTACTTCAACAGAGAAATGGCATAACAGTATGTGCGAGTATATCATATCAATGGATAATAATAAGAAAACATATTGAGAGAAGAAAATTTTCTTCTAATATAATTTTGGTTGTTGGAATAATAGAGTTGAATGCCCTAAACAGTGAAGGTGTGCGTTAATTAAAGAAAAAGTATGGTTTTCATAAGAAATGCAAATAACAAGATTTCAAATAGTTGCATGACGATTGCATATTATATGGATATCAAATTTCTAGCGCTGCTGCATTTAGTGTGAACGCGATATCTCGAGAGATGAGATGAGATGCGCTCTGCAGAATTTCTACTTCGTGCGAATTCCATTCAAAACAAATGACAGGAGAGATTAAAATGAGCAACGAGCGCGAAAAAATGTCACGGTTACATTAATCAGTCGCGCAATAGGAGAGACGGGTCAAATAAGATAATGAGGAAGAGAAATTAAAAATGTTCACACGATAGCATCAATTTGCGGACGGAATTCATTAGCTCAGATGAATGGAGCTGCGGACTCCGATGCTCCAATTCATCGCTCTTGCTCACGACTTTTGGAGTATCAGTTCGCTCGGCCACGATCTGTGCCGATTTATGGAGATGCGAGGATGTAAAAAAAAGGTTGCTTTTCAAAAGGCAATTGCATGTTCTCGGGTACACCTAATCGTCCGGCCATCTAATTGCATTCGCTCACTGATCGCGTGAAATTTTAAAACGCACGGACTTTTCTCATGGAACAATCAGAAACAACATTTTGAAATTGTTGAGTTGGTGTATTATACACCGAAATTATGGAGTTTAATGGCCCGTTAAAGAATAACAGTGATAAAACGTTGTTGACTTAAGTGTTTCTTAAGAACTGAAGCTATCAAGAGAAGACTATTGAGCGATATATTAAGCTAAAGACTATAACGACTGTTTACTTAAGAACAGTAATGCAATCTAAAACGTAACGGTTTGGAAAAGTATAAATACTTACGAGTTGAACAGTAGTCTCCTTGCCACCCAGATAGACAGATTCTTTCGCCAGTTTGGGAGCAGGTGTAATGACCAAAGCTGTCGTCTCTCGGTCGACAAAGAAGGGCGCACCCTTGTCCGTAATAGTGGGCATCGCAGGTCACTCTGTATTCATACTCAAGAACTCGAAGGGAGTCAGCGGAATGATGCTCTCCAGCCTGCCATTGGTCTGACACTCCGAGGATGGACTGTTTGCTCATTCTTGAGATAAGGGTACCGCTAGATCCACCTGAAACAAAGAAGAAACATTAAAATCAAACTCAAATTACAAAGAATTAGTTGTTCGAGAAGAATTATATTGCGCAGTAAGAAAAAAATCACGTTGTGTCTAAAAATTTACAGTGGATAATTCCTTATATTGTTGGCTGTATTTCTTGCGTGTTAAAATCGTAATTTATTTTCTATATTCATAGAAAATTTCTGTCTAGATCATTCCTAGTTTGATTATAAAACAATCACACAAAAAAGTGTGCAGTATTACCCAAAATAGAGGTCAAAATAAAAATCTTGAATTAGAAGCAAATTAGGATATTAATTTAGACACGATCACAGAATATTCGAAATAATACGTTGTTTACAAACAAGAGAGCCCACTTGCGTGTTGATTTCTCTTTGAAACATAATGATATCCAAAAACTCCTTGAAACCGAGAAGAGGTTAAAATATGCAACCTGGCTGAAGCCGGCCATCAAACAACCGGTGATCAGATTTACGGGTTATGAGAACAAGCGAGTTACGCAGGTATAGCCGTGGGCGTTATCTCGAGAAGTGCCGTTCCCACGGCTGGGATCCCTTCCGTTCGCGAAGAAGCAGTCCCTGTGACTGGCGACACTTGTCAATTAAAAATATATACAATTTGCATACCGACTAATCGTTTTGGCTAAAAAAATCATCGTAACAACTTGGCAATAAGTTTTTTTAAGCTGATGGTAATAATAAAACTTTGGAATTAACTTGTCATTGGCGCAGAAATAATTAATTTATTAATTTCTGTGTCTGGACCATAAACTATTAAGTATGCCACGTGTTTCCAGTAGGATGCAACAGAGATCACCCTATCATTCGTATATATCAGGTCTTGTCCAGAGCATGACATCCAATCCCCTGTTCATCTTGCATCTAGTCATCCTTAATCAGAGTCTACCAGAAATACTTTATTTGAATCCCAGCATTGTATCTAAATCACAAAAATGAGCTTTGAAGGGTGAAGACTCTTAAAATATACCCCCCACTCTGAAGGGTGAAGACCCGTAAAAGTATGTTTTACGGGTCTTCACCCTTGTGGGGGAAGTTTTTCTTAAAACTAGTATCATGGAATGATCTTAAGTTCAGAGAAAAAATAAGTTAAGCGAGAAGCAAGATTATTTAATAATCCATAAAGAGAAGAATAAAAAACAATGATTCAGCATTGCATTGTAACACAAAATGAATTGATGGTTATAACAATATTGTTATACATTTGAAAGAAAGTTGACTATCAAAATAATCAGATGCGCATTTTAAGTAAAATATATATTTTATGGAGCATTGTTTCTTAGTTTTCTAATCAATTAATGAAAATTTCAATGATATCACATTTGAACAATCTTAATGGAAAGTTTCTGCAAACATGTTTAATTATTATCCACATTTAAAATGATTGTACAATAAGTTCCCATCTTCTGCAGAGAGAAGTCGAAATGATTATGGAATTATTATGTCTGGGAAATTGATTAATGAAGAAAAGAATAAAATGATTGCAAGCTCGGATGCAAGAACTTAATCTCCAAGCCAGTAATGATTGTGATGGCAGGATGCTGTGCAGAAACGAAACTCGTTAGAACGGAATTGGCTTTCGCCGTCTCGTAAAGCGAAAATAGTCAAGTTAATCAGACGCAGGAAGTGCATATCTGATCTGGATTGAGATGCAGAAGTGCAGTGTGACAAAGCAGAGATGTAATCGTGAGGACAGGGGGATATCGATAGTTTGAACGCGAAGTCTCATCTTAATCAGTGAATATCTTCCAATAAACACACCGGTCTTTCAACTTACTTGTTCTATTCCTTTTTGTTTTCAAAAGAGTGTCCCAATCTAGTTTTCACTTTAGGCCATACACACCATTTATTACATCTTTCTAGTTCGGTTGGAAGAGATTGGCATATGGAAATAAGCCCACCAGCTGTACTGTATGCAACGAAATTATAATACAATATATATAACAAAAAAAATACGTATCAAGGAGTTGAAATTTATATTTAGACAAAGGTTTTCATAATTTTGACGATCAATTTAATTCCAAAAAATGGCGTCATTACTTTTAAGGATGAGCCAAAATTTCGGGTTAAGCGGATTGTATTTAAAAAAAAAAGGATACTTCGGTATCGCTAATACTGTTTAAAATGGTTGTATAAAGGCACGGAATAACTATAAAGATGGAGGGAATAGGCGAACTAATTCCACCGACAGAGGCTGTTGGGAGTTATGAAGGAGTGTGGGATAATATGTAATTATGAACCGAGATGAGCGGCAGGCGGGCAGATTGAGGTGGAAATAAATAATCGGGAGTCGAACCCGGCATCATAAGTTCAGAGATGGGGGCGTAGCGAGACCAGGGCATGGGAGCAGAAAAATGGAAAGCTGGGAGAGTAATCTTGAAACAGTTGCCGGATTAGACGAAATAAAAAAATTGGAATCTTGGTGGATAGGGAAATATTGGAATAAAAAAGTTTACGAAACAGCACCCAAAAGTATTTTGATTAGGGATGATAAATGGTCCATTATCCATTCTTCTTTCGTATGACATCATTCAACGTACCCCAATTGGTGATTCGAATATACTGAAGAGCGTGGCCGGGAGACAATATCGTCTTCGGTTTCAGTAATCGAAATATTGAATACAATGAAAGACTATTACTAAAAAAATTACAATCGAGCCTTCGAGTTCAGAACCAATGGAGTAGGCACGGAACTTGCGGTTCGTCTTTGTATGTGTTGGTAATACTACTGCACATGAAGAGGCAACAACACTTGAACACGTGCTTGTATTGTTACATTGAACATTTGTTACATTGAGAATCGAACACAAAATCCCCGGGTCTTATCAACTAGGCCATGAAGGTATGCACATTGTGTTAGTAAAATAAGTGATGGCTCAACTATTTAGATTAATAAATTCAGCACGCGACTTAGGAATAATTCTCATTGTCTCATTACTAAGACGCTTGAATATTATATGAAGACGATACGAGAGTAATTATATAGACCCGGGAGGAGGTCGGAATGGAGGGATGGGGCGATCATTTTGTATTCAGATGTAGGCTCCCGAGATGATCTGTTACGTTAATGGGAACGACCACCGTGAAGGTAAAACTTATGGGGATCGTTCAAAAATAACAAACATTAAAAAATAAATTCATTACAAAATATAGTACAAATAAAAAGATTACGCTCTTATGGGACCATATTGGGAGTGTACTTCGAATTAGTTGAACGCTATATCACATAAATCTCGTGGCCGTGTGGAAGTAAATAAAATTTTATGTTTGCCGGGTATGCAGAAACAAAAAAAGCGCATTAAATATTATTATACATAGCAAACGGGAAACTAGTTTATTAATCTCTGTGAGAGAATCTATGAAGACTCGCCAGCCTCACGTCTGTTTTGTGTGTGTTTTTTTTTTTAATATATATTCTCTCGCCGCGCCGAGAAGAACAGAATTTGCTGCGTTTTCCATCAATCGACCGCGATCGTGTTCCATGCCAATTGCCGGATATGATAAGCGGATAGCTTCTATTCACGAATTTGAATATTATAATGTTAATTGAAGTTTTATATTTACAAAAGGTGGGATATGATCATAGGGCCTCGGGCGAGATCTCCACCAGCTACCGACTACCGATATGTGCGCCTTTGATTCTATAATAACCATTTACAATGTTGGGCCCGAGGCTAAGTCCACACGCCTGCGCCCGACTTCGGCACACGCAACGGTATTGTTTGTGTATGGCCGAAACTTCTTCAAAGATGCTGCCCATTACCAGACCTAGCCTGGGGCTTGTTCCGACTTTTTTTTATAGGCGATCCATTCATGGAAGAAGACACTGTGCCATATCGGAAAGAAATCGAAAGGGAGAACCTGGATCAGACTAAAACTATCAGCACGCGACGGAGAGTGGACCATTATGTTAGAAGCGCACGCAGACGAGAAGAAACATCTCCGTGATATGCTAATGCGAAATTAATATAATTAGATATATTAACCATCATGATTCGACGATCCGAAAATGACGGATTAAATTTCAACGCTGAATGAGGAGAAATCATGACTTGTAATCATCGTATCATTACTATCACGCCGTATGTCTGTTGTTGGTCGACAGATCAGACAGACATCTGTCTACTTTTTCTTCATCCAAGATAGATTCTCTTCCATTAGGTATTTATTATCCGCATACACTATATTACATATTCATATCAAATAACCTCACGTACATTTCCTTATGGTTGTTGTAAAAAGAAACGTGATTCCGCGATTGTTATAATCAATAACAACCTTATTTTTTATAATTTATACATCCTAATTCAGATATTATATTTATTACATAATTTAGATTTCCTTATTAAATTTCAATAGCGTTTCTCTTTGATACAATCAGTTATGTTTTTCAAGTAAAGTTCCGTGTAATTAATTAATTATAGCAATTATTTTCTGCCCCGTCAACGCTAACTTTCGACTCCGAAGAAAGAATAAAATTGGTAGAAATGATCAGCAAAGTAGTAGCATCTCGGTTTCTGGTGCTATCAGTTTAAAATGGAATCCACTTTTCGAGGCGCATTCGAGTGATATATGTTTAAATGATTATAGGTTTGTGGCGTGGCACGATAATTCATTACCCTAAAACCAATTATAACAAAATCTGATTTGGTGGATGTTCACCTCCTCCGAAATAGGTAATGCGTTAAAGAAAGAATAATTAAGAATTCCAGGGAAGCACAAAGGAAACTGAAAGATGGGCGTTTGGGAGTCGGTGGGCGGGTCATGGGAGAGCCAAGACTCCTGCAGAGAATAACCCATACTGTGAGTTATTACTCTCACATACCTGAAGTTATAATGAGCATCCAAACTGACCACAATCTCTTTTTTTGCCGATTATTATCGAACCAGAGTTTGCGGCGAGAATTATGGTTATACGTGAATATATAACACAAATTGAGAAGGAGATTTCGTTCTTGGTCGGTTGGGCTCGTGTTTTTTTTTGTTGTTCTGTTTGCCGATATATGCAGATTATATCGGCCGATTACGGTGAACTTTTTTACCGAACACACAGAGAGGAATGAAATTATGATAATGGAGAGACAGCTCTTGAGAAAATATGTACAAATATGAATAACGTTCACCGATATCGATATTAAATCATTTGTTATAATGTACACGTGGAAATGGTTCGGTAGATATTTAACAATGATCAAAGTAAAGAATAATATAAAGCCGTAATAACTTATTAAAAATCATACTCAGTATAATAAGTGATGAGTTTTATTTCATATTTAAATAAATTAATATTAACGCAAATTCAATAATCGAAGAATTTTTATCTATTAGGAGTGTTTTTATTACAGACAACTTTAATGATGTATAAGAAGATTCTGAGAAGGAAAGAAAACATTGTTTTTTTCGAAACGACAGCTGCTACGCTGGGTTCTGGGATAAGGAAGATTTGCTCCAAGATCGGGGGTGCATCCAAAGATGTTGCACAACACATAACGAAAGCGTGTTGGGATCATCGAAGAATACAAAATGATGCATTATTCAAAAATAGCGGGGTAGTAGAATGCACAAAAAGAAATAGCTGTACGCGCGCTAACAATTGCCAAAGAAAATGTTATCGGTGTAATAATAGAAAAAGTTACGATCATTGTTGAAATGGCAGAAGTCTCCCGTCGGAATTCCTTTGTTGATACATCTTGCGTAAAGACACAATACCTTTCCACAACACCTGGCTTTCAGCATTTGCAAAAATGTTCTTAATATATAAGAAAACTTAGGGTCATATTTGCTCGCAAGAAAGACAAACAAGATCCCGGCACAAGACATGAACAAGAACGGCCGAAGGAGGGACAAGCCACGCGGCCCTTCTCAAAATGGAATATTTGTCCGAGTTGTTTGTTGTTTGGATAGTCTGTTAGCAGATGCATGAAATCTCTTCAGCCAATAGATTTTATGTTCCACGCGACTTGCGTGATGAATCTTTATTTTTGGGCGCGTTTAAAAAAGTAACGCGGACAAACAAAGAAATTCCAGGTCTATCAGCCGACAATATACGACGTTGAAATCATTTTTAAACATCAGTCTTAATTTTATCAAATTATAAAAATTATTCTTTTGTAATTTAAGACAAAACTGAAAATATTATCAATCAATTACAAAACTGTAAACATCCCAAGATTTTCCAAGCATTTTTTTTACTGGAAGTCTGTTTTTTTATACATACGACCACTACTTAAGTGTTATGAATCTAGACGGTTTGATTATTGTACAGTAGTATTTAAATCATTTTAGATATATAATTAAGAATTAAGCTGAAATCTTTTTATTGATGTAACAAAAATCAACAAACTTAAGATAATATTTTCTTAATTACCACGTTCCCTTTATGGTAGGCACAGCATACCATGCTATTAATAAAAACTACTATAGACGCCTGACTCCTTAGGACATGTGGAGTGCACCTTCTTAGGTTACAAAACGTTTCTATTTTTGATATGTTGTGAGAACGGCAGGTTTAATTTAGTGGGACATACGAGTACATATAAGACAGTGCACGCGTATAACAAATAATATTACGACACCCCAACCATCTCTCTTCCTGTGTTTAATTAATATGATAAGGCGCAACGTATGATCGCCAAGATTGGAGGTTAACCATATGTGAGGACTTAATCTCAGTATAAACAGTTTGGGTAGGAGAAGGGATCAGGAGAACAGCCGGAAGGTGGAAGCAGGAAGAGACGGTGACAGATGTCCTGCACATGGCCTGCGTGGAGCATGAAGCCAATCATTTCGTGTAGGTACGTCCTGACGTCACCGAGGTAACACGTGAACATGTGTTTTGTTTTGACATGTCGAATGTCCATAAGTATTCAATATGATTTTCAAGAAGATTCGCTTAAAAACAATGACAGAAGAGTTTATAACACATATGGGTAGAATTAACTTGATAAAGTGGCTATCTAAATTATATTAAATTTTAAGTTGATAAAATCATTAACAAACCAAAAGAGGAATGTTTTTTTATAGTTTGGTTTGTAGATTTCATCAGTTATTTATGTAGTTTGCATTCTACATTCATGAATCGTTAAGGTTGTACAATCTAAGAAAAATTAGAAAATAAATACATGATTGAAATAGAGCTTATAGGGATTTATGGTATATACGAGTATATAACATATTTTATTTTTATTTCTTAAGGTTCATAATAAGAATATTGTGAAGAGATAGATATAGGTCAAATACTACTTCTATCCATTTCGCGCGACATCATTTTCGTGTTTTAATAAAATCGTTAAATACGAGGTTAACACGCCGCGCGGTTTGGACAATCCAATCGCTGAATTGTGCCAAAAAACCATACGGAAAACTTAATAGGCAATTTGGAAGTAAAATAAGCTCAGTCGTTTCGGTCAGTTTGAAATGATAATTGCCCGGCGGTTTGGACTAGAGGTCCCGGGTTCGATACTCACACTCGCATCACGACCGATTGTGGTGGTAACGGAAACCAAAAACTGGGAATGGAAAAGAGTTAAGATAATAATAAAGAGAGAAAAAAAAACGAAATCGACAAATGTAGAAAAAGCGTTCCGAATAATAAGAAACCGCAGATTGAAATGAATGGTGAATGTCGACGTCCGGAGACCAGACGAAACACTGACACGCACCAGTAAGTGAAGTAACGACTGAATACAATTGGTGGCCGAACAGACAGGGGCTCATGGACTACTTGTTCTGATCAGCCACGGTACAAGAGAAGGAAAATAAAAATAAATCTTCAAATGTTGATTACACGTATACAAGGAGGGATGTTTTAAGGTGTAATTATGGAGGCAAAGTATCATAGATAGATAGATAATATAATTAATTTAGATAAAATATAATATTTAATACAATAATGAAGTTGTATAATAATGGCAAAATAAATATTTCAAAACGCAATTCCTTAATTTTGCAATAGCGATGGACACAAGGAGATAGTTGGTTCACTTCCCAAGAGCCACAGAATAAGAAATGCTTTCATAGTCGAACATAAACGATAGAGATCTGCGATGTGGATACTGCAGCCTGCAGGGTATGGTTCTGCGTGCGATTTATAGCAAGTAAAAGAGACAGTCCTTCCCATATAACACGTTCCGGGTCTCGCTCACGGAACGGGTTTTGTTCCGATTGTCATACACAAGAGTGTATCTTGTCATAAATAAGATAATATTAACAACCTGTCGCAGTCTTTGCTTATAAACAAAACGCACAGCGAACGACACGTTGCTTAACATACGCTGGCCGGTGCAAGAACTATCGTGACACATTCGAAAGTACACGATATATGGGGACTAAACGGGGTCTTATGCACATATTCTCAATCATATCGATGAATTTATTTGTCCAAGAGTCCAATAACTCTGATGCATTGGTTATTTACATAAATTCAAAATGACGCAAGAGTAATGAACCACAAAACTTACTGTTGAATTGCATCAACAGGCTATATGGTATGTCCTAAATGCTGTGTCAGTTAAGAGGCAATCTTGAAAGATGATATACTAATGCGATGCAAATGTTGAAGGAAATATTTAAACATGACATCATATACGAAACGTGGTGACGAAATCAAATATTGTGGGAAAACAAAAGGTAAAAAGAATACTGTCACTGAGATATTTACAAGAGATCCTTGATCCCGTGGTTTGACCACCCGATCGATTCTAAAAATAAAGAAATCGTCGAAAAGGTGTAAAAGATTTTGAAGATAATAAAACAAAGCAGATGCCAGCCAATAAAAAAGTGGACATAAAATTGATGACAAAGAAGTAATCAATGCGGTTTTGTTTCCAATTATACTAAATTTGATTCCAATTATACTAAATTTGATTGTACGATGAAATATCGAGGACAAAAAACTCAAGCAGTTAAGGAAATAACCAAGAAATATAAAATGAAAAGTGTACAGGTTACTTTTGGACACTACGCTCTTTTTGTAAGTAAGCTTTTTCATTTATATTTAAATGATCTAGTCATGGCGGGATATACGGTTCGCGGTAGCTTAAGAAGTCTGGAAGTTATAGAGACTCACGTATTATTAATAATTGTTCCCACAGCGAGAAAAATGATGAAGGATGTCGATGTCTTTGATTGTTGCAGCGTTTTGTGCTGCAGTGGAAGAACTTTCCAAAGCAAACGCGTGCAGTGAACGGCTTTAGCCGATACGAAGGCTGAATACCAAATGCGGGACAAACCGGCGACCGTGCGACCCGAGTGAACCAAACAATAACACGGCGTAGCATCCTTTAAAAGGACACCAGTACATCGAGAAATGAATGCCAAAACGTTATTCCACTGAATGGTCGTTACGTCAGAGCTGTGGCTATGCGTTGGACAAGGATGCAAAGAATAAAACTCACCCATCTTCACATTTTTCTCTATGAATGATAATACGAGTATGCATCGATCGTTTTGTTAAATGTCTCTTTCTAACGATGCTAATATTACCTAACATATGCAGATGCATTAGTCTTTTGTTTATCTTATTTTCTGTATTTTAAGGTTACTTCTGGTAGAATTCCATCATGTATTCTGGGAATGCTTGCTTTCTACTAAAGATTTATTTATAAATTCATATTAAAAATCATTTATCAGATACTATATTTTAAATTATGAATGTACTTAATTTTTTCAAAAATTTTAAAAACATAAATGATTAAGGTAAAAATACAAATTAGGTTTTGACTTAGAACACAATTTTGACCATTTACTCGAATATCGTGTGTATCTTAATAGTTTAATATTTGATGTATTGATCATTTCATGAATGGCATTTTTTAAATAATTTAATTTTAAAATGTTAAATATTCAACAGTGGCTCGGTTCGATTAGCGGTCTTTAGAAGTGACCGCTTCATTCAGTGATCACTTCCGATTGACGAATGTCGGGTGCATAGTAAAATATTTTACGGGTGTGCCTGGTGTTAATGTTTCCTTCGGACAATATGCTAATGCAACAGCATATCAGCTGTACTAGTTGCCATTCGCATGCGGGTTGCCTGCATACTTCAGTGTCGCTAAGAGAGGGGGGACGTTATTGACAAGGGGGTATGAAAATGCATCAGACAATACTGTTCGAAACGTTATTATTGCACAACTGTTGTTGTTAAAGAGGGAATGTTGCAATCTAGTTATAGATAAAAACAAATAGTTACATCAAAATTGACAATAACTAATGTATGTTTTTAAGAGGAAATACTTTAACCGTGCGTTAAAAATATGCCGTTTTAATTTTGATATATTCACCTTTACAGAATAGGTATTGTGGATAATTCCTGCTGAAAGTGTGGTTTGGATGATGAAACTATAGACCACGTATTTTTCGATTGCCCTTTGCGAGACAGATTTGGTTTACTAAAAGCCGTATCTTTACCGCGTCCAACGAATGTTGCGTTTCTTCTTTCTTCGTGGAACTTTTCCACTTATAGATCGATTGTTAAATTTTTTAAACTTCACTATTTGAAACTTTAATGTCTATAAAAGTATTTTTAAATTTGGTGGCACAAAACATCCTAGTTTGGGTGAATTGCCTAATAAAAAATCAATAAAACACATAAATCATTCGCATTTATAAAAGAAATACTAACAAACCATTTTTGAAAATAACACATTAAAATAAATGTTTATTATCTGTATAGAAAGTAATGTATTGTACTTATTTCGAATATTTTGAAATAGAGTAAACATGGCTTAAGATGTAATCAAATATAAAGGCGCATTTACACGGTCTAAGGCTTAATTATGAATATGTTCAGGAAGGATGGTTAAAAAAATAAGCTCGGAATAGATTTTATCGTGAGGAAGCTTTTAATTGCTTCTTCCAGAAATTTCTTTATGGGTGCAATATCCATCCGTCTAGAAGTAATTAAACACAGACCTAATAATTTAATAAAATCCCAATACGACAACCGCAGCGGTAGAGAATTTTAATTGAGAGAGAGGAATCGGACCCTACCCACTAAATAAAAGGAACGCCTTTAAAACTGAAAAAGTTTCCAATAATATCTGACCCTTTTATGACCAAAAAAAATATAACTTCAAACGAAACTGGCCGTAGATTTTGTTTAATAATGCGTTGTACATATGTTGAGTTCTAAATGCTCTGATAAAACTTTTCCCAGTCGACCAGTTTAATTCGATACGATAATTATTGATGTAACTATGTTATTAGATTATCATTTTCAAATGTTTCTGACAGCATCAGATCTTATTAGATTCTATTGGTACTTAAATCATTTGTATCAAAATATTTGCTTGATTGGAATGAAGGGGTTAACCTAGAATAAAATTAAAAGAAAAAAATGCTTGAAACTTACCACCGGATCGTGAGGTCTCGTTGGAATCGTGCCAGGCTTCGACGATGAGAGAAAATGTGCCCTGTAGAAGAGAAAAAGAGAAGAGATATTAGTGGTTGTCGGTGTCAGAGGAGAGCAGCTATAGTAGGTCAGTAGGGTTAAGATGTGTCTGTACTAAGGTTGGCTTGGCGCTCGCAATGGCTTATGACCAGGAACGGTCCTAGAATAAAAATAAATAAGAGCTTCTACCAGGCGTTCTATTTAATCTAAATTGAAGTTATTATGTTAGAGATAGAGAAATTATTTAGAAATCACTAACATAATTTATGTAAAAGATTCACAACATATATACACAAAGGTCATCGTATGACGGATAGGCAGACATAACAGTTCTCCATACTTTTTTATCCAAGCATACAACTTTCGCAATTATTCATACTTCTCCCTTCACTTTCTTTTAACATTTGGTCTACTTGATAACTTTTCCACGCACACCTTGCACGATTTTTACATAACCGATTTTCATGAGTTATAACATGTAATAGTGCTTTACTAATACTATTACATTTTATAGCTCATAACTAGAAAATTAACATAATATAAATATATATTTTCCACTGTCATCAATACAAATACTAATGATTCGAATTAAATGTATTTACATGTAATAAAATAGAAACAAAATGAAAATTAAATAAACAATTTTATATGATACGAAATAAAAAATTTATGTGAGCTCAAATATAACTGAACATTTGCAAATATACTGCTAAGCTTGTGATTTAATAAATCTGAAAGTGTTGTTTGGCCATGGTTTTCCTGAGACTGTCTCTGGTGAAGATGATCGATTACGGATGTATCCAAAGAAGACCAGAACATACCAGACCGGGTCGGGGTGCATGGAGCAGCCGGTGCTGCACACACCCAGGGTGCCGCGACACCGCATTCCTCAGGGCAGCCAAATTGCTGCAGTCAATAACAACTCTTTTTCTTAATGGACATTCCAACGAGCTGTGCCTATATGCCGACACTTCCAACAGGGCCGATCCATTATTCATGATAATTAAAACTATTTTTGACTTATGTTCTTTATTACATACACCTTCTTATACAGCGCCTACGATTTCTCTAACTTTTACATTTCTTTTATTTGATCCAATCATACTTTCCTTTGTCTTCCCAACGCACGCCTTCCACTCGCATTTATTAGTCTTTCTATATTTATTACACTCATATCTAACCACTTTGTTCCGTATTCTGTCATACATTGTCACTCTATGTATTTTTCTAGCTGCACGCATTTCTACAGCATTTATTCACTTCCAGTAATCAAATCTTCGGGTTTAGAACCACTGGAGTAGGAACGTGAAGATACACTCTCCTGCGTCATAGTATTGTTACCAGAACTCTTTCACTAAACCGCAACCCTTTTTTGAGATCACTGGAGATCGAACATAAATAACCAGCGTTCTACATGAGAGATTACTGAGATAAAAATATCGAAAACCACAGTATATTGTTGATGAATTTTGTATAGGTGCGATATTTTTTTGCGAACTTACTTTATTTACTTTTGACGGGTTGGTTAGAAGAGATTGCCGCCTTACAATAAGCCCATCAGATTGTTTTACAAAATGTTAAATAAAAAAATAGAATAAAAAAAAACGTCAAGGAAAAAGATCATCGAACAATTTGCTAGAAGAAAAAAAGACAAACAATTCGAATTCGTACACAGTCTAATCGTCTAAAACGATCGGTGATTACTCACGGATAAATTGGGTACGTGTACAAAAAATAGAAACACATCTTAACAAATTGAATGATACCAAGTGATTTGAAAACGCTTTATGTGGATGGACAGGCGAGGCGGTCTCGAGGCGGTGCTCAGGTTTGTTGGTTTCTTGGAATGCCCCCTTCTACGAACATAGCGCTGACACTCTTAAACAAATATCACCATTCATCGGATGCCATTTGATATGCTAGTTCCAACCTCAACTGACTCTTAGCCATGTATTTATCTCGTGAAATGATTATGATTTCGGTGATTGCCTTTTATTGTGTGGTGTCATAGCGTCTTCATTTTGGGTATACCCGAGATAGGGAATGTCATTAATAATAAATAAATTTTGATTATGCTTTTGATAAGCATATTTTTTATATATTTTATTTAATATTTTCAAATTGTAAGAATTTTTTTTTTTTAATTTTTACATTGTTCATATTGACTAAAAAATACTTAAAATCTGACGGCTTCTGTGGCCTAGTTGGTAAGACACTTGAGTTCGATCCGATAGTTTCGGGTTCGATTTCTGACGATATTGAAACAAATCCAGTCCACAATATTCGCACGTGCTGAGTACGCGTGCGTATGATGTCTTTTCATGTGCGGTAGTATTACGTGTCTTTTTCAGTGCTTTTAAACACGAAAACTCGATTAGTAGAACCGAAGACAGTATTGTCTCCCGGTCACGCTCTTCAACATGTCTGAATCACTAATTTGTTGAAGGGCGCCATACAAAATAAAGAAAAAAAAATAATCACGATATTTCATCGCCAATATAATATTGGTTCAAATGAAGTGTTAATGAAGAACTAAAACCAATTGCTTTGTGTATAAAAAGAAAACGGAAAAGTTTTGTTTAGACAAAAAAGAGAAATATATTCATGTTGAAGATATCCAAGAACCAAATACTTATATGAGAGTAGAAACAGAAGAGGAAAAGGTTACAATGTGCAACATATAAAGGAGTTGTTAGAATTCAGAAGGCATAAGCGTTCGATAAAAAGAAAGCAGGGTTAAAAGGTGGCTGTCTGAATCACCATAGTCAAGATTTGACTCATCTTTTCTCGTCATCAAAATGCGAACAGCTTAGCGGACGTGGTCGGTCGCATTCATATGCAAACAAGAAACAAACTAGAGAGATGGCTGAGACAATGTCAATATTGACTCGGTCCGTCGAGAGGACAGGCAAATAGTTACAGGATGGACCAAGGGGAACGACGCTTTAATGTGTTTTCTCGAGTGGTCTTGGGTTTGTTTTAAGTAATTTGTTTACACCTGTCGAGTCACTCACGTGGTTCTTGCTATTGGATAGTACACGGAACATGTTGAAATTTCCATTCATGTAGCGATTGTTGTATAATTCTAAAATGTCATTCATGCTTTTGGTGTGTCAATATATCGAGAGTGTGAAATATTTAAAAAAATTGACAAGTCTAAATATACAAACGCTGTTCTGTATCGAATCATGAACCTTTCATATATACTTTACAATTCTCTTAATGTATCTATCTTTTGTGTAATATATCATCTGAGTATTAAAACTGATACATTTATATGATCAGTTATTCGAGAAATTTCAATTATACTTCATCATGAAAAGAAGTTTAAAACATATGTGAATTACAGATGATTGATTGCCTATAAGAGTGCTGTCCCAAGAATTTATTAAGAAGAAAACGATGTAAATATCTTCTTCAGAAGTAATCAATGAGATGAAAGTGGATGCATTTTATTTTCAAAATATAGGAAATTCATAAAAGTGTTTACAGTCATAAATCTTCCAAGTCATAAAGAAATAATGAACACAACACGCTTGATAGTATGGATATAAACGAGTCAAAATAAACCAATAAGGATAATGATTAAAAAAAAACTCGTTAGGAAAGTATTTGTATAATATATTGGAAGGATCATTTTGCAAACAACCAATTCAAACAAGGAGGCAATCAATAGAAAATTGGCAAAAACAAGCGCGAATATAATCCAAGGATGTCAAACAAGGCAAATAATCGGAATGTTTCGCGGGTCGCTTTCCATTTTAACGTTTGAGGAAGGACGTGGTCAGGGTAGCAATGCCAATGGTTTATTTAAACGTCGGTTCTGCGAATCGAGCGACAGTTAGTGCTTCAAGTTTAGTTTGCGCAAATATCTATATAGAAATTCATACGTTTGATACAAAGCTTCAAAATTAAATACAGACAAACTATTAATCGTGTTTTGCAAGATTTACAAATGAGCTTTTAAAAAGCTTCGCTCGGCTGTTTAAATTTTTTGGTAAAAAATCGGAAGCTTCGAATAAAATTTACAACGGGCAAGTCGTAAGGAAAAGGATGTACTAAAGATAATATAATAATAATCTACTCAGGCTAAATTGCTTTATGGGCATTGTTCCTTTGTAACGTGTATAGTGCAAAAATGCCATCTCGTTCATTACCGTGGCGAATTCAAATGAAGCAGCAAATCTCAGAGAGAGAGAGAGAATGTTCACAATAAAATCTAAACAATGAGCGTATTTAAAAAGCGTCGTCTCGTTTCCGTTCACACAGCCATGGAAAAGGCACATCAGTCCCTTTGATAGGCAAAAATGTGCATCGAGACACGGGGTTGCTTTTAAACCTGGTCCACGAAAGACGCGAAGAAACCGGATAGTTTAGGCACTTGCTAAAAAGTATAATTCAGTATATGAATGGTACGAAATAAGAAAGATAGCGTTTTGCACTCGGTGGCTTTGCTTTGTTGGATTGTCGGTTTTCCCATAAGGTGTTTCGCGTTAAAGAGCCAGCGTATATTCAAAGCGGCGCGCTTCTACGCGAGCGGAATGCGCGCGATCGTTCCCACCAGCGAATTTTAGCCGTACGAAATTTCAATTGGAATTAATACGTTAATCGAATATGGGGGACGCATTCCACGGCGGCGGACTCTTCCCACGATCACCGGGGATTCAGCGCGTGCTTCGTACCCGTCGTTGAGCCCTGCCCGGGGCCTTTGTCACTGCTGATGGGATATAGGACAAACTTGCAGGACGGTCTAATGACACATTGCAACTGTCATCTCTAATCGATTACTAACACTTATTCTTTATTATAATATTTCCCTCAAGTGATAAGGGATAGTTATAAACTTAAGGTTGATGTTGTTAAGTAATATGAAGAAGAGCACTCTAAGATGGTTTGAGCACGTGGAACGAATGAATGAAGTAAGATTAAGAAAACAAATATACAGTACAAACGTGAGTGGAGGGCGTGATAGAGGAAGATCAAAGAAAGTAGGATTGGAGAGTATGAAAAAGTCTTAAAAATCGTATGAGTTTTATGAGGTGTGTGAATATAGAAGAGGTGAAAGATGTGTGTCGCGATAAGAAAGTCTGGTTGCCAACACCGACAGGGACACGGTGTAATGGTATGAAGTAACAATATAAAAATCTCACCATGAAGACAATGGGGAGAAATGATGATGGTGACAGACGATGCAAAATCATCAGAGGTATAAAGGAAAGGTAGCGTTTTGGAGGTAAAACGGAATTAAGCGAGTCAAATCGAGCCTTCATAATCTTTTATCAAATTCGTTCATTGCGACTGTTTTTTAATTTCTTAGTTTCTTCAGAACATGTTAGCTTGAACATATTTCAATATTGTTATCTACTTTAGGACAATAAGAGAATAATTTTAACAAATTTGATTGTTGAAGTGAATCGCCGGTGTGGAAGACTAAAGCCTATTGGAATAATAGTAAAATATCTGAATCACGCAAACAGCAAATTGCATTAATGTGACCTTCCAGATAGATAAGTTCAATGGTCGTATATTTCACAAGAGCGACTTTTCGATCGATGCCGCATGTTTGTGTGTCTCAAATTGAGAATGAAAATAATTTGTTTACTGTGAAATGTCAATGTCCACGTTTTCAGTATATTTAGACAGTGGTTAATTGTTCCGAAGGCCTGGGAAAATGAGATTTGAATGCCATTCGGTATTGGTAATATTGTTTGTTGTTCTGTGACCTTCCTACATTTTCACTAATAAAAAACCACGAAATGAAAGGAACAGCAGTTCATACTGCTATTCGTGAACCGTGTGAACCAATTCATGATCGGATATAAAACGAAATGTTCAATCGGATGCATTCAGAACAGGGTGTCGAACCTAAAAAAAATTAAAGCAATTTAGTTCGGACTCGATTCCGATAAGTTTCGATTCATGGAATTTCGATTCTATTATTTTAAAGATATTTAGACCTGTCTTTCTATACTCTGGTTGATGAGTTCTGTTATCTAAGTATGGGCAAGCATGTTTACGTGTGATGGGCGAGTTGAAAGAGATATTGAAAGAAGGGTAGCGACAGGGAACAAGGTAAATAGAACACTTAATGTAATGTACAACAACCGCGCTATATAAACGGGGCAAAAATTATAATATATACTTACTCGTAACAGTTTGTTGAGGTTCACCTAAACGTAAAGAAGTAAAACTTGGACTTGACAGAAGAAGGATAAAACTTGGAGTTGACAGAAGGATAAAAGTCAGATTAATGCTGAGGAATCGTGCACTCAGGGAAATTTGTGAGGTGTCGATGTATGAAAGAATGCCAAATGAAAACGTCAGAAATGAATGCATGGATGCTTCAAGAAAAATAAAGATAGCATCTTCAAGATGGTTAAGACATGTGGAGAGAATGAACGACGAAAAAAAAATACGTTGAAAAGATAGACGTGGCTGAATCAAATGGACCCGATTTTGAAAAAAGGTTAAATGAGAAGTAAGAATAATAGAATATTGTGCATGACGACATATATGAATGTGGAGGACGCAAAAGTTGTGTTTGGATAGAAAAAAAATGGAGATCTGTTCTTTCTTCCTACCCCGCAAGGGACACTGGGCTATACTGGTTTCCTTAACAGCTACCAAGGCGAGTTTTAAGTCTTTATTTTTAATACGATTATCAATAAATTGAATGGTATGATTATTCTTGTTTCATAATTTTCCTCTTCAAAGGTTGACAATCGTCGTGACTATCTTAACTTTTGAGGTTGTAGCTCTGAAGAAACTTGATATGGTACTACAATAAAACCACCCCTGTCCAACCAGGAAATGTGCCTTCTTCCCGCATTCCCCCTTCTTGCATTATGCGTTGTTTTTTTATGGTGGATAATACTTTCAATCTCTATAATTATATAATAGAATATTTAATTGATTTTGATTAAACGCCCTGCATCAGACAATTCGCGGACGCGTCGATATCAGGAGACAGAATCTGGACTGGTAAACTGAGAACGTACTCAGAACTCAAAAGCTGTGGAAATGCAATTTGAATACTACAATACGTTAAAAGCACAATGCATTTTGTTAGGTAATAATGCAAATAACGCACTGTTTGAAAAAAATCCTCCTTACTGCCAGACGTGTGTTCCGAATGGTTGATTCATTAATAATGACTAACTCAGATCAAGAGGGGACTAAAATAAATATAAAAATAAACGATTATTTGAAAAATAAGGTTCGATTTGTGGGAATTCATTAAGTAAAGAAAAATATATACGAGCTGTAAACTATACGATACGATAAAAAGACAAATCGTTTTTATATTTCCAGCCGTGACATTTGTAAGAAGATGAAATATAGAGCCATAAAGTTGTCGGTACGATTCACCCGTTGTAATATATAACTAATTAAACGTTTTTGAATAAAATAAAATCCGTTCGATGACACGGTGCGAAAGGTATGTGTCGAGATATCATTGTACCGAAAATGTACTAGTCGTGAAATTGGATAATTCGAAAGATTGAAAAAAAAAAACGATATGATAGGATATCCCTCGTGACCAAGTATGACTGTCAGTCATCTTGTGGATGGAAGACGTTTATGTATGTATTGATTTATAGTGTGCAGGCTGTTGCACTTCAGTAAGCACACAATCTAGATATAACAACCATAAAGTTCCGCTAGCAAGGAAATTCAAGTTCCGGCAGACGATCTGCAGGTTTAATCTGTCGTAGTCTTTCGTTAGTACGAGTTTTACAAAACGTTATTTGTGTGTTATATAATTCAACTTTACAGCATTAGACTTAGTTGAAGAGTATCATAGAAGTAACACCAGAACGTCATTAAAGGTTATATAAATATAAAATTATATAACTTAAAATTAACTTTTTTGGTTAAGTTATTTCCTTTTAATAGGAAAATAATAGTTTAATTGCTAATGTAACACTAATTATATTTTAAGATGGAGAATCAATATAGGTACATATCAGTGCGTTTATGGATAACTTAAAGATTAAGTTTTTTTTCTCTAGAGAGATGGATTCTTTTATAACATGGAAGATTTAAAAGAGAAAAAATAAAAGGATTCGAAATATTAATGTTTCGCCGTATTTAACGTTGGACATATTTAACGGGGTAAGAAAATATGGACGTACATAAAAAAGCGGCCTGTCAAAAGGGGACAATCGTGGACACACGAAATATCGAGTGGAAATAAAACCCTGAGTCGTATCGCGGTACGGCATCTAAAATTCTGTACCCAAAACCCTTACCGAAGAGTCATCCAGACAGGTGGGCCTGTCGGAGACATGGATCTACAACTGATGCAAGAATCTTGGGACTCGGGTATAAAAGGGTTAAAAACGTTTTTAAATTCAACATTGTTACTATATATAATTAAATTTTGAGGTGATTGTTAATCATTGTCTTTTTATTGATGAAATTTGTCTTTATTGATATATTGAACTAGCGCTGTGAATTTATTTTATGACCAATTAATTTCAAACTAACAGGAAATAAAATTGAATCAAATAGAAAAAAAAATAATAATTGAAGAAATATAACGAACCTAAAATGTTTCGCAAGAATATACAATAAAAGTTAAAATACTAAAAATATGTTAAATGCGTCAAAACTTATGGTAAATAATTGCCATCATAAAATTATTAAAATATTTATAAACTTTTTGTAAAAATACGAACTACTGATGAATATTTCTTAAAACGATCCTCATTTCTTGAATCTATGAAGCAACTCATTTATTTATCTTTATTTGTTGTCCAAACAGCTTGATGCGGAGATAAAATATTTTGCACGGATCTCAAGAGTAATTTGCCTGGAGTCTTACAATCTTTCTTGAGTCACCTTGCGTAAAATATACGATGGTGGCTTACCAAGAAACCGGTATCCGCGCGAGACGATCGATGTAAGGAATAAGTGTTTCTGTCTTGTCCAATTTAAGGAGTCCGCTAAAGTTTCGCTCGTTATCTGGTGATTAATGCTGATATCGTTTCAAATTTGGTGTAAGATTTCTTAAATACGATCGGCCACCTTTTCAAAACGAGTTTCAGAAGTAAGGCAGGACAAAAAATGTTAAAAAAATATCGAAGATTGGCAATGATTGATGTTGTCGAACGCGGAGTTAGTTCGGGATCCAATTTGCATAAGATCGCATTAAAGGAACGCCACAACATTGTCTATGGTATTATAGCGTGTAACAGTAAATGTCACGGTTGACTTTTTGTCTTATTACGACGAATAATAAATAAAAAGTTTATATCGATCGATTGTAACGATTTACCAACGCTATTTTCTCATGCACTTGTTAAACGAATAGGAGTACAACATTCAAACGAATACAAAAAGTAATACGTTCACGTATATCATATATGCATATACAAAAAGAACTGAACGGGTCGTAGATCGAGGCTTAATTTTGATGGAACACTATTTCTCTACTACGTTGTACATTTGATTCAAGTTCAAGATATGTTAAGAATTTATTTATGTTCATCTCATATCAATCACGGGAGGATCAAATAGAATGCCGCGTGTCGTTAGTTTGAAAACATATTCCTTGAACGGACAACGGGAACGTGGAAACCGAAGAGTCATGTTTCAGATGGTGTCAAAACAAACACATACAATAATAATTGACAGATCTGCACGTGGGAAGCATGGAAATAGCGCATCCTGAAAACTGTGTATACAATGAGCATTAATGTCACACGGGAAGCTTGAGGTAATTTTACATAATTGTTTATATAGCTCAGAATTGTTTGTGCAATGTCTTAAATTGTCGTTAGAAGCGTGAATGTTGTTATTCTGTACCTCGTGTCGGATTGCTTCTTCTACGGGAATTCTTGCGCAAAATTAAGTATTGTGTACTTTTCTTAGACAATTGGACACCTTTGCGCTTCATCCATCATTTGACTGTGATAGACTGTTGATGGTTATGAAAGATCTTCAATTGTTGCTGCGATTACAATTATATTGGGAGCTCCTTAATAATAAGTATTATAAAAATAATTGTGACATCATTAATAATTATATTAGTTTTATCATAAGTTGAGAGAATAATATTTAAGTTCATTTTAAATAAATTAAATTACGATAAACTTAAAAGCACTATCATTGTTAAGAAAACAGTCCGAATATTGTTTATATAAGTTATTGTGTCAACACTCTTCTCAATGAATAAAGATCTAACATACATACAGTGTTCCAGTCGTGATGAAATTTAATATGACCAGCGGCCAACACAATTCGAGATTCCCTGGAGGAAAGTGATATATGCATTTGACAGCATCAATTAATATTTACAACACAAAAGCGGAATACATTTATACCCTAATAAGAAAAATATAGAATCAAATGTACAATAAGTGTTGAGTTATTTGATCAATTACGTATAAGATGTTTGGTATGTATCGTGAGGATTAATAATTTGAATGTGATAGTGCGATAGCTTTGTATAAAACAAGAAGTGATACTGATACATATCGAAGAAATCTGAGACCTTTCATGCAACAACATTATGAATAAGACGAAGCCAAGACACGATAAAAATCTGAACGGCGTTGCGAGTTCGGAATTAATAATAATACTTTACATTGAGACGTGTACAGTACTTGGAAAAGATACAATAACCCAAGTCGGTGCTGGGAGACTTCTTTGCCACCGTTTGCATTTAGAAATAGAATACTGAATAGTCGCTTGACAATAATTGTTAAGAGATTTATTATTCTAATTCGTAATAGACAAAAGAAAATAAAAAAGGAGGTGTCCAATTGCTGAGTAAAAAAATTAAGTGCTGAAATGTCGACTGCTTTTATTGATGCGTCAAAAAGTGGCTTCCAACAGCGAGTAATCAATTGGCACAGATCATCATTTAAAGAAAAATTATTGTAAGAGTCGAGACGAGGATTGTATAATAATATTGCTACCTGGAAATCAATAATCCGAGACGAATCAGTAATTTGAGAGTGATAAATGCCTCGAATTGTCTTTACAACACGTTAAGGTGTGTCGCTAACAAATGGATGCAGAAGCATGGAGTAGCAAGCGATGATTTACAACTGTCGTATAATCATTATATCTTGACTTCTCAACTACAAGTGCTCTATTGTCAGCTTTCAAGGAGACAAACCAATCGTTTTCAAACACCCATCGTCACTTATTATTTTAAAAGTTACAATAAAGCAAAATAGCTACCGATTTTTGACAAAGAATTTTTAATGTGTTATTTATTATTTTACGAGCTATGAGTAACGAATCTATACATGTTAAAAGAGGTGGTGTTGTTAAAATATCATTGGACTTAGAAAAGATCTGGGGGTCTAGGTAATAAAATGTCTCCAAACGGTCGTAAATCTCTCAGGACAGTTCCGGGTAGATGGTATAGCTGACGGCAGGACGTGATCGATGGAAGTCGACTATTTCAAAAAGGACAGAGAAAAACAATTGAAAAAAAATCGTAAGTAACAAGAAAAAACATGACCAGTTTTTGTCTTTTCGGCAGCGAAAAAGATCTACAAAAGAGATGCTGACGGAGTTTGTTTTAAAAATAAACGATGATAATTTATCAACATTTTGACGTCTGCCTCGAAGGATATCGTCCTGATTTGAGAGGACATGGGGCAACAGCTGACCGGAAGGCGGCCAATGCGATAATTGCTTTCATTTTAGACAGATGGTTGGAATTGTCTTCGCGAAATGATCCGGGGCAATTAAGTAGTCAAGAAGTCTTCGAGTTGGTCAATTAAAGCTCCCCTAAGCATCACGAGAGGTCAAAACACGAATGTCTTGTGACAGCTGAACTTTATGCAGACACGGAATAAGGCGCATGAACAAAAAAAATATCGATATGAATAGTGTAAACGGAAAACATTTTTTGTACTTTGATTTAAGGGGAGTTTGTTAATGTTTAATGATAATGAAACTAATTTTATTCCAATGAGACATGATTAAAGAATTGATCCGTAAATTTATTTTATATCTTTAAAAAAAATAACAAGAAATACCCCTAATATGGCTTGATAATTTAATTCACCAATAAAATCGTTAGATGTCACTAGGTGTATTTATAATATAAACTATATTTTAAATAATATGTTTATGCTCAATGGGTGATAATAAAAACACGATATTATCAAATAATAATTCATTCAGATAATATTATAGTAACGTGTAACTTAAAATTAAAACTATTATTAAAAAAATACAATAATACTATTAACTCCTGACTGTACATTAAATTCGCAATGAAATAAATAAATACCGATACGAATTTTATGCATAGAAATATTTGAACATACTGTATATTAAGCGGATATCTATTCAAATACACCATAGTAATCTGCAATAGCTTCATCAATAAAAAATATGGATGATCCACTCGTTGATTTCGGACCACCTTAGTAGAATCGAACGTAATTAAATTTTTAATATAAGAGTCTATGTTATTTTTTATTATTATAAAAGGGAACATTCTTTTACGAAGTTTCCTAGTTAAAATTATTTATAGCGACAGATAGCGTTGCTTCGACATTTCAAATACCTACCATCTCTTGACTCGGAGCCAAAGAGAACTGGGATCACTTCGTCCAGGCAGGTCTCTTAAGCTAAAATTATTATTATGTATATTGATGAAGAATTACTCATTTTAATTAAGTCATAAAAATTAAAATAATAATCAAGTACTATTTCTATTGAGTCGATTTAAAACAAAGTCAAGTAGAGTTTAAATAAATCGTATGGTTTATTTCAAGATATAAAAAAGCCTTCCTAGTTAGATATTAAGATAAGTGAGGGCAATACACGAATCACTGTGACGTTTTTTTTTAAATTTTAATATTTAACATTAATCGCGACAAATTACGAGTAAGTCGTTCTATTTTGAGTGCATTAAACCAAAATACAAATTTGGGCACTTTTATTTGACTCGTCAATAAGGTATCGGCTAACATCTATTGTTAAACTGTCTTGAAACGATTAATAAAATGAGTTTTTTTTTCAGCCTCCACGATAATTGGAACAAGGTAGTCGTGTCGTCTCGACGGTGGTCGAGTTAGTCGCGCACGTCTCGCGGACAATGGGTTCGATTTCGGCCATCGGTATTCCCGTCCGGACTCTGTGTGAAACCGAAACTGTCAATGGTGATACATTCTTCCCGTTATCGAACGACCGTGTGAAAGTGACTTTTTTGTACAACTTAAGGAAGAACAATTTATCGAAAGATAATTTGGTCAAGACAAAATACGAGTATATTTAATCTCTTTATGTTGCATTATAGACGAGACAACTGTTTAGTTTAGATATACATGCAAAAATTATAGCTGTTTGAAGTAATTTATATTTAGTTTATTCGAAAATGTGTTCATACAACTTCACATAAGATCACCATTTGAAAAAATGTGCTAAATTTATATATTATGTAGTTGAATATCTCGAGGACGGATGTTTACATTAAGAAAAATAAAAAGCATGTCGATGTATATTTAACATGATAAATAATTGTTTCAAGTGGACGTATTGATATGTTTAAATTTATGAGAGATCTACTGGAGGTCATCTGTATATTGGCTGATGATCCCACACTTCTAAAATTTCAAAGAGCATCCTATACGTAATAAAATTGGAGCAAAAAATTGACCATTTGTTGTCGCAAATGTTTTCATTTTTATTCCCATCCGAAGCGGATATACCATTTCCGAATGTTTGCCAGGGAACACTAGACAAATATTAGATGAATGCAAAAAAAATATCCGGAGAATTCTTCAAGTGGCTGAAAACGATTTCGGCAGCCAAGTTACAATGTAAATATAATGGGAGTAGCAAAATATTAAAATATAAAGAAGAGAAAGGGGACAGAATAGGTGTCATGCCTGAAAAAGATATGTTTTTATAACAACATTTCGAGAATATTACACGTGTCTTCACGTACAGCAGTCGTTTTTTTGAGAACGTGTCACAAGTTCACTTGTTTTATATTAATATGTTAATTACTAAAGTGGAAAATCCATTAAGAATACAAAAATGTGTGGGGGAAATGAAGTCGATACAGCAAATATATTCATGAATTTTCAGTTAACGTTTACTGGATTAGGCGTTACGATAGCCTGGAAATATACAACCAACATGGATTTAGGCAATGGCTAACACGCAACGGTCCAATAACCTGTAAAGAACTGTACATACAAGAATTTTGACCAGAGAAGTGTGTCACTTATACAGTGAATTAAGAACGAGACTAATATTGCAATTAAAATAAGACATTACACGTAGATTAACTATTTAACATCCAGCTAAATTGTAATTACCAATTTAAGCTGCAACTTTGCAAGATACTCGCGGCTTTACTGTCTGCTATTCTTCTATCAACTTTCTTCTCATTATTAATAAGACTGTCTCGCGTCAAATCGTCATTTCGGTGATTCTAACTTGGTTAAACAATGTCTGTGAGAACCGTTCACATCTTTTCCATGCGGTTCTTGTTTAAAATTAATTACCGAATACTGGTTTCGCTCGTACGCCTGTGAACTAAGACCAAACGCTTTAAATCACACACTCGGTAATTATGAATAGCACAAAAGTTTAAACACAAACCGTTAATTTTCGTATATATTATTTATTTACGATGAATTATGCCATTTAGTACGTCGGGTCTGACTAGCGTGAACTCTTCACCGGCAAATTGCCAGGTAACAATGCAAGTTTATCATAACAAACGAGTATATGGGAATAATTATGGGGTAAAAAAAAGGGAAACTAGAAATCGCGCGCTAGTTCCGTTAATGGATCGAGAATATCCAATTTGTCAAAGGTTCTATGTATTTCCGTTGTAGACAGAATGAACACAATAATCTTAAGATTGATCGATTGATGATAGCATTTCAAATAATACATAAATAAATGTCTGAGACATGTAATATAATATTCATCATTTTTTGTTTAAAGATAACGAGGGGAAATATCGTGACGTGTGATTTGATTAAGCCTTACATAATTGATGAAGTACTTACATACCACCACGAAGTTTCCCTGATGGAGCTCCTAACGTTTACCCAGACTTGTATTATACATTCTCTTCTTTCAAAATATGATCTAATCGTCCCTTTCTTGGTCTCCTCTACCACGCCTTCGACTCACATTTACACAGAACATTTGTTTTTTTTTTTCGTTTTTCTCTATTCGTTCGTTCTTCATGCCCAAACCATTTCGTAGCGCTCTACTGTGGGAGACTGTCACACGATTTATGATATGTTAACGAACATGTTTAATTAGACAAACAAAAATAACAAAAAAACATAAAAAATGTAAAAAAGCTTTGGAAAAAATTCATCATAAGTATCATCAGTAGTATCATCGTAGTTAATTAAGGTCCACAATGGTTCTGGTTCAGCGTCGAAAATTGAAATGGCTGTTGAACTTTCTGCTGCAATAATAAATAAAAATAGAAATCACACAGAAGCTATTGACCATAACTGAAACGATTGAAAACGATTGAAAACCGTAAATCTGGTCATGAGTGAAAGAATTTTCTATAATAAGAAAGAAAGTGATTAAGCAAACAACGGCAGTAAAAATCGTGATGCATCAACGAATAAATGGACAAAACATATTTGAAAACGTTTTAAGTGACTCACAAACCATTTACGCATATATTTCTTTTTTTGTGAAAATCTATGTCGATCCTCATCGTCGAATGCCATCTAAAACTAATTTGCTCAAATTATTTCGTGAGCTCCGAAATAATCCGTTTTGAAAACAGTTCCGTCGACATATTGAGCTACAAGTGTCACGGAACAGTCGCATGTGGATCTATACCTTATGGCTAAATCAATTTGACAGGTTAATCCTTTTCCTGACAAAAAGCTTCCCGGTGAAGCCAAAAGTTTTAGTTCCGCATGACATATGCCGAGCGGAGGAAGGAACAAAAAAATATACTTGCCCCAATTCGAAACCCAACCACTATAATGAGACGTCTCTTAAAAGCTGTAGTTTAAATGGAACATACAAAAACAATGAAATGCATCGTGAGAAATTAATAATAGACATATTTAAACTTTTACGGGCGGTCGTAAAGTTTATAAGAGTCAATAAATACTTGGGTCGTTTCATTTGTCTGCCGAGAGATGAACAGCTCTTCAGCGTTAAATCACAACATGAAAGTTACAATAAAAGAACCGCAAAACCAATTATAACATCTAATTGTTAAGCTTCCATTTAATCCACATCAATTATAGCCAATTGAGCGTCTGCTAATTCTATCCGATTGATGGCTTAATAAAATCAAAACATTTTTCCTCGTATCACAAGAATGGAAGAGAAAGATTGCTGTGGTGAATCGGTGACGAGAATTTAATTGAAATATTTCAAAGTTCACACACTGTTGAGAATGATATACTCGTATATAGAAATGTGTGAGAAATTAAACGATTTATTATCTTGTCACAATCAAATGGAATCGAAGAATCTTTAAAGTAAAATAAATTAGTCAATCGAACATGTCACATCATGGAATCATAAAATTATATATAAAGTTAGATAAGGGTGATTGTAATTAAATAAGTTGAGAATAAGGATTGGATATATATAATTAATAGTGATGCTATTTAATGTGACTATTTTTTTGACTCAGGTGAAGAAGGGGTTTCAAATTGTGTTGAGTCAAAAGTAACGAAGTGCCACGTCTAATTAGGGCGTATAGATAAACACGTAAGGAAACAGTTGCGATGTCGGATGTAGGAAGTACAGTCACGATTGGGTGGATGTGTATTTTCAAGTCCACAAACAGTAAGGTAAGGATCCGTCAGTCAGAGAAGACGAGAGCCATATGTTGCCTGTCAATGGAGACGAGGAGGGGCACATAGAAAGAAAAAAAAAACACCTCTCAGGTGTATAAAAAACATCTCTGTGAAAACCATCTGTTGTTGTTTCCTTGTTCTTCAACAGATCCTTCGCTCGGGATGTGTTGCGATTATTTTGCCATGAAGAAATCAATTATGGAGAACGACGTTTATTATAGTAATAACGTGTCATTACGACGATGAAATAATGCGAGACCTTGGCTTCGGCCTGGCATACATTTCTATTTTTATTGTCAAAGTATTTATTAGGATTTTTTTTTTCGTTGATATCGTGATTATTTGATCTGAGTAATCAGATATTGTCTGGTTCTTTTACTTGGCTGTACAATGTAATAGTATACTTAATGGCTTTTTTTAATTCCCGTTCTTAATTTCATATTTTGTACTTTTAAACATTTACTTTTTTTACATTTCGAATGATTGACATTATACAAACGCCTTTCATATACTCCATCAATTCGATTTATGACGACTTGTCTGATTTTGTTTCGAATTTATTCATTTAGTTCATGGGCGTAGATTTATAGCTATTCCCGTTTCACCATATACGAGTAGAACACAATTTGACTATAAATAAAGTGGTCAACTACTGCTTAGTTAACTCTTCTTTTTACCAATGCTCATTTATATGGAAGCATTTTTTGATAGATTTCTTTTCAGTTTTATTTGTGTGTCACATAGTTAAAAACTAGTTCAGTCGATATTTCCAATGTTTGGAGATCTATAATACTATACTTCTAGGTGTGATTTTGTATTTCTTTAATTTCCTCGTAATTTCAATATATTATAAAGGATGAAAATATTATTTTGAAAACCACTTACCGGCCACGCGAAATCGAACGGGAACCGTATAGGGTTGATGAACCCGTCGACTCCCGACTCGGTCATGTCAACAGAGTTTTCTCCAAGAACTGGTGTGGTGACGTCTCCGAAGGTACATGGTGAGGTGGTGTCGATGTTGGCTTGGTAGTGCTTCAGGCAGACCCTGAAGCGGGTTCGGCAGGGGGCGAGACAGGGCTGGCCTGAGGGGGCGCGCCCCCCCGAGCAGCACGCGCCCCCCCGCCCTCTGCCCAAAGCGTTGGTGAACGTCTTCAGGCGGAGCTCGAACAGGCCCGAGCCAGAAACCTAGACAAAAAGAATAGATTCAAATATTATATATAGTTAATAATAGGACATTGAAGACGAGCAGGAAGGAGGGCGTTGAAGCCTTCAAGGAGGTCGTTAAGTTGATACTTCTTAACGTACACCTCCAATTAAAAGAAGACCCCTTGCAGGTACTTTGGTTACAAAATAAAGTTCTTTAAGTAGAAACAAATATGTGGTTAGACATGAATTTCTTTCTTTCCAAGAAAATTGCACAATGAAAACATGATGAATGCTGTATAAGGTATTTCCAAGTATTGTGAATACTGTATAATGTATTTTATTATCAACTTCGAACTAATGGTGAAGTTGATTACAAACAATTCCTGAAGATGAAAACTGCAACGTTTTCGAAACGTCGGGGTCATAAGCCAACCCACGCGGTTCGACACTTCGAAAGATCTTTTACAACTGATACGAAGAACTGTGAAAGTTTCAAAACATTTTATGAATACTGTTGAAACACATGTCTGCAACAATTTAGATGTCTATAAAAACAAAGAAGTTAAAATTCTAAATGATGTATTTTAAGATATTTTTAAATATTACTCCATAAAATGTGAACATAAAATGCGAACATAAAATGCGACAGGGGAATGTAGCGAATATGGCGATAGTTAATTACTCGTATATTGCAAATTAAATGTGTATAACGTATGGGTGCCGGGCCGACATGCTAAGACAGTAAATTCTCGGGCGACCTGGTTTCAAATGGCAGCAGGTTTTCTTGGAGAGTAGCTGTTAAGAGCACCAATCTAATAAATATCAAGATCGAGTGTTCAAAAAAATTTAAACCAAGTCGAGAAAAATGACGGCGCTCGTAGAAACAAAATTATTTATATGCGAATATATACTTTATCAGATCATCGTTGATAATCGATTGCCTAAAATTAAATGCAAGGTCAACAAGTCTGGCGGGCGTGAGACAGCCTAAATCGTTTCATATAAACTGTACGAGCTTTCCCAGAATTCCACCGTTGGAGGGTGATTATTTATTCCCCATATCAAGCATTCAACTGCTACAACCCTCGCAAGACAAGCACAATTGCTGGGTTTGGACGATCGATGCCGACAGCAATGACCGACATATTAAACAACGTGCCACATGATATGTTAAGAAATTCCACGCAACCCTTCACCTTACAATTTCATTACAAATAAACCCCTGTCTGTTATTTTTTTAACCCTAGACTAACTTTTCTAGACGTTGTAATACATATCAGCTCCTAACGATCTGGTTTGCCGTCATATTTTTAGATTAAATAAAAATTTTGAGTACATTTTGAATAATGTATAATCTAAAACGATAAAAAAATCGTCTGGCTTCACCAAGCGATAGCTTTACACTGTGGATAAGGAAAAACTTATAAGATTTGATCGATTAGTTTCACTGTCGAATTATTTGGATTCCGAAGCGTGACAAATTGCTTTTTAGCAATAACCTTAAATATGACTATTTTTTTAAGTTCATTCCTAGTCTGTTGCTTACTGGACTACATTCGTAGATGTTCCGAGACATACTCGTATCAAATCTGATCGATTCGATTTGCCGTCGTACATTTGGAGTATACAAAATTGATATATACATTTCTGTATCGAGTAAATTTTTCTCATGAAACCGAGATATAGAACTCGTTTTTTTATAGGTCGAACAATAATATTCAAAACGTTTCTTATAGATTTATAAAAATGTGGTCTCTCTTTCTCAAAAGCCGAATCGTTAGAAAAAATGCCAGATTTATTATAGAATTCTTTCCACAGCGCGGTTTCGGTGTGGTCATAAAACTTCTAGCCACCGGGGAATTTGTTTGAACAAGTATAACAAAAAAAACAGGAGTAGGGAGATTTTTATGAATTTACACATCCCCTCTACTATAGAGCAGGCAGTATTATGTTATGTGGAAGTAGTGCAACTTGTGCATACATCCGTTTAAAACAGAACACCCCGATTATGGAAGACAAACAAGATAAGCATGGGACGGGCGGTTGTTCCTGCGTACCCTTCTTGAACATTGGGGAACAGTGAAGACAACCTGCGACGATGGGATCAAAACACGTGCATCGAAAGATTAAAGAAAAATGTTATCAAATTATCAAGTAATTAAACAATACGTGTAAATGACAGTGAAACAAATTAATGTTTTGCTGAGGTGATTTTAATTACCGTCAAGTTCCGTAGTGATTGATCAAGAAGAGGAAATGGGTTTGTTTTAGATTTATGTTGTAGTTTTCTATTCAATAAATAGCAAACAGTAGAACTGTAAACTAATGAAAATGAAACCCATGTTTTATAACGTAAAGAGTTAATTGCAGATTCAAAAGACTGAAATAGAAGAGCAGAAACGGTTTTGTATTTCATATATTTAATATCATCCATTGAAATTAAAAACACGTGGAAGTGATCCATTATGGGACAAAAATGAACAGCCATCGATAGTTTTATAGGTTGAGGAAATATACTTAACTAGAAGTAAAATTAAGTGTATGATAAATGTAACATAACACATAAAAAGTCGACCAATGCACCCTGTGATCAAAATGAAACGATGGTCGAGTTGAAAGTAATGTTAAACGCCCAATGTTTGCCGGAGAGAAGCAAGTGTCGTGATGATGTATGGGATGTGGGGTGTGGGAGAGGCAACGCGCCTGTCTAGCAGGGGATGCGTTACAGCGGGGTTAATCAAACCCCATTGTTATATTTGTAAACTGGGGAATATATAGACAGCAGTCTGTTGATGAGGGCGTTCACGTTTGGTACCCGACATATATGTAGACATATAATACATATGGTATACACTGAATATTTCTATTATTACAGAACGCTAAAACTTCGCAATACATACAAATCCAATTTGAACGGTGAGGATATACTCTGTAATGGGTGAGTGTTGCCAATTCTTAAGGTGATGTAAACAGTTTTTTTTACTTCAATTTCATTATACACGTCTACGATAACAGAGTATAGTCTATCTTGAAACACCCTGGAAAGCAAACTAGATTAAGCATAGTAAGTAATGTGTAGTGAAATTTTAATAAGGTTAATGCTCGATGTAAATTATCCGTTAGGTGATACTTCAAAGGAAATGGGTTATTCATACGATCGATAGTTTATTAGTGGGAAAACCACTGAAATATAACACCTTTTGTGCACATCCAGACAAGTACCTGCTCCCCCAAAATCATCTATACAACACATTGAACGTATCACGGTCAATAAACTTAAACATAATCAAAGCTCAAAAAGTTGTTTGATATCATATTCAAGTGAACATAAAAATGTACTAAAAGATTCACTAAAATAAAAACACTACAAATTTATATTGATATCTAAAGAAAAACATGCTAGTAATTTGTAAATGGCTTAAGTTTATTTTTGGTCAGTGTCGTGGTCTCTTTACTTTCTTTGGCATGGTTTCTTAAAATATATTAATAACTGTTCCCACATTCGATCTATTTTCAATTTACGTGAAGTCGTAATATTTTCTAAACTCAATATCACCAAAATTGAAAAAGATGTTTTTAAACATCGACAAGCCGTATTTCTGGTCAGCAACAAAATACCTTTGTAGACAATTGGAATAATTTATACGAAGGAGCGAGCATTAATAGCTAGAAAAATAGACTACGGCGAAAAATCGTGATAATTCAATATTGGAAAGTCTGGGCAAACATTTAGGATCTACTAAGAGTTGTGTAACAACATTATGATTACCTATGTCCATACAAGCTGAAAATGGTGTCAGTAATAAGAAAATGTTTCACATTATTTATGAGGTCTTCTGGGAGCCATTACGACCAACTGTCATCGCCACATATTATTTATATTTGAAGTTGAATATAAGCAGATAATTGAATGGGAATACCCTTCGTCGCTGATATTGTGCTCGTCATTGTAATGTGTCAGTCGTGTGTATTGTCGACACGATGAAGTCATATGATGTAATTTGTAAATAACTTCTTGATTTGATCCTCCTCTTTTTATTGGCATCTTGAGATCATCATAAATACAATGCATTATTATTTGCTTATATATTTTTTACGATAGTTGATTTATTGTATGCCCCTTTCATTGTATACAGTACTACCTGGCGGGTTTATATCTTTTTTTACCAATCATAAATATGCTAAATAAACCAGACTAAAAACCTTTTTAAAAAAATTACGTAAAACCCCGACCCACCACCCCCAGGTTTAAAAAATGTGTGTTTTATTAACTAGGCCACATATCTTAACTTAAATTTTAATAATTATTTCCATCTCTATTCTAATGGATGAAGAAAGACTAACAAGACAAATAGACAGTGCAAGGCGTGGTAGAGGAAGATATAGAAAAATATTATTCGATCAAGGTCGTATTTTGAAAGAAGGAAAAGTTAGAAAAATCGTGTATTTGTGTGAGGTGTATGGATATAGAAGAGACGAAAGATGGATGTCCCATAGCAGTATGGTGCTGTCCTCGCTGCCTACCCCGGCAGAGAGACGATGTGATGGTATGTATGGGTTATTCCTTTGTGTCCCATTATATTTTGCGTACTACGAGTATATACAATACCTTAACTGTGTTCTTAATGACTTACTTTTAATATTCTCATTTCTTTAAGTTATGTCCGATTTTCCTTTTTTTGCTAACATTATTTTTCCTATTTTCTTAAAGTTTTGCAATGTATTGATTCTTATTCTGTCCTAAAATGCAAATGGTTCGTGAAGCCGACATAATCCCCTCAAAATGTATTATTTTCTCGGTTTTTAAACACGCAGATTCATTTCGCAATTCGAGAATGTAAATCCGAATCAGACAACCGTAAAGCGTTCTCATTTGAAACCTTAAAATTCTTCCGTGGTACATGATGGGGTCTGACTCACCGTTTCCATTATGTGCTGGTGGAAATCTTTATGTCTGCTAAGGACATATATAATACCATACAACTACGCGAATCACGATTTCATCTGTTTCAATATAATATAATATGTTGAGAACTAACTAACTATGTTATACCGCTTCGAGTGGGAACAAAGTTAAGAGTATTTTTGCTCTTCACCATGATACTAATTTCATTTGACGCGGTGAAATTGAGAAATACACATTTTTTTGGGTGCATTTCTGAAATGTTGAGAAATCGAGTCGCAAAAAGAAGTGTTAATTTTGCTATAAATGCAAAAAGATCACTAAAAACTTTTTAGGTCAGTAGCTTTTCTTGATAGATTAATATTTTTTGGATACATGAAACACCTATATCATTTAATACTTTTTCTTTAATCGTATTAGTTCTACAATCAAAATGGTGTGGCAGAGCAAGACCAAGGATAACATGGTTGGATCAAGTTAATTATATTTTGAAACAATGAAATATAGAAAGCCAAGGAAATCGTAGGAGTTGTATTAGGTGTATGGATGTAGAAAATGTGAAATATTTGTGTCGAGATAGGAAAGTTTGGCGCTCTATCCTCTACCCACCCTGACGAGGCAATGACGTGATGGTATGTATCAAAATAGTTATTACTTTGATTTCCTGGAAAGTGGAAACAACTTTCCACAACTTTTTGTGTCTTTAGTTCTTCTTCAAGTTTATTAGGCGCTATTACATACCAATCAAATTGATATAATTTAGGAATATTTAAGTTCAAAGAACCTTTTCTAAAGGATAGTATATAATACTTTGAAAGCTTAATTAAATAGTGATCTGGGTGAGAGCAAATTGCTCCGATAACGAGGTTATTAATTCAATATAAGGAATGTTGGAACAGGTCTACTATTACCCGGTTAAACCGTCAGGTGTCGGCTGGTGTAGAAAGGACAACGAGAGTGTGATGTAATATCAAGGAACCTTAGAAGAAACTCATCGGTATGCAAGCGTGGGTTACGTTACGGTTGTGAAACTTTCAACGACACTGCAAAGCGAAACGGGTATTATTTATTGGATCCAACACGGGGGCTGGCATAAAATGAAAATACCGGATATTGAACGCTAATGAAGAGGGAATTAAAAGTCAATTTAGAATATCCGCCCACAGCAGGAATCGATATCGCAATCAAAGCATAGTAATCCATTGCAAGATGCGGTTATCTTCCCACGGCCGATGCGCTGGCTAGAATGCGTTGTTAGGTGTGGAAAATGGTTTGAGGTCCCATATTTTACTGTCGGCGAAAGTTAAGCCAAATGATTTATAGGAAGGTTGGCAGTTTTTTTTTTGCTAATACAATATTAAACCATTATGATTGTAATTATTGTCACACCCACAGAATTTGCTTTTTTTTTTGCAATATTAAATATTACGGATTGATGATTGCAAAAACTGCGATAAAAATATTCGATAAACCGTTTGAGAGGCAAAAACTAGCTGTGATGTTGAATTTTTGTACAGATAAACATTTTCTATTACTCACAAAATTTTATTGATTTTTCATTTAATATCATTTGAAAAAAAACCAAATCCGATTTCTTGGTTTGAGTCTCGGTTAGGCAGTAATAGTGTTTTATAGTTTACAGTTATTCGACACAATCCGATTTCTTAAATTTCTACTGCAAGCTTTTAAGATAATTGCGACCCATTATTATAAACTGAAATTTTATATTTTGTGGCTAACAGGTTTATAAATGTTTTTAGTATAAATATTCTTTATATCATGAAAATAATATACCGTATAAAATACTGGTTAACTTATTAAATAAAAATGTATTTACAAGAAAGCTAGTAAATACACAAAATATAATATATATAAACGTGTTGATAAAAATATAACGAAGAAATGCCTATAGGAACCATTTACTATCGAACTAACCGAAAAATGGAGATCGAGGTTAAAACAAGAGAGAAACGAGTAACATTTTTTAACAAATCACATTAGGGGTAGTAAAAAAACTTAACAAAATTACGATTTTACCAGCAGCAGCGTCTTGAGTAATTCAAATCGACAATAAATAATACAATAAAGAAGAAATAATTGATCGATGGAAGACGAGCGTACTACACCTGTCAAATCACGATGTTATTTACTGTGTCATTAGAGATTTACAAATATTAACAATGTCCATATTTCAAATACGTGCAGAGAGACAACAAACATCTTTATAACATGTGTCTTTACGGTTCACGTTGGCGTGGTATTACGAAACGAGATATTGATTTGATCAGTGATAAAGATATGTTCGTTTTCGAAGCGATGGGTCTATGAATAATCAATGCGGTTATAACGGGAATGCCTCAGACCAAGATCTGAACAGGTGATTCCGTGAGAGACACAGGCGGGAAACGTTGCTGGCTCTCGGTTGTTGCTTGACTGATGTCAAAGAGAAATATGTTCATGTCTTCTGTAAACTTGGCAAATATGATTGGCGTTGATTAACTGCGTTGTCTCTTGAAGACGTATTGAAGTAAGCTTTGAAAAGTAAACTGACAAAACCCTGAGATTACTTGAACGTTTTGTTGTATAAGCCTGGCAAACACGATCGCAGTTGATTCAACACAAAATGCATTGAAGTTAAGTGTTTAGAAGAATATATTAATCGAGAACTTACTTTCCGTGTTGAATTTGTTCTACTAAGCCGATGGATTGCCGTGAGATCCACCAAGCTATGAATAGTGGCTTAACTCAAATGTTTCTTGAAGAACATTCATTTGACATGTTCGTGAATATGAAATGTATGTATGAAGAAGATTAAAGTGTTTATAATACGAGTATTGGGTATACCAAACAATCAGATGGTAAAAACTATAGAGCTATAAACCATGTATGTTGGACAAACGAGTTCAATATAACCATTCCAAAATCTCTCAAGATATATCTGGAAGGAGTAAATCGGAATGATATATTCAATATTTGTGTCATAATATTATGAGAGAAATATGTGTTCCAGTTGATGTGCGAAGTACATTCTTACTGGCGCTTCTTCACAAGAATACATTTAGATATTCCGTCAAAATAAAAACAATCGGAAGTGACCGAGGCAGCCGGTTTTCTCATGTCTCGAGTAAATATAGAGTGGATATAGATACATTTCAAAATGCGTAACTTATTATAGGATAAAAATGTATTCGCTATAAATAAACTCGCGTGGAGCCAACGCGACGACAGTAGCTTCAGACCTGCAACAGATCAAGAAAGAGGCCAAGACAAATGGTTTATAATTCAAAGCAACAACTGTTCTATAGTCCACGAATCAAATAAACATGTGATTTAATATATGGGTGCGTTGACCACGTATTTAATTATAGGCATTTTAGTCAGTTTCTAAGATGACATCAAACAGAGATAGAGTGAGATAACACGACGTTCCCAAATAGTTATTTCTATACGTCCTAGTGACTTGTAGAGTTTTGAGGCTGATTCACGATAACCTAGTGAATTACTGATCTAGAAAATTATATATTCCAAGAAACTTTAGAGCAGGCTTCATATAAATAGTGTGCTCCTTTTTGGTGATCACAGAGTTCATGTAAATTATGTATGTTCTTTTGTTAGAATGAAAAAATATGTGTTAGGAAAGTAGATATACATTTATGCTGGATCATATGAATACGGAGTAAATGTCTTCTAAATACATGCCTTTGATTCTGAGTGATATCTGGTTTATGAAACATGAATTTTTCACACAGTCTAAAAGCAGAAGAGATACAAGTATGAAGGTTTGTTTAATCAACTGGTTCCTAACGAGACGAGCGGAAATCGCGGAGTTGTGAGTTAGTTCAAATATTTGTCGGTCTTTTCCTCATATATCTGTTCCCATCGCGATAGGTCCGATGGAACCACCGCGCCACAGCAGCAGCTCGATTGTTCCAGAATATTCATGTAAGGAGGAGTTCCCACGGCCGGGCGTGGAGATACGGTATTTGTGACCATTCAGACAACTCGGTGGCGAAAAACAAAGCTCCGATTAAGGAGGCAATCGGTCACAGAGAACAATTGCAGCACCTAATTGCGGATTGGATATTTGGTTCGAGCTCAGAAGCGCGCGCCTGTCGCTAGACGCAATTATGTGCTGCGCACAATGGCGTAACTGCAGCGCAACGCGACAATAGCGGATTAGTTCTTGGACACTGGTGTCTGTAAAAGTACTACTTTCTTCGATAGGTCGTTAAACAGCAAACGAAGTGCATCAAAACGAAACCGTGCCTGACCTCACTTTTAAAATCATAGATGTAATTATTTATATATAAAATATGTAAGCTAAGCCAAATCGCCTATGCACTGAAGCGATTAGATAAATAGTCCTACATATCATACCTGGCATTGTCACAGGTTCTGCAGATAAATGGAATGTTGGGAGGACTTGATAAGAATGTTCAAAACGTTCGGCAGTGTCAGTGTGGGCCATATTCCTTAATAATCAAGTAACAACGCAGGAGAAATATTTAAAGAATATTAAAGGGTTACTAAATTTAAATGTGACAATAGATGATTACGAAACAATCTACACTTTTTGGAATGTATTAAAAAAATATAAAATACTTTGTTCCATTAACTTGAATTAATTTTGACGAAGATAACCGAACACTATAAAATATAATTTAACATTTTCTTGTGTTAGTTATCTCTGAATGGTGCTTTAGTTATAGAGTTAAATGTTAAAGTAGTCTGTCTGGGTACGCTACTGGTAGATCTACAAAGAGCGAACCGGTTAATTAAACGTAACCAGCGAGGGCCATTGTAAAGTCGCAGGTTAGTCAGAAACGGGAGACAATAGTGTATAAAAAGATCTCATTGCTCATGATCATAGAGAGCTGAGCCATGGTGCAGATGTATGGAGCAAGAGGCTCACAATACAAGACAGGTGCTACGACAGAGACACTCGAGACGAATGCTGCTTGCGTCATTCTATCAAAAATAATGATCCATTGTACTTTTTGGTCTAATGCAACATGATCTGGAAACAAGGCAAATAAAAAAATAGAGTCGAAATAGTAGAAGCGACACCTTGAAAACTTTCTATAACCCGGTGAACGTTGTTGCAAATCTGTCTGTTATAAAAAAAAACGACTATTGTTCGCTCGTAGCAGATTAATACCTACAAGAAGGAACAACGGTGGAATGTCTCGTGAAAAGCGGAGCGTGAACCGGGAATAATTCGATTTGAGTCTGATACTTGGAATTTGTTCATATGTAACCATAGTGGACTCATCTACGTCTTGTGTATTGTTGGTTCAACATACTTCTTCGAGTTGAATATCTAAGATACACTTTGGTAAAGCAACAATTCGCACAGAACAATCTCTTGCAATTTCTCAAACTTGATAACGTTCTTTAAGTTATAATTCTTTACAGTATTTACTTAATTCAGAAAATGTATTTTAAAAAGTTCAAAGAGGGTCAATGCTTTCAATGCCGAAAAAAAGAAAAATACGTAGCATTTTACAATTAGCATTCGTAATTTCAATTTTAAGTTACAGGGAATCGCGATCGAGTAATCATGAGAAAAAAGCGACTCAAGAGTAAATATTTATCGAAAACCAGCGATATACGAGTATACCGGTACAGAACATACAATATTGACGTAGTGGATCTCTTGTTTATGTTGGAAGAAAAAAATCCAAGTTATATACTGTCTTGAATGAAATAGAAGGCTGCTCAACTATACTCGAGGAGGTAAAAATATATTCTTTTCAATTACCAGTGGATACGTAATATTTAATGTTCCCAGAGCAGACGGCAACGATGTTTTTGTACGTAAAAAATTGTCCGCAAATAAAATTATGTAAGACGGAGAGATTTCGGGAATTCAAATACGTTAAAATGGCGGTCGATAATATCTCTCTCTTTCTTTTGTTGGTGTACGGAAAAACTTGGAAAGTGCATTCAACTATCACATAAGACAATGGACTGATTCATTTAGAATGTTGCTTCTGCTTAGAAATAACGCGAAACTAAGCGTGTTCTGGTGAATATTTTGAAACTACCCAGAATATTCATAGCGAATTGCAGAACACGTTTTACAATATATTACGTATGAAGTATTTGTTTCTTCTAAATTACAATCTAAATGTGAGCAATTAATTGCTATAAAGAAAAAAATCATATGAATGTTACGCAGAAAAGCATTGAAATACATCAAATTGATTCACGTAGTAAATGAGGTCAGGTTATGTGTTTTTTTTATTCATGTGTTACATGTTTCTCATTATGATCTCCAGCGAGATAGGCTAAATCAAAGAGATGCCTAGTTCCTCGTTGATCGCTGCACTCATCATGGATCGGGGTCGGGAAGAGTGGAGACGAATCATCCGCTCTGTTCCAGAATCATCAGGAAACCACTACGCTCAGTTATGTTATGAGCAACACAACAAAGAAGAATATTACATTATTGTTAGTTTTGAGGATAATATTCAATTAAAAATATAATGTTACAATGGTCTGTTATAAAATATGGAGCCGCGGACGGAAGGTAAGAGTATGTCTTGAAAGCTAACAGCAGGACACTAGCACCAGTGCGAAGGGTTGAATTGGATTTGATGTCGATGACACTGAATAGCAGTGCAAACTTGGAGAGTGCGTAAAAAAACCAACGACCGCGACAAAACCGGACCGGGAGCATCTCTCGCCCATTGAATTGTATTACGAATCCGAGCCTGAGAGGATTGTATAATCGACAATGGCCACAATCCACGCTGAAACCCGCCGGGCGGGTATTCACATCGCGTTCAGGGATCGGGTACACGATCTTGTTATTGCGTCCAGCCCCGCGTCAACTGCAACTGCCAAGGTGCAAAAACTGGTCGCTACTTCCGATGTGCAGGAGATGCGCTCGCAGGAAGGATGCCGTCAGGGTCGAAGGAGGTGGAGAGCATTCCATTGATACAGCGCTCTGGCGCCTCTCGATCTTTTCTATAAAGGGATACGAGACTGGACAAAACGAGAGTTGAACACACGTACAAAAAGCTTCATAAAATATACCTCGAAAGGTACGCAAAAGAATGCGAATTACCAGACCGATAAAAAGTAGATTACTAAGAGACCTATATCATGCATTTTCAATAGGATTTTTTAAGATATATAAATACTCTTGATTTAAAGAAAGATACGTGATAAATTACAAAAAAAAAAACGACCAAAACACGTATTTAACAAAACACAGATTTTCAAAATAACGTGAAATGCGACGTTTTAAATATTTAACAAAATAACATTTCATAATATAAGATTCGTCACTGGTTTGTAGGGATGAAAGAGAAAACGACAAAAAGGGAGAGCGGACTTAAGTAATTGCGAATTTAATTAGTCGTCTTGTAATTGTTTTCGGGAGGTAACATCACATGCCCAAGATCTCTTTTAATGGCCGAACATAAAAGTCTTGACTGACAGGAGGCGTCGCATCAGAGGATGTGCTGTCCAACTTGTTGGAGAAGATAATAAAAACGTTTCAACTGGATCAAAATTTCATTTACAATTGGACAAAGCAAATATAACAAGAAAACGAAATAAAAGAACGAAGAAAGGTTGATAAAATAGAGAAAATGCATAGAATGATGTTGAAGAATATAAACTGACATGTTAAAAAGGTAAGACAGTATACGAATGTGCTAATTAAGACGATACATATTGACTACAAACTGAATGAGATTGCATGAAACATTAAGACCCAATGCCGAACGAACAATGTGATATAAGTGCGTCTACAAAACATAAACTTAACGAAAAAAAGGATTCCATACCACCCAAGTAAGAACAAATGTTGTCGCTACAACTGTACAGGATTAATAGGGAAAATATCTTCAAAAATATTTGTCAACATAATCTCATAATTAGGGATCGTAATGGATTTGAATAAGTGGAAAAATTCGTTTAACCAACCGTCATAATTTAGTAATGGTCGGCACTATTGATGAGTTAACAGTAGAGAGAGTATCAGTAGCCAGTAGTCGATCTGAAAAAAAAATACCCTCAAGCTAAATGCATTACTTAGCGCTTGCTAATAGACTGATGCTTCTTACTTGGGCGGCGCGACTTCTGATCAATGGTCCGTTAAGTGGACCAAACCCTAATCCCTGAGGCACACAGGATTAGGTACGGCGGTCTAAGTAATCCGTCTGTCATTAAAGAGGTATTCTTTGAGAAATAGACCACACTGTATGGATGACAGGATTTCTGTACCCTATTTCAGCATTTGTCCCATTGATTGCTTTAAAAATATGGAATTAAATACACATCTCACATACAATATATCTATGCACATACATATACGAGTATATATGTCTTGTATCTTTTTTTATACTCAAAATATTATCATTTCTCCGTTTTTTGTATATTTAGTATTTCTGTAGAGTTGTTGGCTGACTCAGTTTGTAAAACATTAGTTTATGGTGAAACAATGTTTATTTTTATACTCATTCAGTTCAAACATTAAGTGAAAAATCTATTTATACATTGCAAACTTAACAATATCAGAAAATATAAATCTTTAGAAAAGCTAACGTGCAAATATCGGTTGAACATCCAATTTTTATATTTAAATACACAAAAAAATACTTGATACAAGGGTTTTTAAGGAAAAGTCGATACGACTTTCGGCGTTGGGACTCGTACCAGGTACCATCAGCATGGCAGTAGAATAACTAATAAAGTATCATATCATCGTATTACTTGAAGAAATATTATATTATATTATATGTCAAGAGAAATATCGTAATATGATTCCGATAAATAAATATTACCTTTAAATAAAATTTAAAAGGTACAATAATTTTCTTGAATATAAAAGAAAATTAATAAGAATTGGATAAGGAATATTTCAAGGCATATACTCGTAGATATGGATTTCCGAAAGTGCTTAAGCTGTATACATATTAAGTTGTTTATTATTTTTCAATAAAATTAATAATATTATACATGATATATTATACCAGCGGTCTTTTCAAAGGATTTAAAAGTAGTTGGATTGATGAATCTGATAATTATGAAATCCAAAACTAGTTATATACAAACATAAATAAGATTAAAGCGAAAACTATTTTAGACCGCGTGTTGCTGCCAGCATCAAGATAGTACAATATAAAAAAAACGCAAAATGAGATAATAGGAAAACTAGAACATCTAAAATGTCAGATAGTTATTGAGTGAACGATTTCAAAAATTGGATATACTTGTTGGTAAAACATAAAAAATAGATCTTAATTGAACATCTACAAAATGGCAGATCAATCAGGTAATAAGCTGTTTACAACTTGAACCAACACGCATGAAGATATGGTGATGGACAGGGGGTACGTATCAGACATCGTTAACGTAATAAAAGGCGTAATTTCGCGTCTAGTGCCTTAGGCAAAAGACAGACCCACATAAAAGAGATGTGAGGATTAATATGTAACGGTGCAAACTGACCGAACGATTAAATATTAGATAATTATTGTCTATGGCCATAATGAAGAAGATGCCTCGGACTATGGCCTAGATTAGAAAGAATTGGAAGCGATTAAAATTTGCAAGGCGCAAATTATTGGCAATATTAATGATAATAACCGTCACAGCGCGATTGAGCAAAGAATGGATGATAAGAGGACAGAATACTTGTTTTGATCATATTCAAACTAGATCCAAAAAAAATTGTGTAATACAATCAGTTGAGGTATGTCAAACAGAGTTTAAATTTTTTTTTTTTTTTTAAAAGAATAGATATGACCGAAGTCATATGTATCCTTATACCCTCGAACACTAGGCGGAATAAGTGCCTGTGTCGTTCGAGGGGAGTAGCACAGCGCGGGGTTCGAACCGACGACCTTCCGCACCGAAGTCCAGCGCGTTACCGCGCGACCATGCACCTCACAAAATTGGCTTAAATTAACTGTTAAATTGAATAGCATCGTATTGAAGTTACCAGTTACGGTTAATAAGAAAACAAATTGAAGATTAGATGTAATAAATCGAGGAATATTTCTCAACAGTTAAGATGAAAACATCAAAGGACAAGAAAGTGGGTTTCGTGCGGTGCAATTTAGTCCCTACGAATTGGGGGCTTTGCGTGTCAAGGGAAGGTAAAATGGGGCAGGTTAATCGATCGAAATAAAAAAGATAAACAAAATTTCAGACGGGACTATGTCATTTTGTCAACTATGGAATTAATTCAATACGTAAACTATAAAAAAGCAATGATAAAAGAAAACGACAGATGTAATAAATTTACGTTGATTTGTTAAGGATTTATGAATAGTTGATATGAGTCTCGGTAAACGAGGGTATATACCGAAACATTTATTATATTAAAGGCAAACGTCAATTAATTAGATTTTTCTGTATATTCAAAAACTGAAACCTATAAAAGTTCATGAAAATGTAAAAAATCTGTATATGGACGATAATTTAAAACATAAATAAGGAGTGATTATATATTTTTTCAGGTACCCATTGAGTTTGCATTCTAATTAAAATCAGCAAATCAAACTGTTATTAATTCAATTTACAGCAGTTGCCTTGTGCATCCATGTTCAATGTTGTATAATAAACTTGCATCAATCCAATCGGAGTGTACTTTTCCAAGATGTGTGTCATATTTTATATATTTAACTCGGATTAATTCACAAGTAGAGGGATTTACTGTCTCGGCGACAAGTGGATATTCACGATCGTTCTTATCCCGTGACAAATTTAATAACGGTGTCGGGCCGATTGTCTGATTTTACGCCACGAATTGCAGACGTATATATGCATATGTATAAAGAAAGATGCTGGTGTAGCGTCGTTGAAGATGAACCGTGAGATGTCGGTGGATCACGCTCTCGGCGAGATACATGAAGCTGGGGAAGCGAAGAATGCAGGCGATGCACATGCATAACCAACAGTGTACGGTGTATGCATCATGCTGAATTATCAACTGCAACTCGGAACTTTGAGAGAACAAACACTAGAGATCTCGGCAAATTATTCAGATACACAATCGACAAATGTTCGTGCTTCAATGATGCTATTCATACAATACCTACTAGGATTATAGCTACCTATTTATACTTAAGAAAATAATAAGTAATATATATTGTAGATATAAAATAAAATTTGATAAAATAGTCATTACACTCGTATATTTGGGGATAATAAATGGGAAGAAAATACTATTTTAATATTATATAATACTGTCAATGCAGACATACGACATGTCAGACCACTGTTAAAATGTATATATATCGTATACTGTGTTTTGTGTATTATATTGAAAGAACGAACTGTTAAAAGTCAGAGATTAAAAATTATAATTTAACTAAAAATAATTAACCTGATTCATTAATTATAACGTATAATACAATATATACGATAACCATGAAAGTCTAAAAGTAAATATAATTTGTTTTTTTACAAACTATGTTAAATGTCGTGTCAGTCCAAAGGAAAGGGATTGTGAAAGACAGCTGTCAAAGATAAGGCACTAGTAAAGCAATTGAGGAGTCCAATTTAACACCTGAAGAAGAACTACCAACTCATTATGGAGTCTTAAAGCATATATATATATCATACTCCTACAAAAGGAATAGATCAAACAGAAAGGGAATAATTCAAATCGTTAGCTAACTTCTTATAAACTATATTAGCATTATACACTGGTGTCTATTTTGTTAAGAATATAATCAATTACATTTCTTATTGGATCCTTTGTTCAGATTCCAACGAAGCCGTCCGCAATCTGTACGTTAAATGAACTCGAAGCAATTTGAAGAACATAACCGCAACATATGGTGTATTGAATAATAAATTATTTGCCAAATCCAACTGCATCCCATGTGAACAACTCAATCGTAATTTATTACCAGCATTCCATATCAATTAAGCCATGAAGGAAGCAAAGCTATTAAATCTTCAAATAATTTTATACGTATGCAGAGCTTTTTAACCGGACAGATGTCAAAAAAAAGTTAGCAATCCTGATAAGATAGATTGGAATGAATTTAACTAAGATTCGACAGGCTAAAACGACAAGTCGAGATGGAATAAAAACATTATTATTGGTCGAGAAAAGAGTGAAAAAAATACAATAAGCGAACAAAGAAGCCGATAAAGAATTGATGTCCATCGACTTCTGCGGCATGAGAGCGTGCTTTACGGCAAATATACCGAAGCTAGTACATAAAAGCTCAAAATTACATCGCAAATATCCACTTAGAAGCTGAATAATCCATTCGGAACAGACTTGCCGAGGTGCATCTGTCTTCTTTGCAAGTACTACAGTCGCCGGAAGTTAGAGCGAGTCGATTCGATAATGCTCGATATGTTTTTCCGTTCAGTATGAATAACCAGTCTGTTGGCACAGTCAGCGAACCGGAGGCGGTATACTAGTTCTAGAGTGTCCGCAGACTCGAGATTCATCTCCTTTGGATGTTGGGCGTTAGAGAGAGAGATGTGTGTTTGAGACGGTACCGGAGCCGGCCGTGTGCCGGCTGTGGACGGACGGCTGCAAGCGTGGGAAAGTGATGATCGTGTGGTGGCTCACCCATACAGATGCAGGCCGCACACCTTGCTACACACACATACACGGTAAATCAGGACTTTACAACCATTTTATAACTTTTCAGTTTATTTCAAACATAGAATTATAACATCAATATTAGAACTCAGGTATATGTTACATGATTGAATGCTTAATTTAAACAAAATAAAATAAACAAGAAAATATGATAATTTTCCAAACACGTTTTTTTTATGAAACAAAAATTAAAATACTAGATTTATAACTTTGGATTGTAGTTCGTTTATCAGGTTTTATTCTATCCTCTAGCTAAATATATTTTTTTATCACAGAAATTGCACTATTTATGGTAATTTCCAGTTAGATATATTAATATCGTTTTCTTTGCCATTTATGTCCTATGGGTAAAACATATTGATTGTCATAAAATAATCATTTAAAATACTGAACTGACGAAATTCGAGAAATTTTCAAGAATCGTAAATTGGTATATTATTTTTATATGAAAAATTAAAATGGGGCTCGCCGCACAGTGGCTTGGAAATCCCTGTACAGGTAAGGAGGAATGAAATGGAAGTAGTTTATGAATCTGTGCATAGCAAGCCACTCGCCGCACTGTGTAAGCGCAATTTATTCCATTTAATTTGATCACCGTTCTAAGGAAGCGCTCCATCTACTATATTCGTAGCTCAACATATCTCAGAATTTAGATTTTTGTCTTTTGGCGGATGTTGGCGGACAAAAATTACGATGGTATTTGATCAATGTTGACATTTTAATCAGAAGTAAATAACGAAGACCAATTACTGTTGTCGTTATTTTAGATTTGAAACCATTTCCTTATCAATTTTGATAAAATGTATTTACATTTAAGATACGCAAAAAAACAACATAACTCGAGACATGGTAAAAGTAAAAAAAATATTTTGCTTTTTTCTGCGAGACTACTGACGTGTGATTTTGATATAACGTACAGACAGTTGTAAGATATTAACGTACATACAGTTGTAAGATAAAAGTAAGGAATTGATAAGTTTGTTGATACAACTGTGAAATTGAATTTTCTAAGAACTGGTTTAGGTAAAATAAAAAAAGCATCTGCGTATTGATTTCAATGTCAAAAAATTGAAATATTTGCTTTAGATAGTGGGCGAATTGAAGATTTGCTTTTATCATACAGTAGTGTGTACAAAAGTTCCTCGTGCCATAACTGTGCATAAGTATGATTTTACAAAATAACAATTACTTGTTTGCAATATTCAACTAGTAATATGCTTTTAAATTCCGATCGACAATTAAAAATTAATCACCAAAAATGTACGTGAAAGTGTAATTTATGTGAAAAATACATTTTTGAAATCATGTACATATACCATATTGAAAACATGTAAAAATCGTGATGCTTAAAATGCAAATCAGTTAAAATATTTATTTTTAACCGTCGAAAGTTCATTAAGTGGAAAGTGTGTTTTGACTAAGTTAAAATTCAAATCAACAATTCATAAACTTTTTAAAGATGATAAATTTGGACTGGCAGAAATCCTGCAGTTATAAAACATTTAAAAGTTCATGTCTAATAAATACAAAATATTTACGAAAGTTGGCTGTAAACGTTTTTAATTATTACACGCGAACTGTTTGTAACTCGAAGCCGAAAACTGGCATTAAAATATGTAGTCTTTATAAAGTATTTTTATTTAACTCGAAACAGGACAAATTATGCTTATATGTGGTCAAATTTGAAACCTTTCATAAAACAAGTAATGTATTAAAAGAATCATCTTAAATCATAAAAAATATTACAATATGAAGGCTTACATAGTTTTACTCATTCCCCAATTTCAAATTGAAGGTAGCAACAGTAAGCTTCGCCGGTTGGTCTTTATTTTTGATGTGTTTTTATTTTCTTTTCGGACCGTGATGGGAAGATTTCGTTCTGTCAGATTGCATTGTGTATCGGCACCAAGTAATATACAAACAGATAGAAGGTCTATTATTTTAAATACCCATTAACCCGACCCAACGAGGTTTAAAAAAGGAAGGTTTCCAAATAAAAAAAAACAAATCAGTGTTTAAAAAAATTGGATATAAATTTGTTAGCGCGCTGGAATATTAATTGATGGACGATTTGTATACGTTACTGTTTTTTTATATCATAGATTAGATTATTTGGTATCACCACATCGGCTCTTAAAGTCTTTACATCGACTTGAAAATTGTAAAACTTCAAGAGTAAGTTTACCCATCCACTATTATAATTAACAAATTAAGACTTATAAAACGAATCAAATGCTTAAAAGAGTCGAAATGATCACGGTCAACTTAAGCTCACAAATTAATAAATCTAATTAATATAGTGACTATCAAATATGTTTTCATAGGCATTATTTTTTTAAATGCTCGATTCCTCTGCGCCCGAACAATAAAAAAACGACGGGTCGATTTTAACGTGTTTAAAATTATCTCAGATATGGATTTTTAATAAATAAGGTGACATTAAAATAATATTGCTACCTAACAATATAAAACGAATTGATTGAAAAAGGTTTCGCATATTTTATGATACTTTGACGTTTAGACGATATTTATGATATCTAAAAATGGAATGAAATACCAGTTTCCTAAATGTATTAAGAAAAAAAGTAATATAAGGTTGCGAGTTGACGTTTTTTATCTCCTTTTTCACTATGCCTGCAAAAATAATACTTTAAATAATAATTTTCGTAATAAAATAATCGAGAGCGACAAATTAAGTAATTATTTGAAAGATATAAAATAACATATCAAGTTCGGAGAATAAACATATATAATACTTTCAATTGGTCTATAAAAACGTACTTTAAACTAGAAGCCCGAAAACTAATAGCAAAAATAATTTAATTCCCATCTCTATGGACCATTATGTTGATATTTAATATTTCTTAGTTGGTATTGCCCAAACATTTAGAATATTTAAAAAAATATATTTATTGTTTAATAGTAATAATGAAATAATATGGATTATAATCAAATGTGAAAAAGCAAACGTATACAAAAAAATTAAATATGATGTCATATTTGTAATTAAGATAGATTTTAAATATTTACCAAATAAACTCAGAGATACCAATCAATAAAACAAAAATCCCTCAAAATGTTGACTTGGGAATCATAAAGTTCCACAGTTATAATGAAATAACTTTTTTGTCAATATATATTATAAAATGGACTTAAATGGCCAAATTAAGAAATATTGATGCATTTGCTCCACTTTATCACGGTATGTATTTGATTAAAATGATGAAACGATAAAAAAAATCAAGAATGCACATTGACAAAATAAGGTGGAATCTTGCGATTTTAACATGAATGTTTAATTACCGCGTGCTTAAAAGTTTATGTCAAATGTTACTGGATGCTAGACAATTGTTATGAATGGAAACGATGTTCGCAAAACATTGATTCAGAACTATTTAAATGAAGAGTTTAATATAATACTAATTCAAATACTTGAATATTTATATTAAAAAGAGTATGTTAATAACTTTTTGCAAGGTACAAATGTGTTCAAAACTTAAACCTCATGAACAAATTTGTGCAATTGTAGATCGGAAGTATTGTTTTATAACGTCAATTGTTGAAAAGTTTAATTATATTATGCTTTTTTAAACATTCAAGTGATAGATTTTATGTCAGATCTGATCGCGGGAAGTTATAATTGGTGAGAGCTTCGGAGTTGTAAGCTATGTTCGGCTACCGGCTTCCGAGTTTTTGACAATGTTGATGGAGTACCTGAAGAACGCTGCAGCAGACTAAAGCAAGGCACAGCAACCAGCAGGCCATTGTCTGTCCTCTGGTGTTACGTTCTCCAAGATCGCGCCATACGCGACCAGAAGGGCCGCGAATCCTACACACCGGGTTCACAGTCAAAAAAACACTTAACAAAATAATCACAAGTCGTTGAATGACAACCTTAATAAAATAAAACAGAAACTCAGAAAATAATAATGAGTGACACTTTTGTTTCAATATTCGTTGTAGGTTCAAGAAAAAAACATGTATTTAATTAATTATTGTAATTCACCAAGTTAAAATAATAAACACACGCGAATAATCCGAAAATTGTTGTTATCCATCATATCATAGGGCACATCCAAAAAACACAATGTAAGCCGGTTAATTCACAGTACACTTTAATAAATGAAGTACTTTATTTAAAATGTGTAATTATCGATTAAATTAGTCGGTCCCGTTTAGCAAAACAAATCACACACACGTTTTCGGGAATATTTGACCGCTGTATCGACCGACCGAACATATCCCCAACACAGTTAGCGATAGACTGACGCGCAAACTTCACGGTATTCGGTTCCCGAGGCAGAAAGCGAACCTAGCGGCGGGGCGCCGAAGTTATGAAATATATTTTTTCTCCCTCATAGATGGTGTGCGATACACCTTGAAAGGTATCTCTGCCGAACAGATGCTGTTTTGTTGCAATGTCGAGGGTGGATTACGTTGAAAAAAAATTGTATGGCGAGGCATATGATGTGGCGTGCATCTTTGCTTCGAGTGTATGATGTATGCAGCTTTAAAATACAAATTCTTATAAGATAAAAAAGCAAAGCGAGATAAAAAAATATTTAAATAAACCTGAACAAAAACGATCACCTTAATATCAGAACTGACACAACATGAAAATTAAGGAACATAAATTCCTTCTGTTGTAACTTTTATATAAAAAATGTTTTTTCAAGATATATGTGAATGGGTTAAAAATACATTATATTTTTCAGATAAAACATTGAAGAGAAGGGAAAATAAATTAAATTTTGGGAGTTATCCAACATGATTGGAGAAAGTATAGACATTGTTAAATTTGAAGTTGATACAAATACGTCATGTAACTTCTGTCCTAGGGTAGTGGGTGCAAATGGAAAGAGAATAAAATATATTTTCCATTTAGAATAGAAAGTAAAGTTATTTTCTGGAAGTCCGCGCTACATTTTTATGACCTATCGTTAAGATGATTATATGTTTAGTTTAAGTGTTAACTTTAGTATAAAAAAATATTAACCATAAATTGCCACGACTGAGCTGCTATTTTAAATGGATCCAAAGATTTGTCTAACGACATCGTCACAAGCAGGCCATGCCCCTGTTGCGATTGGCAGATAGAACATATTGTATTGTATTATTTTTTCATTATATACAGTACAATCTAGCGGAGTTTCTCATGTGACAATCTCTTGCAACCAACCAGAAAGTTTTAAAATAAAAACCAAACTATACTTGAGAAAATGTAGGATGGTTCCTGTGACATTTGAAATATCATGTCTCAAAGGGATGGGGTAAAATCGTTTTTTTTTACAAATCGAATAGTTTTTTATAAATCGAAAAATTGTTTTTCTCTAAACTGACGTTTTAATTCCTATTTTTCATTATACTGACTTTCTAATGTGTTGTATGATTTGCATCTATCTTTAAATAGGCCAAGATCCACTATGAATTAATACTAATTACGAACATTTAATTTTAGGTATAAAAAAATCGAAAATCCAACTATCGAATACCCCATCCCTAGCCAATGCACACTAACGTAGTGACTTTTGACAAACGTCACCAAATATTATTTGATTTTAACATGCTGCCAATTTTTTGCTAATTTCTAACAAGATGTATTAATTTGTCATTATTGTTAGTTTTATGTAATGTATTTACCTAAATAACTTGCTATTTATTAGAATCGAGGCTTATATTAAAATTGATAAATAATTAAAATTACTGAACGTCGTTACAAGGTTGTATTGTGGCAAATTTGTGAACTGTCACAGGGACCATGCTACAATTTCTCAAGTATAGAACATTTTTTTAAAAGATCGGTTACCAACGTTAATCGAACCTTGGTAATCTTATCAATTAGGTCAATGAGATTGTCAACATATATTTATGTGCTCCTTTCCCTTCTGGCTCATGCATATTTTTCTTCTGCTACAGCTATGCACGTTCAGCTCTCTCCATGTTCCAGAATTTGATTCCTTTAGACGTGCAACGTTTTTCTAACTTGCTCCAACAAAGAGACTGCGTGATGGTACGGGTGTATGTATAATTTGATAAATTACTTACCTTAGAAGCCTTTGACTCATCCTGTCGAGTTTTAATGCAGTCCATGAAATAAGAAAAGTCTATATGAGTCTTTATATTATACAATATTAATTAATCAAGTTCACATTTATTTCATTAAGAAACAGCATCGTTAAATTCTACATCGAATGGCATTTTGTGCCATTTGACCATAGGATCATATCATAATTTGAAAGCTTAATAACTGGTCCAACACGAGACCCATTTATCGAGTCCATCAATCGGTCCACATGTGTCTTGTGTCAACCAACACTTCTGGTATCTCCACGAGCGGGCTACAAGCAGGTGTTGGGCAGCTGGATCATCAAGTATAAGGCTTGTGCTTGTGAGGAGGGCCAGGGGCTTACTTGACTTGTGTAATCATAATAGCGACACTCACTCGAGTCGTAAGGTTTTATTCGCGCAATTTTGGCGTCGGCGCCAATTTTTTAATTGGTGGGTTCTCTGGATTATTTCGGAGATACGCTTAAACTTTTTAACCTTTGTTTTATTACAAAGTACGGTCTTTTATCTACCATTGAAAAGTGACAATATAATAATAATTAAACTAGAATTACGAGTGCGCATGAATACAAAATTAATTTATTACAGGGTATGATATATACCTATAACATACATGCATTAACATTCATCATACACATATACAAAAAATATAAGAAAGCAGTGCGTACACCTATACTACCAACCATACATATAATATAAACAAGAGACAGGCCAAGGCTCAGGTAATCCAAGTCTAAAAAATATGTACGCACTTTAAAACACAAAAAAAACCGCACGTATTTTCAGATATTTCAGAAAGTTTGATAGAAATTTTAAAAAAGTCAATAGAAAGAAAGAAATCAATTACGCAGACTTAATATCTTCGGGTTTTTGGCACAAATTAGTAAATTACTTTTGACTGTTTCTGAGATATTTCAATTGAATGTGACACACCTCGCACAAGGCATGTACTTGTTGAATATTTTTTTCTGATATCGATATTTTCTTTATCTTAGTTGATAAACTGAGAATTGAGCTCCTGAATATACTTGTAGGCATAATTAAGTCACTTTACAGGGATGTTCTGCGAAGGAATCATTCTTTCTGTTGTTATTACATAGTATGTAGGATTCTATTTATTTAATACATTTTTGTATTATGAATTTACATACTTAATACCATCACGTCATCTACCTGGCGGATAGACAGAGAGGAGATAGCTCCAGACATTCCTTTTGCGACACACATCTTTCGCCTATTGTTCATCCATACACCTTCTCATACAACTACGATTTCTCCGACTTTCTACACTCTCTCTCTCTTCAAAATATCATTCACTTTATACGAGCATACACGCACTTTTCTTGGTATTCCTCTACACCGCCTCTCTCATACATTTATTAGTTTACTTCATTCACTCGTTCCACGTTGGGTTAAACCAGTATTAAATGTAAAATAAAATAAATAAATAAAAGTTTAAACCCTTCCAATTATCTATGTACTTTTTTATATTTTTATATTGTGTGAAAATAGTATTTCTAGTGGAAACCGCAATAGCAAATTTTTATCAGACATGGTCATTACCAATTTGATGTTAATTACCAAATAACATTATTTTTCGAAGTTTTGTTTTTACCCATTTATGCCCGAAACCCGACGACGAGCTGGTTATTACTTTGGCTTTTTTTTGTTTCAAGTTTCGTTTTTTTTTTAAATATTTATATGTCTGATCTGATGATTTTTTGTTCTAATTGCAAAGCTGGAATCGGGATAAGATAGCGTCGACTGTGTAATTTTGGCATCCAAGGTTCGATTCCTAATGGACGTAAATATGCAAAACCTAACCTAACCAATAAAACACATTTCGTGACAATTTTCATTACCTAGTTGGAAAGACTGTTCTTACCTAGGGATTGCGCTTTCGATTCTCGTTGGTACCCATTTAGAATATCTCGTTGGTACTCAATAGAATTCCAGTCTGGGTTTCACTTAAGGTCTCCGTCGCATATTTTTATTTAGTTTTAACAGTGACCATAAATTCGCCTAATTTTATTTTACAATACATTTTGTACAATAAATACTTTAATCTCATACATATGTGTGAAACTATCCAAATAGGGATGTTCTTATTTATGTAGAATGTAGGTTAGGTTTTTTTGCATGTACAAGTCAAAATAATGATAACGGGGTGTTTTTATTTACTATTTGTCTTAATCATTTATATAGTTTCTATTGTTATTTTTTTAACTTTAATAATACATAATTTATATACAGACATAATAACATCACGTTATTGGCCAGTTAGAATAGGTAAAGAGGATTGAGTGCCAAAACTTTCCTATTTTAACATCTTTTCTTCTTTCAAAATTTCATGTTAAACTAATTTACCTTATATTTTTTTATGAATACATTTTTATGATAAAGGCTCTTTTTCATTATAAAGACACCTTAAATTCGGCATCTAATGAAATATGATTCGCTTCAAATTCAAGATGCAAAAACGCAAGATGCATCTGTGTACAGTCATTGTGAAAAAAGGATGTTTTGTAAGAAAAAAATGTAAGATGTTAAAGAGCATCATTACCGACAGATGTGTGGCGAATGTTACAAAAAAATCCAGCCATATTGATGATCCGGTCGAAAGATTGAAGAAAGGATACACTCGGATTGAAAGGGTTAAATCGTCTATTTAAATGTTGTGGTAACGTACTCGTAGCACGTGCTTTAAAAATAATGGTGAAGGATTTATTCGAGTAGTTTTCATTCCAGGATTTTGGGTTCGAACTATCGGAATTGTTTGGTTAATATTATACTTTGTAATATTTAAAACTTAGTTTAAAATTACATTAATCTATTGTTATTATATTTTTAATATTAAATATTTTATTTTGTTTTTGTTGTCTTTTATTAATGCTTTGACGGCCCGGTTTAATAGGAATACAATAAATTGTATAGTAAAAATGTTTTGTCACTCTGGTTATTTAATATTTATATATTTTTTATTTATATGAAACAAGAATTTGTGTACATTTTTACACAATTTTTGTTAAAGAAACACAATTTTTATGGATCTGGGTACATACGAGTACATTAATGTGTGAAGAATTCTACAATTATGATTGTATTTTCTAAGATAATGAGTTACAAGGGAGTTCGTAAAAATTACTATTTTTGATAAAACATTCAAAATTTACATACATTCATACATACCATACGGCCTTTCTCCATCGGGGTAGGCAGAGATGAGAAAGTGGTAGACTTTCCTATATTGACATACATATTTCACCTCTTCCGCATCCATATACTTTCTCACACAGCTTCTAAGAGTTGGGTACTTAATGCATCTAATTACGTGTGTGAATAACTATTAAATTAATTTACTTGTAAAATTTAGAAGTGATTTAAAAAAAACAGGAAAACGTGTATGAATGTACAGTACCCGGCGGTGAGTAATACACATCGGGCTTAAGAAAGAGATTGTCAGCCATAATCGGCTAACTTTGGCTTTGTATAGCGTCTTCTCTGTCATTCATACACGTGTTCCGATTTGTCCGTCGTTGTTAGCGCATCGTGCGATAGAGACGACGGTCTACAAAACCAAAGTTAGCCGATTATGGCCGATAGTCTCTTTCTTAAGACCGATGTGTATTACTTACCGCCGGGTACTGTATATATGTATGAATGTGACGAGATGTATATGAATGTAGACGAGGCAAGAGCTGTGTGCATGTATATCAAGATACGGAGGATAATCCTATCTAAAATGCTAAATAGTGTGATGGAATGTATACATATTTAAAAAATATATACGGAGGCTAAAAAAATCAACAAAATACATTTTATCAAATCCTTGACATACGTACATGCATATTATCACGACGTTTCCCTGTCGGGCTAGGCAGAGAAGAAAAAGTGCCAGACTTTTTATTGCAACATACTTCTTTCGCCTCTTCTAACCCCAAGCATCTCATATATAACTTTTACGATTTCACTGACTTTTTACATTTCCTTCGTTCATAATATCATTCAATTGATCCAACTAAACCTTACGATGTCTTCCACCCTAATTCTTATAAGGACCAATCATAAAAAAGTACAAAAAGTTATGTACTAGTATAAAACAATTCTAAATTATAAGACTTATTTGATAACAATAGTTAAAATGTATATGTTACACTAAAACATTATGACAACGTATAGCGTGTTAAATAATATTAAATTGGAATTATTTCAAGTACTATACTAAATTTAAGAGATTTTTCCTAAAGGAGCTAAGCGATAGGTGAAACACGTCTATATGAGGACACACACGGTTAAAAAGTGTGATTGCTCTATCTACCGGCATTTCCAAAGGCAGATTGCTTCGACTTATAGGTTGATAGAACAATCTATGGACGCGTTGTCTCAAATAAATATCCGGAACATACAAACCAAGACTGAGCAAAGAAAAAAATGGGCATCCAATCGAAGAGATCTTCCACTCTCTAATGGTCTGTAACTAAGCATCCCAGTAAGAAGACACTTGGATAAAGCCAGGGATAATATCCATACTCTCACATGTAGAGACAACGGAGAAACTTTTCTGAACCCTTTCTAACATGAGTGAATACGTAATCCCTGCTGGCGCCCATATTATAGAGCAATATTCCAAATTATGTTTTGCTAGTTTTGGTATAACTTTAATGCTACTTAAAAACGTAGTATTTCTTTAATTTATCTTATGTTCTATGGCAGCATTTAAAATCAGATAAATATTATTTCTTAGTTCATATGTATTATAGTAATACTTTACCCTTAATGTTTCAGGAGTGAATCATTGAAAAAATTGGCTTAAAAGTTAATTTACCATAATATCCTACAACTAACTTACGAGTATTTTGATGAATTTGAAAATATATCGTATTCATTTTGAATTGAAATCAATCTGTAGCTATACGTTCCTATTATTTTTTTGTAATATTTTTTTCTTTCGATAATAGTGGGTTCGAATCCCTCAGGGTTTGAATCGACGACCTCCGTGGCCTACTTGGAAAGACGCTTGTCTCCCAGACCGGAGGTTCTGAGTTTGATTCCCTCTGGAACCCTTAATATTAAAAAAAGAATTCCAGTTTGGTTTTCACCGGATACCTCTTTAACATCTTTTTGGTTCGTTTGAAGTTATTGTCATAAGTCAACAAGCTCGCCAGGTTGTACTGTATACAACAAAAGTGTAAAACAATACGTTCCCGAGTTAGAGCAATTCTGATGAGTATATTGCCTAAACAGCGCTATATGAATTGTTGTTTTATTATTATTATTAATAAATTTATAAATCTATTCCAGTGATATCGTGTCTCCATACAGGTAAAACGGAGTAAAGATGAGTATGGTAAAATGCAAGTGTCACCTGCCCATAGATAAGAGGTTCGGCTTCCTTAACACCGTACATCCATAAGGCACATGCCACTAGCCCTTACGGAGCAGCTGCATTCAAATGCTTCGCGGTACGTGCTGAAATCCTTATGTCATGGTTACAAAGGTCTATAAAACGTCTAATAGTAGTCCTGTTTACCAACAGATAGTGTCTATAACATTTTTTAAACATCAAACCAGGCAATATTAAGACATGAAAATAAATAAAATAAGATACTTTCAATTCAATAATAATTCAATTCAAAGGACACTTTTATATACTCGTAACGCCATTTAGAGAACAAACTCTCCTCAAGGGCGCCCTAACACGGGAATCGAATCCACTAATATTAAACAAATCACGTCTTGCAGCTAAAGCAACTCTCGAGCGAATCATGCATAACACTTTATTTGTATACAGAACAACCTTGTGAGATTATTGCCCAGTGTAAATATCTTCCGACCAACCAGAAAGATGTTTATGAAACCTTAAGTGAAAACCAGACTGTTTTTTTTTAAACTGGGTTCTAGCAGTAATCGAATTCGCAATCTCCGGGTTGAAAGATAGAAGATAGGCGTCTTACCAATTAGGCAACGGGTCGTCAAATATTTGTCGTGAATCGATAGAAAGTAGTGTTGTGATAAATCTTTACTAAATACTTATACTTCGGGCATTTTCAGTGTTCCCGATTTTTTAAATAGATCTTTTATAAATGTATGGAGAATATTATTAGATGGACTGTTTGAATTGATGCAGTACGCCAAGAGTTGACTCACGTGGTATATACTCTAAATTAGGTCTAAAACTTGATTAAATATTGAGACATTTTGATAAAGGCACTGAACAATAGTCCACCAGTAAAAGGTATCAACTTATTTTTTAATGTTCATACATCCTTAGTAAGATACAGACAAATGCCTAGATTATTGAGGTCATGACAAATGATGGGTGAAAAATCCAAATCCGTATTATTTGTGATTGCTTACTTGAAATGACTTGTTTTTTTATATGTAAACATATTATAGAAACTTTTCCTGTAAAAAACGTAAATTATGTATCTAGTATGTAAATAAGCAATAAAACGTATATAAAATATTTTTAATAATAATATAACAAATTTCTATTCTCTTAAGTTCCCAAATCTTATTGTAAAGCAATAAATTTTCAATATTTTTTTCTAATATGTCTTAAAAGTAGATAATATATATTTTGTTTATATTCGTCCTTATATATGTTACGAATAATCTAAAACCAGTATATGCAGATAAATTTCATTATTTTGAAGAATCAGATAAGTTCTTAGTAAAATCGCGTACAATCAGTATGGGAAAAAATCGATAGTTTTTTTTAATTTCAAGCCAATGTATTTTTTAAGGCAAATATGTATAAATTTTATTGTACCAGTTTAAAAAAAATGTTATGAAATTTAATTAGAAAATATCTATACTAATAATTAGGCTGTTGTGTAAAAATCATGTTTCCTCCCTTATTTTTTTTAATTGCGATGCAATCACAATAAGTCGATTGATGCCATTCCATAGAATATAAATAATGAAATACATTTTTTAAATTTGTTCCGTCAAATATCGTTTATTCCACTTTATATACCGCTATAACCCTATCGGTTACAAGTTTTTCCCCTCATCATCAGAGGAGCACAAACATGTCTCTTGTTTGTGATCCCTTGATGATAAGGTGAAAACCTTGAAACCAGTAGGGTTATACTCGTACCGTTATATAAAGTGAAATAAACAGTGTTTGACTTAACAAATTATAATGACTTAAAACCTCCTCAGTGTTAATACTTTAATTATAAATAATGTATGAAATATATTTTCATGGATTGATGTTTTAAATAATTACATAAACGCCACCACGCCGTGCCCCTTTTAGGTAGACAGAGTGGGCGGATCTCCATGCAGCGTTTAATCTCATCCACGCGCATGCATCTCGCCATACATGCTCTTTTGTTTCTCAAGCTTCTAACATTTTTATCAGACAACATTTCGCCCATCTCTTCATACAAGATGAATAAAAATTTCGTTCACTTTAATTTCCATTCTTTAATCAGTCTGACTCTTACTCTCACGCGATTGATATCAGAAATATATATTTTTTTAAATTCTTTCAGAACTCATTATCTCGACATGTTCAAACCATTTCAAGATTACTGATTGTTTTATGTATGTAGGTAAAACCGAAAAAAAATTGCTGCTCAGTAAGTCGCGTAATTAAAAATAATTTATTTTATTAGATCTCACTCAATTCGTCATTAGTTAGAAAAACTGATATAATTGCATTTAATGCACTCGTATTATAATCCCCCTTTATCCGCGGGGATATGTTTCAAGACCCCTAGTGGATGCCTGAAAATGTGGATAAAATCTAGCCCTATATATTTTTTATACACGCATACCCATGATAAAGTTTTACTTTTTATGTTAAACTCTTATCGTGGCTAGTTAGTTTATAAATTAAGAACAGAAAGAGTTTAACTAAAATTAAAAATAATTAAATAGAACGATCATGAAAATACAGTATTAAAAATTATGATGAGGTGCTCAATCTCTATCTCAAAATGTCTTATTGCACTAATACTCTTTCTTTTTTCTTGTCATGTTGATATTAATGATGTACTAAATGAAGTAAGATGAATGAATATCCTCAGTAATATACAGGCAAAACCCTAGTTTACTGATGACACAACAAATAAAAGGCAACTAATCCAGATTCATTAAAATTGTGTGTCTACATTAAATTACTTGCTGTTTTTTCCAGGGCTGTGGAGTCGGAGTCGGAGTTGGAGTCGGAGTCGCGGAGTCGCGGTGTTTGGGCCGGAGTCGGAGTCGGAGTAGGAGTCGTAAAAAACGAGCGACTCCGACAAATTTTTCGTTAAAATTTAAAATACATTTTTTTTAAATTATTATAATGAATGTGTATTGTGCACGAATATTAAACTTGCAGGCGCAAGTCGCGCCGATGTGGTGAATCACCGAGATCCATTTAATGCATAAAGTCTACGAAAATGTGTTTGTCTCCTTCTTTCTCACGTCGAAAGAAAATTCTGTTGGCTGGGATCTATGTTAACCCCATGGTTCGATCCATATTGACGGAAGAACAAATAAATAGAGAGAAAAACGCTCTGTTTGAATTAACCGTTCGTATGAAAGGCCTTCGACTAGAAAAAGAGACGACAGCAGGCAGCGTACACGAAGTATCATCATCTTCATCCGACACCGCTGAATCTGAAGACGATTTTGAAAAATATCTCAATGAACAAGATAAACTAAAACGTCCTCGTTTGAATCACAGTCCCAATATAGATGAAGGAGACTCTATTTCAAAATTTAAAATTGAATTTTATGATGCATTGAAAATAATGGAAAAAATTGACCAAACTTATAAGTTAAATGTTGAAATGGCAATACAGCGGTATCTAGAAATCGTAAAAGATTCAGCATTGATCGTTACAGCATTACCCCCAACCCAAGTATCCGTAGAGCGGTTATTTTCCGCTCTTAAAATTCTCAATTCTGATTTGAGAGCCTCTATGAATACAGATTTAATAGAAGCAATGTTGTTTTTAAGAATAAATTCTAATAAATAATTATTAAAGTTTGATCTTGTTTTACTTTTATCCCTATAACATGAAAAAAATGGCTATATGCCAAGGTAGGAAACAACCTGCTAAAATTGAGCTTTTTTGAGTCGGAGTTGTAGAGTCGGAGTTGTGGAGTCGGAGTCGTGGAGTCGGAGCTGTGGAGTCGGAGTCGTATTTTTAGTAAATATAGGAATCAGAGTCGGAGTCGTGTTTTTTTTAAGCGACTCCACAGCCCTGGTTTTTTCACAAATTATGCATTTATAAAATTTCATATATAAATAAAATTAAGTAGACAACGTGGGATGCTATTAAAATACGATTGATCTTTTGATAATACATTGGAATTATCAATTCAATATATTCAGACCGCAAACAATAAACCGTGGAAAACGAAACCGCCTTTATGAGGGGTCTACTGTATTTAAAAATGTTAGAACATCAAGGTTTCCAATTTCCTGCAATTAATATGTAAGCTAATCTTACATTTTCTAACACTTACACAGTATTAAAGAATGATTGTTGCAGTAATTATGCAGATTTTTGACCTTTCGATAATTCCCAAATTTTATGGGTTATCCAAATCGTTTTAATTACGTCAAATGTGCAATTAATTATAATTTATACTCCTTGCATCCTTGGTTGTAAAATGAAGTAATGTCGTTAATCACGAGACCTGAATTTATTAACGTGTTATTTGAACTCAGTTTTTATTGCTATTTCCAATTTATTGCTTCCTCTTGATCTCCCGAAAAAGGCAGTATTGATATATATTTTAACCTGTTCACCGCGTTAAAAATCAAATTCCACGAATCCTGTGCGCGGCACAATTTCAGCGTTTTTTAATTTCTAAGTTTAAACACATATTTTGTTTAGAACCACTGATATTTGATTACAACACCAAGTAAACATGACACTTAAGTAATTTTCTGATAATAAATAATAGTCATTACTCTTAAGGAGACTCATTAAATAAAGGAGATAACCTTAACATTACGTAAAATAAACAAAGGAATGCTACGATCAAATCAATGCTTCATGACACTCACCCAATCAAATGCATATAGCACTAGTAATGTTTATTTACGTAAGAGAGACTTAGTAATGTTTATTTACGTAAGAGAGACTCATCGCAGGACTCGATCCGCGCGACAGGTCGTTAATGCTGGAAATATTGAGAAACCAAAAAAATTCGGCGCTCTGTTTATTCAACAATATCTCATAAACTAATATATTATTTGACAAGGTTTTCAGAGATGTCGCTAGAATAAAGATTATTTTAAATTTTAGTTCAATTTTTATTCCGGTTTTGTGTCATTTTTTTTAAGTATTTGTGATTTGAAACTTGGATTGTCGTCAGATCACAGGCGTTTGTGCTCCCCGCGGTATTATTTTAATAAGCACGTTTATTACATACTTACTGGCTAAATTAGCGTAGTGTTCATGTCTTGTCGAACATTTTTTTTAAACAATTTTGACATTTATCAATTTTGTTTTCAACTTATGTACAATATGTAACATACAAGATAAATTTCGTCCAAGTTTTTTCAGGAAACAATTCTGTATATTTTTGAAGTATTTTGTTTTTAAGATTAATAATTAAGGCATATTTTTTATTATAAAGAACGATGACCTCCGTGGTCTAGTCTGTAAGACGTAGGTCTTTCATCCGGGGGTTTCAAGTTAGATTCCTAATGCCACTAAAAACAAATAACAAGAGGATCTCAGTCTGGTTAAAAAGTTCGTCTGTTCTCTGTAAACTAGTTAGTAATTCGAGTCTAATGGTTGTTTTTATACAGATTGAGTAGAACCTTAAATTATTTACAATTGATTATATTTTTTCCTACTTCTCTACACATTTAAAAAAAATGTAGATCTTTATTTATTTATGAATGATTAATGTAATAAATATAAGGAAAAATAAATACGACATAAATTATGAAACTATAAAATCAACTCCCCTATAATTCGTATGCAAAGACTTGGAAACGAGTTTTGCAACAATTTAGATATTTTTAATATAAGTATATATATATAGTATTCGCCAGAATATCACAACAATATTTAGAAATATCTACTAACTTTGTGCTCTCCTTTATTAATATAAATAACGTAATATAAACCAAACATTAAGGACAATACTTTGCCTCTGGAGTTGAGTAACCCTGCATCAACATGTATGAAGCTTTTAATTCTGCAAAGCAACTTGAATCTCGTTCTACTAATGAGGCCATGTGTTTTCTAATTCTCAATATATATCCATAAAATTCCCACAAAATTCTCAAAGATTATTAAATAATTTTAAAACGATGACTGTAATTTATTATTACTACTGCTTTTTGTATCTTCATGTTAGTTTAAGATAAAGTTTTGTATTATTTGTCAATAATTTGAAGTATTTGTATAACCTGTCACATGTTCATTTGTATATAAAGACACTGTTGTGTCGTTAATTAAATAAATATATAAATATTGGAGCTAATTGAGAATATCTGATATTTGGGTAGTATTTTATTAAATAAAGGAAGAGTTGCAAGATACGAGTATGTCAAAATATGCGAGTTGCGAGATATACCATAGGTATGTAGCGAAAGGGAGCAAAGTCAATGGGACGCTATCAAGATTTGAATGACAATCGATGAGAGAATACGGAACGAAATTATTAGGGATGAATGTAGCTGGCGTATTGAGTACGATGAAGAGGATCATTGTTAGATGGTTTGGGCACATAGAACGAATGAATAAAATAATATTAACAAAATGTATGCAAATGGGAGTGGGAGACGTGGTAGAGGAAGACCAAGGAAATAATTATTGGATCAAGTGAATGTTATCTGAAAAGAAGGAAATGTAAAAAGTCAGAGGATTCGTAGGAGTTTTATGAGAAGGTTATCGAAGTTGGAAGGTTTGGCAATCTGTCGTCTCTGATAATCACGATTTCCCAAGGGAAATGGCGTTCTGGTATGTATGTATGCGAGATTGAAACAATGACATTTAGATCAAAATATTTATGGATTTAACTTTTCTGATAAAAATAATGTTAAACGTATTTTTAATAATATCTATTTTTTATTATCGATTTTGGTGTTATATTGCAATCAACTATCACGTTCCACATATGCAAGGTGACAGCTTCCTTATTGTGCAATATGGTCCAAAATTACCTTTTATTTGGAAAAAATAATCCAGAACAATGCGGTACACCCGCATGCGCCATGCAGCGCCGGGTGTTTCTGATAAAAAGGCCAGAGAGAAGCCAAAATGTTTAGGACATTTGCACTTTGGATGAGCAAAGAAATTGCCACAAAAAAGAAGAATATTATCCTGAAATCAGTTGGTGTATCGTGCTATGGAACGGATTTTCTATAACATTTTGTTATTTTTAATGAATGCTTTTCACGATGTACTTTTTTAAGAAGATATTAAACATGTACGGTAGAGTGAGAACAAAGAAAGTATGGTTAAATCAATTAAATGGTATTTTGATAGAGAAGAATATAAGCAGTAAGTGAAATCGGAGAAGCTGTAAGAGAAAGTGTATAAATGAGGAACACACGAAACATGTGTGTGTCGAGAAACGAAAGTCTGGCGCTCATTCTTCTCGTCCTATCCTAGCAGAGAAACATCGTGATAGTATGTTTTTATATATAGTTCTTAACGTAGAAAACTCACACTTTCAAATTCATTCCCTGACACTATCACCAAGAAAACATACAAATACAAACTCAGTAAAGACACATGACACGCATGTCAACTGACCAAATTTTCACCATCCCTAGAGTAAACGTATCTTTTGCCCAAAGGCAATATGTCTATTTGCCTCCCATGATATGCAAAGAGATATCGAATCGAATCAAGGCATAATAAGAGCGCGAAAAATTCTGGCAATGGATCGGAGTGTGGCCGTTATTGCGATAGGAGTTTGAGTATTTGGAACTACAAGAGGGATAACTTGTATGAAAAAAATGTGTAAAGTGTGGTGTGTTTTTGGTGATTGTGTGCTAGCCATTGTGACTTTCGATTTATCTGAAATTAAAAATGTGGGGTTGACTCGAGTGATACATATGTGTTATTGAGTCTCAGTACTTATCAACTTGAGAGTTTGTGACAGAGGTATTAAATAATTAACTAACAATCGGTAAAAAGCACTTACTTATTTTTCCATGTTAATATGTCCTCAAAAATATACAGGCAAAAGGCTAGTTTACTAGAGACACGCCAAATGAAAGGCAACAAACCCAGATCCATATAAATTAAGTGTCCACTTTGAATTACCTCCTATTGCTAATTATTTGTCTTATTTTTCAACAAATATATAAATGAAACAAAATTTAAGAAAATACATAAGGGTTTACTTTTGTAAGGAATTTCAAACCAAACAAAAACTAGCAGCCTTTTAAATGTAGTGCTATCGAAGAATGTTGAGTATTTCAAGGATCGACAAATTCCGTAAAGAAGACTTTTTTTTAAACGGATGAGTAAAGAGAGCGAAGTTTTATTCACAACCAAAAGGAGATAGTCAGGGTGCTATGGACATACAAAGGAAGGAGAAAAAAACATGGAATCCTTCAACTGATATTGCACTAGAAAATACAGGGTACAAGAAATTGAAGTTGAAGGTAGATATCCTGGTTGAAGTACTCATGGAAGTGGTTTCACTGTAGAACTATGTCTTTGTTCAGAGCTGCTACCTCCAAGGTCAAGATAACCACGATGATTAGCAGCATAGAAAAAGGAGATGAGTTTAAAGAAGAAGATTTAAAGATGAACTAGTTAGGAAGCGCTCTTGAAGTGACCCTAATGATCGGGAAACAGCGCAATATCACATCTAAGAAAAAAATAAACAATGAACTTTAATATACATGTGTTTTTCATTTTACGCGATTAATTAGCTCTAGGAAAAAAGTTTGTAGCTTGAATGGTAATTTTTCAAATTTTCCATTAAATATCTTCATATTTTATTTTTTCTTAATAAACTGGGTCTGGCTCATAATTTTTCTGCTCTTGTGGATCGGTATGTAGACGTTTTATAATATATTTAAAAAAAATACCAAAAGTGAGTTAACATGCAGATTATTTTTCCAAAACTGGAGTGCAATAACCGTGCCCCGTACGACACACCTTGCCTATGGCACCTTTCAAGCCAAGCCAGGCCGGGCCACGAGTCGGGCCAGGCTCCTTCAAGGACAGGTGGCCCGCATCCACCACTCAGCCACCCACAATCCCTGCTATCGAGTATACACTAGCCTAAAACTGCAATTAAACCAAACCTAAGTGCCCTACGATAACCTAAATGTAAATAATTTATTAAAATTGATCAAATCACTACCATTGAATGAAGTGAGATGAAGAAATTAGCTTTAAGATGGTTTGGACATGTGAATAGAATGAATGACTAAGCGAGTGTACTAGTCAGAAGTAAAATAAGTGCGTGTATTAGGGAAGACCGAGGAAAATGAAGTAAATGAAACATGAACTATTTTTCTTTCAATAATTTTGTAAGGAACGTTGTACCATCGATGAGAAATTAAATAATGTGCGTTACGGGGAATTGTGAAAAGAAAATAAACATTAGAATCGACAAAGGTAAGATAAAAATGAGCGATATTGAGTGATAAAAAATAACGCTTCGTTCAATCCCTTTTGTTTCCCATGTTCATACATGGGTCGGAGATATATTTTATAAGGGAGAACGAAAATAAAGCTATTGATGTTTTTGAGCTGGTGTCATAGTGTTAACATTTTCAAGTGTTGTGAAGCGAACAATGTACAAACTTATCAATCCTTAACCAGATGAACATCAGCGAAATACTCTTTTTTGTCAGCCTGTATTGGATACCCATATTTTCTATCATATAGTCAGAACAGGGCATTTAAAACCCTTCCTTCCCTGTGATGTGTAACTAGTACACATTGCTTCTAAAAAAATTAATATCTCTATAAATATAATAAATACTGGGTTCAGATTTCAGGTATTCGTCCGTAATACATTTACGCATTGAATGAAAAAAATAATATTAATAATAATTAGCATTTATCGGCCACATCAGATATATTTTGTGAAAATAAATACATAAAAATAAATAAATAAAAATAAATAAATAAAAAAAACGGGAATAAATTCACCAATACAATCGAACGTGTGCCAGTGTGTGACGAAGGTATATTAATTCTAAAAAACCGCTATGGGTAAGGAAGCGACGCTATTCACGTCTCACTCTCATTCTACTTCGGTATATGGGAACGCAAGAAATAGAATTTCAGTTCGCTCGCTTCAGTAGCTTTCGGGCATTCATTTGAGGTGGTCGCTTCGCCCGTTTTGTGAACGTCGGGCGATGTTTTTTTTCATGTTTTCAGCAATTAAATTTCAATTATTATCACTTTTGACTTCAAATTTAATTAATTTAAGCGATTGGCTATGAATATTCTTATTCTTCCGATTTTAAATCACTCATTTTTACATGTGTATTGATGTGTATTGAACACACAGCACCAGTGTATTCAATACACATCAATACACATGTAAATGTGTATTGAATATCGCGCGAATTTTTTTTTAGCACAGGAAGGGAAAGGTTAATATTCATTATAAAGTAAGAATAATATTCATTATAAATGAGTAATATAATCAAACCCAAAGAAGAGAAAATGTTGTATCCTGGAAGCATGTTCACTTCTGATGACCGCTATAAGTGCGATATTGAAAGAAAAGTAGCAGCAGTCAATAGAATGAATGATGGGTTATACTATGTGTTTACGAGTTGGAGTATCTCAAAAGAAGTAAAGATGGCTGCTAATATGGAATCTTGGTGTCAAAATTAGGGTATGCAGGCAAAACTTAGAAGTTGTAAAAAAGCAAAATAAATGCGGTAGAATTGAGTATGTTGCGTGCAATGTTTGACATAATAAGGAATGAGGATATTAGAAAATAATGCAGATTGAAATAAGAAGCAGTGGTAAAAAGGAGGGAAGGAGTATCAAAGTGGTTCATTTACGTAGAAAGAATGAATGATTTACAAAAATAGTATAGAAAGTACGAGAAGTTAAGAAAGATCTAGAAAAACGTAATGTATTTAATTAATCAAATTCTGAAATAGTAAAAACGTTTTATAATAAGAGAGTATGCATGACCAGGTATAAGACCGTGACAGAATCAAATGTATGCCAAGATAGAGCGAAGTGCAGATTTGTTTTCTGCATGTCTCAATAGGGACATGGCATAATAGTAATGACGTAACCACTTTATCTCTCCGAGTAGGGAATAAAAAATAGTATGAATATTATTATTTGAATATTTTTGAGTTATTAATCCTTTAAAATAATTCATTTGGGAGATAACTTCTGTTAATATCTAATTTAACAGAGAAAAGTGACAATTCAATTGCAAATAAATTTTTCAACATCACCCAATTCACCCACCCAGCGATTTGAATTTCAATTAATTAATAAAAGTCATGTAAATTCGTAAATTTATGTTTCAATTAAAACTTCGGAATTTTTAGACCAGTTCCGATGCAATCTATTATGTTATATGCCTTTACAGCTATTCGTTTAATTTATCGATTCGAATGCACATTCCAACTGTTCGGATTGTCATGTTAAAAAAGTTCATTTTTAAATAACTATTATGATGTTTATTATAAAGCGGAAATGAAAATATAATGTTTAACTGTTTTCAACAGATATGTTCCCTGGTAGGTCTAGAGAACTTTTCCCTAGTAGGGGGCTATTTTTTAGAATAGCATGAATAAGTGTCCTACAGATCGAATGAGCACTTAATGGGTTCTATCATCAAGCCATTATAGACTCCTTTTGAATAATTCAATATATGTAGTTAAAGATGGACTAAATTTGTTCACAGCAGAATGATGTCTTCTTCTTCTTAAATAATGGCCGTGAACTCCTATATAGGTTTAATTTCAAAATATTTTTGTTTTACTTTGTCAACGAAGTTTAATTTCAAAATATTTTGGTTTTACTTTGTCAACGAGGTTTAATTTCAAAATATTTGGGTTTTACTTTGTCAAATTAAACAATTATTCTTCTTCCTCTTGGTCTAGGTCGTATGACCTGTTTGTGGCGGTGGGCTGTCCTGGGATGATGACGTCCAGCTGTCCTTTCATCTTTTCGACGGCCTTCCTGGTAATCTCCTGCAGCTAGGGTTTTCATTCTTAGCAATTTTCGCAAGTCTCGTATCCTCTATACGGTCTACATAACCCCATCCAGAAGCGCCTTCTGCTTCTTCCCCACCTCACTATGTCTTCAACTCCACAGACAGGCTTTATCGTCTCATTTCTGATCAGATCTCTAAGAGTTCTGCCTGCGATAGATCGTAGGGTTCTCATTTCCGCCACTCTGAGAAGGTTTTTTGTCCTGTTGGTATCGGCTCTCCCTTCTATTCCACATGTCATGATGGGGCGGACGCATGTCTTATATATCCTGACTTTACTTTCGGTTAGCATGTGTTTGTTTCTCCATATAGTCAGCCAAAGCTGTCGCTTTATTAGTATGTGCTCGTACTTCACTATATAGTTCAATGTTGCTGGAGATCTCTACAATTAAACAATTCAATATTCTATAATAAATAACAAGAAAAATTTCATTGAAAAATTAAAGTTCAAATATACTTGCAAATATATCAAATTACTTCTAACCCCGTTATTTTAATTGTATAAGTTAATATAACTGTAAAAAACCTTTATTTATAGAATCAGTCAGTCAAACTACAAATCAAACAATAATTACATTTTGTAATTGATTAACTCATCTGAGTTTATTTGTCATAAATGTTTTACTAATGATCGTTAATTACAGATATAAAAATAAAGATTTACGAGTTACACAATGTTGACTCAATGCCAATTAAAAGTTTCTAACATAATTGTTTTATGAAATACGGACTCTGAAATACGAGTATATCGTGTATCCTGAAATATCGTAGTATATCCGGAAATACGAGTATCTCATCGTATACGAGTACTCAGAGTATTTCGGAGTACCCGTATACGACGAGATACTCGTATTTCAGAGTATCTCGTATCTCTAACGTAAATTAGGTGGTACTCGTATAAATTTTTTGAAGAATTGGTGACATTGATTTGGAAAATAAACAAATATGTAAGAATTACAAAATATTATATCTAATTATGCCCTATAAAGATACTTTATTTATTTTTATTATTTATCTAGCGCGCTTGTTGCTGTATAGCAGTTTCTTCCAACCAATCAACTCATCTTGGATACATTAAACTTTTCGACTAGTTTTAAAAAATCTGTGAAAAGTTTTACAAAAAAAACATGTACTCGTTTAAATAAAGCGATAAACTAATAAATTTCTAATCTCTATCAATTATAATGCAACTAGAGGAAATGATAAGGTAGGGAAACAAAGGAAAATTAGGATGAATGGATATTCTGGGTAACGTCATATTTTTTCAATTCCCTCCTGAATATAAATAAGGATGATGCACATTTGATAAATATTGGAAGTTCGTTCCGTAATTGCGTCAAATGAACCACAAATGAAGATGTGTAAAATGCGTTTGTTTTGTGCTGGCATGCAAAGGAGTCTGTCATCACCTGATCTAAGAGAACGGCCGTGTTCTGAAAGAAAGTGGATTTTTACGCGAAAATATGAAGGAGAATAAGAATTGCTAACCTTTCCCTTCCTGTGCTAAATAAATCGGCGCGTTCCGGTGCTGTGTATTCAATACACATCAATACACATACAAAAATGAGCGATTTAAAATCGGATAAATAAGAATATTCATGGCCAATTGCTTAAATTAATTAAATTTGAAGTCAAAAGTGATAATAATTGAAATTTAATTGCTGAAAACATGAAAAAAAACATCGGCCGACGTTCACGAAACGGGCGAAGCGACTACCTCAAACAAAAGCCCGCGAGCTACTAAAGCGAGAGAAGCGAGCGAACTGATATTCTATTTCTTGCATTCCCATATACCGAAGTAGAGTGAGACGTGAATAGCGTCGCTTCCTCACCCATAGCGGTTTTTTAGAATGAATATACCTACGTCACACACTGGCACTCGTTTGATTGTATTGGCGAATTTATTCCCGATTTGCACAAAATATCTCTGATGTGGCCGATAAGTGCTAATTATTATTAATATTATTTTTTCATTCAATGCGTAAATGTATAACGGAGGAATACCTAAAATCTGAACCCAGTATTTATTATATTTATAAAGATATTAAAGTTTTTAGAAGCAATGTGTACTAATTACACATCACAGGACAGGAAGGGTTAAGCACACAAAATAATGTCGAGAGAATGTGAAGGTTCCTTTACTGCCTGAGTTTATTTTCGTTATTGAACTCTTTTCCGACACTGACACGTGGTTGTAAGGCTTTAGTTTTTATTATAATAAGTGTCATGTGTCTACTGCCAGCGCATGTTAATCTTATCTATACTCTCATTCACCCTCAATATATTATGCAACCAATGTTCCGCTTATCTAAGAACCTATAAATATTAGCATTATCTGTAACATGATATTTTCACCAAAACCGATGTTATCTTATCGATGTTCTTATCCACATTCAAATAAATATTATAAGTTATGTAAACCCATGTCAAACTTATCGATGCTAACCATGTACTAGATCCTATAAATATTAGCGTTATTACATTAGTGTCAACCTACTCGATGTACTATATTTAAGTTTATCATCTCGCCGGCGGTTATCTCCCCAAATTCAATAAAGATTTGGTATCACTAAATGGAAGAAGCTGCGACGAGAGATAAATCACTGATATCGATTTGACCTTAAGGGCAAGGATTACATACCCGACAAATTCCTCTCTAATCTATTAAGAGTCGTGATATAGCTATCTTTGCTTTAAATAGTACGCCATATTTGAGGCAGTCATCATTATTCTTAAAGCCACTACTATGTAAAGATCATAGCTATTACTATTTATGTAATACTGTTAATATTATACTTCAATGTAATTAAACCTTCATACAAATAAAACTACACAGTTAAAATTCTAAAAGTGTTTTCGTTGCAAAAGGCCATAACATAAGTCTTATATGTTACTACGTGTTTTTTTTTGTAATTCTTACTAATAGAGCGCTGTTTCATAAAACCTCCTCCCCCATGAGAACTAAATGATTTTATTTATCGCATTTCCTAAGCGCAAGTAAAACAAAAAATCAGATGAATGTAAAAAGCTTACCAGTGAATCCACTGGCTTGCCGCAAAGTTATATTATAAGTCTATATCTTTATTAATATTCATATGTTTCCTAGATACATACATACCATCACATCATGCCCCTTTTGGGTGAGGCATATAGAACAAATCTCCACATCTTCATATTCGCGGACACAACATTTCCATAAACAACGTGGGTATTGAACGAGACTATGCACAATTATATATTTTATTTGATCGCATTATTAAAAAAAAAAATTCTTCATAAGCGACAAGTACTATATTATGTTTATAAAATGATACTATGGCTCGTTTAATTAGTAAACAAAGTGTATTGAGTCATATTATACCGTAAACTTTAATACAAAAAATTTTGAGCGACACTATGGGCTGAAAAAATCTTTGTCCTTGAGGCCAGTTTTGCCCTCCTATTGGTGGGGGTGTATCTCGACTGGGAGGATATTTTATATTAAAAATCTGTCTTACACCAGGCGTTAAAATTTTACTTTCATTGTATCTTCATGTTAGTTTTATATAAATGTTATGTAAACTTATCTTGTGTGCTATTGTTTCTGTTATGTTAAATAAATTATTATTAATGTAAATAAATAAGTGTCATGAGATAAGTCCAGATAGTTTGACAGCTTCTCTCTCAAAACGTAGTTTATTTACCATTTCCTTAAACATACGAGTATATTTGTAATTTCCGGATATATATCTCGTATATATTTTTTATATACATATGTGTACATACACCAATAAAGTTTCTATTTTTTATGTACATTTTTACATGCGCACATACTCGTACATATATGCATTGTATAAAAAATAAAATAATTGAAAGAAACTGCTTCATAAATAAGAACAATACATAATTTTTTTGAAATGAAACTATTTTTATTTGAAAATACTTTTAAACAAATAAAAAATGTATACGACATACCTTTATACTCATTAATCATGTAAAATTTTATTTTTAGTACTAATTCGTGCATCAATTTTAAAAACGATTAAATAAACAATAACCACGAGCTATCAATTCTTTTGAACCAGGAAAAGATTTCAAAGTGGTGCTTAAAGACGGACACCTTTTGAAATAAAAAAAACATACAAGGGATAGGTGCAGTATCGACATGTGCATATGCAGGAATCAGTGCAACTGTCTTCTTCAGTTTGAAAAGCACCAGCCGGCATCCACTAGATCTAATTGCAGTATGCAGTGGCACATGCCGATTTGAGCTTTAGCCAATGGACCGTGATGGCAGATGCTGTTTTTTTTGCTTGTTAATCTGGAGAAAATTCCATAGATTGATTAACATTTTTTTAATATCTTTTCAATTTTTTTTATGAATATTTCAAGTCTGCCCGTAGGTAGAGCAATCACACTTTACAACTGCGTGTCTCCTCAGATAGACGTTGTTCATGTGTCATAACTCTTTCAAGGAAAAAACGTTAATCTTTTTTATTTACTTATTTATTTAATTTACGACACAACAGTATATTTTACAAAGAAATGCACCCAATATAAATTAATAAAAAAATTACAATACTTTATCTTAAACTAACATAAAGATACAAAAATCAGTATTAATTAATTACAAAGTAGTTAAAAGCAATTGTTTGAAATAATTTCATATTAATATGTATATTTAAATTCAATACATAGATATATAATATATTACAAAATATTGCCAAATTTAGTCAAGTAGACTTACGTAACTGTGGATCACATATTTTATAGTGGTAAATAATTAAGATTTGTTATAAGTCGAAAAACGCTTAGGTACATAGAACAAAAGGAATTTGACATATTTTAAAATTTCTGATATTTCCGAAACATGGACGTGGAAAAAGACTGAAAGAGACGAATATACGCTGTAGAAATCTATATAATGTATGACACAATACGGAATGAATGTGAAATGAAGGCTAATGTATTGAGTAAGATCAAAATTCCACTCTGAGGTGGTTTAGACGAGTAGAACGAATGAATGAAGAAAGACCAAGAAAACCAATATACAGTGCAAACGGGAGTAGAAGGCGTGGTAGAGAAAGATGAGGGAACGTGTGGTTAGATCAAGTGATATATTTATATATAAGGAAATGTAAAAAGTCAGAAAATCTGTGGGATAGATGTGGAAGAGACGAAAGATGTGCGTCGAGACAAAGAATTGGCATGCTCGTACTTATGTATGTAGATACCATGCAAAGAGAAGTGTCATTTTTGTCACTCAATCAATTAATAATACCTTTTATGAGTAAGAAACGTCCTGATGAGTAAGAAATGTAAATTCAAAGGTGCCAAGTTAATTACTAATTTGCGGTACAAATTGTAACCTAGAGACGAATATATAAGCTGTAATTTAAATATTTTTCCTTATTTATAAAGTCACCTTAATTTCTGGGCACATGTTCCATAAAAAAATATTAAGTAATTAAACAAGTAGTCACTGAAGACATTTACAAAAGACGAAATACCTGCTCCAAATTCACGATGGCAATTCTTCATTCCGAAAGTGTCTTTCTGGTACATTGTTGGTTTGTTGTACATCTGTCAGACACCAAACATTACATTGTATCGTATACTTCACCCTTTGTACACAGTATTACGCTGTCTCTGTGTGCATTGTCTGTGTTGCCTTGATAAAGTACAGTTACTCTTTCTTACCGCACATGCCCTTACATTTAGCACACCTTTCCTTTGATTTCCTTTTTTATCTTTCACCTTGTCCTTAGCCCTTCAACAATACATTATCTGTTTGGAATAACATTTTTTTATGTACAGTGTTTGCATTTTTGATATATTTGCCTTAAATGCGTAACTGAAAATTTGTTTATTTTTGTGATTTTTTTAACTTAGAACTCTAAGAAGAATTATACAATTTATGTATTTATACATGACCATTTTTTTATTAATACATAATTTATGAAAAAATAATATGTAAAGTACACACAATTTATATGAATCTGAGTTGGTTGCCTTTCATTTGTCGTGTCATCAGTTAAAACTAGGCTTATGCCCGTATCTTTCTGAGGACAAAACCTTAATTCCACTGTACGTCGTACGACAACTACCATGACCTACTTCGTAAGACTCTTGTATATTGCCCTGATGTATCAGGTTCAAATCCCGATGATAACCAAAAAAATAATTTAGAAAAGGTTCCAGTCTGGTAAAATGATTCGTTTGGTAACAATACTCGCATGTGGTGAGTGTATGTGCGAATGTTGTGACTAACAAGCGCAGTGATAAAACCGTGAGTTCTCTGCTTACTACAGTGGTTCTAAACCTGAAGACTTTATTGCTGAGACCGAAAACAATATTATCTCCTGGCTACGCTCTTCAATATGTCAGAATTACTAATTCGAATATGCTGAAGCGTACCATACGAATACGAACATTCATGGCCAACCCGCGGTCCGCAGGCCGTATTCGGACTACAGGATTTTTTTTATAAATCATGAAAGAAATAACAATGAAACATATAATATCTTATTAATAATTATGATACATTTTAGATTTTCGACATGGAGTATCAAAATATTAAAACTTTTTTAAACGTGACCCACAATTATATTAATATAATATTATATGTAGACAAAATCAGTGGTCTAGTTGGTAAGACGCTTGTCTCCCAATCCGGAGGTTGCGGGTTCGATTCCCATTGGAACCCACATTTAAATAAAATAATTCCAGTCTGGTTTGCACTTAAGGCCGCTATAAGATCTTTCTGGTTGGTTAAAATATATAGTCACATAGCAATAAGCCTGCCATGTTGTATTGTATACAACGAAAAGTATAATACAATACAAAGATTAAATACAAACATAATATAGGTAGATATTTATTTTTTACGTGTAACAGATATTCAAAATAATAAGTGGTATATTGATTTATTTAACTTTATAAAAATGTGACACCCTTATAATGTGAAAAGTATTCATATTCGATAAAAAAACATGTCAGAATTTGTTGACCCTCATGGTTAATTTGTTTGGCTCACGAACTAAGAGTACCAAGTTCGCTTCCCGGTTGTGTCCCAATTTTTTCTGGGCTGTTAAGATCGAGTATACCTAAAATATCATTTGGTAACGCTTTGTAGTAGCCATCAGCAAACCGAGGGCAAACTAAGCGAGAGTTGTCCTCAGTAAGATGCAGGCAAAAACCTAGTATACTGGGGACACGACAAATGAAAGGCAATACACCCAGATCCAAAAAAGCTGTGTATCCACTATATAAATTAACAGTTCCTTTTTTCATAACAAATAAAATAAAGTACTCGTTTAAAATAATAAAATACTTGACACAGTGTTAATGGGATGATAGTGATAGAGGCCCGGAAAAAAATACGAAACAGCGCTATGTAAATCGGAACTAATTGGAGAACGTTCCCTCGTTTTAAGACATTAAAATTTTGATTAAAAAATATTGATAAATCAATAAAAAAATACACTTTCGGCCTTTATCCAATTCCGGTTTCGGCACGCGGTCCCAAAAGGTTGGTCACTCCTGATCTATTGCCATATGGCAGTCTCTTACCACCAATCTAAGAGATATTAAAACCAGAGAGAAACAATTTAAAAAACAACTAGGTACTCGTACCATTGGGAAACAACTCGCAACCCACGAATTGAAAGTCAGGCGTCTTTATAACTGGATCACAGAGGTAATCGAAAATAATAATAATAATAATTTTAAATTTCCTACAATTCCTAATCGAATTTGCAATTTTTAATCAAACTTCCTATTTATTTTCTGCTTCTGATATTGCGGAATCGTATGCTAGTATTTCTTTTAGTTAAATCTAACATATTGGGTGCGATCCCTAATCGAACTTTACGTTTGTTACTTTCTTTCGATGTTGCGGAATCACATGCTTGCATTTCCTTTACTTAAATCTATCCATAGTTTATCTGAACAATATAATACAATGTTGTGTGAATATACTGAATGCTCTATTTGCTGTGAATGCGTTCTACTTCCGTTTGGAAAGGTGCTTTTTAAACTGATTGTTTCTTCATTCGGCAAATTAGGCGTATTTTGCCAAGCTTTTGAAGCAATTCCGAATTGCGTCAAAATCAAATTGCTTCTGTTCAAATTAATTTATTACGTGTGTGATGGCGATGTTTTTATTTGTGGCCAACGTGGCATGTCGACAGAATAGTTGAAAGCCAAAATTGAATTAATTATTTATTGTGTTTTCGTATTTGGCTTCATATTTGTTTAATTTTTGTTCCTTATGAATACTACTTCCTTATGTCAAATTTATTCATTTTTTAGCAACAATAACCAACTACATATAAATATTGCTGATTTATTAATTGGTGCAAATTTTGTCTTAATATTAGATAGACATGTTTTGCTAGATAATGATTCTAACAATTTAAATTTTGCAAATATCGTAAGAGTCTCTTTTTTAACTAGAGTATTTTTATCCAGTTGATTTTTTTTTGTTTTTATTTATTTGTCGCTTCAATGAAACATATAAAATCCGAGGGTATATTGCACTATGTTAATTTCATCCATTCAACCAGGCAGGAGTTACACATTTTGTATTAATTTCTAGTTTTAAAGTTTTTTTAATATGCTCTCATTTCGTTCTATACTCTTACAGTAAACTCCTTTGTTTTAATTCTTGGGGGCTTATTGCCACATGGTTATCTCTTCTAACGAATCAATACAGTGTTTCAAATTTTTTTGACTGAAAAACAGATTAGAACCCTTTAATAATCTGATTAACTAGGTGAATGAAATCTGTAAACCTGGATTGGAAGAAAGGTGTTTGACCAACTAAGCTCCGAAGTCCTCACTTATCCCATTAGAGTAGTTTTTTTAGTTAAGAAGGTTTTATTCATTTAACAATTCACTGCAAAAATGTACAGGGTTTATCGACTTGCGACAATCTATTCTAATCAGCAAGATATGAGTTACATAGTTTGTGCCAGTTGCTGCTTGAAAATTTACAAAGTTTTTAGTCAAACACAAAGCACAGTAAAAATAAAAAAATAAAGTAAATAAATAAAATGTATACAAAATATTTCATCTTTTTAATATCATCAGTTACTCTAAGAGGGGGAGATGGAAAGGAAAATATAATGGGGCATATCATTTTTTTTTAACCAGGCTAGCTTATTGCCATGTGGCAATATCTTTTTAACCAGGAAAATGTTTTTAATGGACCCTTAGTAAAAACCAGGTTGGAATCCCATCTAAAAAATCTGCGTTCCAGCGGGGATCGAACTCGTAACCTCCGGATTGGCAGATAAGCGTCTTACTACTAGGCCACGGGGGTCGTCTATTCTAGTCACATTATTTTTACATACCCAAACCACATCAGTCCTCTTCTTCACCCGACTTAAAACATGAGTCTTAAGTTTACATTTATCTTTAATCCCTTCATTTCATGTTTAGCCATACGTTGTATCACATGTATTTTTCACAAAACAAGTATTTCTACAGCTTAAGATAGGGTAGAAAAATAAATATAGTCAATTGATTTTTTCCACACATTTTTTGGTAAACAAAATTGATACTCTCCCCCCATAAAACATTACTATGTATTGTAATTATTGCATTTTAAAATTCTTACAACCTACCAGAAAACCCAAACCTACAAAAAACTATGCGCAGAATTAAAGCGTTAAAAATATATTAAAAATACAACAATAAATTACGGAAGTCAATTTAAACGAATCCCAATAATGGAAACTGTTAGTCATTAACTAGCAATCTCAAATGAGAGGAAATTAATAAAAGATATCTTTTGAAAAATGACGTGGAAATTATTCGTTCTCCTCTATCTTATAAAATATCTTTTTAATCTCACAGATGCATTTATTGTATTAATTCCCACCATAAATATACGGATAATGCAACTTCACGTCCCAGTGCAGTGCCTTCGTGGGTCTCGTTCATTAAAATCATTGCAGATGATTGTTTCTATCTAAAATATGAGTGCATTCTGACAGTGTCAGATTTAGTTTAACTGCAAATGATGCATTTTCTCATGTTTTCTTTGTGATACACATCTTGGTGACATGATGGAGAATCTCTCATTTGACAAGGTGTAACCCTTTTATAAACTGTGACTTTATCCTACTCTCGCAACCTGCGTGTCCGTGTTGGTAAAGTGTTTTTCATATATGGAAAGTTTTAGGTTCAATTCCCATGATACGCTGAAAACGGTCTCACGCTGGTTAGGGGTTCGTTAACTCTCCAAGTCTTCTTCTTCCTTTCCAGAATTGTCTGTTGCAGATTATCCCTCATCATTCTCAGCCCTCTTTTACACCATTCATCCATTTTTTCCCTGGAATACTTTTTCGTCTTCTCCAATTAATCTCCAGCCTTAGCAACGATCTGCCAACGGTGTTATGTTCAAGTGTGCCAGTATTGTCAAAACGTATGACCACTAACGTGGTGTTTAAAATCATGAAAACTCGAGAAATGGGACTGAAACCATTGTCTTCCGGCAACACTCTGCAATATGTCTGAATCTTTACTGGGGATATATTGAGGAATTCCACATAAACGAATAAAATTACCTTTCTCTCCACTTATTTTGAGAGTGAAATTATCTCAAAGTTAAGAAGTAAACCATGAAAAAAAAATATTGGACTGTATTATTTTGAGTAATTTATTTAGTTCTGGAGAATAATTGTATTGTTAATAGAGAAATGTTGGAACTGGGGAACAGAGGACCATAAACGATGTTTGTCGAATGTCAATTTTTCAGGATTTTAAATACAATTATACAGATAAATCGTAATTACAAAGAAAGTAAAGATATTTTTTTTTAATTCGTCACAAAAACTATAGAACAAAAAAACCCACCAGTCTCTCATTCAAATTTATGATTTCATCTTCATCGAATTAATTGATTGTTCCGAATCGATCCAAAAGGGCAGAGTATTAGGACAGGGTTTTTGGCTTTGCTGGTTTTGTGGCAAATAATGGTCTGTGTATAAGTGTTCGATATATAAGTGGCGTGTGCAACTTGAGGAAGCACTTGAAGATAGCCGTTTTTTGGGAAGTCTAATCAAAATTGTAATTGTGTATGAACTACTACACATATACACTACACTTAAATCCGAATGTGTTACTATCACATATCACTATCACGTAGTTCGTCTTCCCTTAGTAAGTTTCTGCAGTTTTCTTACCAAATATGTTTTTCTTAACATGTGTTGGTAGATGTGTAGAAGCACCCAATATAATTGCCGAAGCCTCCACCTTACACTCAACATTATTATTTATATAATTATTTTGTATTTTTTAATCCGTAAATAATAGTTAGTTTGAATGCCGACTTAAGAGTTCTAAAGAAGTGTCTGTTCTCGAAATGGCGCTTAATAAATTATCTTTTCAATAGATCACTCACTCTACCTATAAAATAAGATACTAGTTGGTGTTAAGCATTGCTCTTGTAACAAACCAGGTTTATTCCGCCTGAATAAAGCCTCTAGATAGGAGGTGGAAACATGTGTCACAGTGATGAATAAACTTAGTGAAATAACAAAGTAATTTCTTTTAAATATTTAGAAGCACAAGGTTAAAACCGAAACCTTTGTTAAATTATTGTTAAAACCGAAACCTAAGTTAACACCAATCAGAGTACGATTCTCCTACAAAGTTAAGTTAAGTTTAACAATCGATAGATACCTACGATTCTCCTACAAACTGTAATTTAGTTTAACAATCTCATTATAGTTAAGATTATTAGTATACCAAAGATGCGGCTGTTTAAAATTATTCTAGGGTTTGTTTTTCTAAACATTTATTTTAAATTGACAGGAATTCTCATCTTTCGTTTTTCAATAGATGATTCTTGTGATAAATTATTGAACGTCTTATTTTATACATTCTAGCATCTATGTTTTAATTCTACTGTTAGACGTTTGAATTTATGAAGAAACTTTGTACTGTTTTAAACAAAGTCGTATGTTGTATACAATACGACCTGGCTGATTTATTTCCCTGTTTCATACTCTTTCAACCAACCAAAAATGGGTTTAAATCAGTCTCAAGGCAAAACCAGGCTGGAATCTTTTTTAAAAACCTGGGAACTAACGCGAAATCAAACCGTTTCTCCCGGGCTGGAAGACAGGCTTTTTACCAACTAAACTACGTATTTAGAATATAAATCTTCTTCTTTAGAATGTAAATCTTTTTATATCTACAAATACAAACGACTTTCATGACCTTATTATTAAAGTACATTTTTATTATCATTCTTTTTCTTCATGTTTGCTTTTGGTGGTGCAACAAAAAGAAAAAAAAACCCGGGCTGGAAAACAGGCGTCTTACCAACAAGACCACGAAGGTCTTCCATACATCGATTGGAATATGGATATTAGTTAAGATATTAAAAAGTATAATCTTAGTACGTATAGTTAACTGATTAACGTATGTATAATGGTGAACTGTACATTGCCGGTTTAAGTGAACAGAAAACTTTCGAATGCATTTTTGGTATCTTGAATGCACATTTTATACTCTCTTTCATAAAACCAGCCCATTTCGATTAATTTCACGCGTGAACCGAGTTAATTATAATTTTTATTATTTCCTCGGTTATTTTCTTGCGTAGTTTAACTTCCAAGAAAAACTCAGATTTTTAACAAAACGATATCGTTGACTTTGTTATTCACGTTAAATTGATTTTATAAACTGTTTGAAAACTTTAATAATATTGATCAAGGGTTTTGGCTTGAACTCCACATTAGAATATTTAATAATAAATGGCTTTGTAATTCCTCTGATTACATCTATCCTTGCTTAATCTAATTAGTGGAATAACAAAGTAATTTTTTTAAATTTATTATTACACATGACAAGAAATATACACAATTTGAGAAAAACCACAGATAATTTGATTTGGACATACAATTTTAATGGATCTGGGTTTGTTGCCTTTCATTTGTCGTATCCCCAGTAAACTAGGCTTTTGCCTGTATCTCACTGAGGATATTTAGCATGAGAAAAATAAATCGATACTTATTTCCGATTTTTGATTACACAAAAACCAAACCCCGTTGCACGCTCTCATCAACCTGACAGTGACACTCAACTACAACTGGAAACATCTTGCGAAATTCAACTGCTCACAAATCATCACTCCAGAAATACCAAAAATATTCATCCCACACTATACCGCACACAATCATAAGAATAAAAATCAAAATCAAAACACAAATACAAACACACAGAAACACAAATACAAAAACAACCAAAATTAAAACAACAAGAAGAAACCCACACTCACGAGCTTACATAAATCCCTTCCACTCGTCATTCATCCTGAAAGCCCAAGTACTCAAAATCCTGTCGCAATAACAACCACGCTCCGATCGACTGTGTAAATGGTTTTCCTACCTTTACCCTTATTGAAGTCGGCACGCCATTGTATGTAATGGGAGCCAAATAAGCATATTGTCTTTGGGCAAAAGAGGTTTTAACTCTAGGGATGGTGAACATTTCATTAGTTGCCATGCGTGTCATGTGTGTCTGCTGAATTATTCAAAGTAATCGTTAAAATGAGACGAATAATGAAAAAGAGGTGGTAATAATTAGATTTGGTCGTGATTGGTTTATTTCGTGTATACTCGTATATCTGAAAGTGGCGGTTTATTCATTAGTATGGTACCTATCAACACATATGATACAAATTCATGATGCGGATATGTTGAAGAGCGCGGCTGAAAGAAATTATTATCTTCGGTCCCAAAAATGGAACTTTCGTGTTTAGAGCCTCTGGAGTAGGTATATAACTCGCGGAACTTGTTAGAAAAATGTATGAAAAGTGTTTGGATTTAAGAAAATAAATCCTTTTAAGAAGTCAAAAGTTATGGAAAAGTGTTTGCAATATCAGAGTGAATAACGGGAGACTAAAGGAAATGTGTGCTTATATATGTAAGTGTTTGCAATATCAGAGTGAGTACTGAAGGACTAAAGGAAATGTGTGATTATATGTGTAAGTGTTTGCAATATCGGAGTGAATAACGAGAGACTAAAGGAAATGTGTGATTATATATGTAAGTGTTTGCAATATGAGAGTGAATAACGAAAGACTAAATGAAATGTGTGATTATATATGTAAGTGTTTACAATATCAGAGTGAATAACGAGAGACTAAAGGAAATTATTGTGCAAAGGTAAAATGTGGGTTGGATCTATTCCTCGCGAATTCATTTTCGGGCTAGTTTGATTCATAGACCATTTTACATCTGAATGTATGTTTCTCTGTAGCTTATGCTTTTTTATCATAAATTTTAATATTGTTACTAAGTAATACAAAAAATAGCGCTGTACAAAACTCTGCGGCAGATTGAACCTGATATTTAATTTCTTTGTCATTGGATCTTTGGGCTTGATCTGTCAAGAATGTGTAGTTGCTGAAGTGTAATAGCATGCACACATGAGTCAATATACGCAGGGCATCTTCATGCACGTGTTTGACAGTCATATTCGATCCTGAGGGACAGTCTATGAATATTAATTTCTAATTATGTAATATACCATATACTCGAAATTTTCGAATCTGTCTCTGGTATTATCATAACGACAATTCAGATGCACTGGTCGCGTGGAGTGCATTTAGTTGCATTAATTGTCAATTTCCGTCCTCTCTTGAAGTCCAGCCCAGTTGATGGACTTTCTTGGACGATAATTACTTTTATTAGTCACGAAACCATGCCTGTGACATTATATTAATGATTTTTTTCTTAAATACTTGCATCCTGTCACTTCCTCATTTGATAAAAATTAACAGAGTCCAATGAAATTTCGTTTGCTTTTCAATATCATGATTATCAGCATTATTATCATCACCATCACGCCATGCCCCTATTTAAACAATCTCCGTGACCAAATTGGTAATACGCTGATCTGTTCCCGGTGGTTTCTGGTTCGAATCGCGATAGTACCAAAAAAAGGAGAATAGAAAACGTTTCAGTCGGATTATAAAGTTCGTCTGGTAGCAATATTCGTAAGCGACACTCGTACATGTGCGAGTATTGTTTCTAGTCCAAGTGAGGTAGTATTTCCAACACATACGATGGTGAACTGTAAGTTATTTGTGATTCCAGTGGTTCTTAAACCGAAAACATTGCTTCCCTGACACGCTCTTCAATATATCTGAATCACCAATCCGGAAATGTTATGAGGGGGCAATATAATGAATGAATGAATTGGGAGAAGCAGAGAAAACTACTCTTCAACACTTTCTATCCAGGCAAAAATCATTCACTTCTACTGCGTTCATCTTTTTTTAGGATATAATTTATTTTTTAGACCTATAACCATTATCTATTTCACAATCTGACTTATTTGACGCGTGCTATATAGATTTTTTCTTAATTTTTCTTAACCTCTTTTTTTTCTTGTCAACAAGAACTTCCGTGACTAAGGTTATAAGATGTTTGTCTTCCGATGCTATTTATTACACATGGAGCTCGCGGTTCGTCGTGATTGTAATAATACCACGTGTAAATACGAATATTCAGTAATTTGAACCTAGTCAACGAACTCTCAATCAGAATTGAACCCCTTTTTTATTTTGACACCATAAGGCAAGAGTTCCCAAAGTGGTCGATGTCGACTCCCTGGGTTCGATTTGATTTTTCTAGGGGTCGATAATTTCAATAAAAAAGTTTGGGGGTCGACGACAGCCAAAATAGACCCTTATTACTACTGCTATTTGTTTTGTTAGTTCTAAATATCTATGATTCCAATATGTACCTAATTATGAAGTAAAATAATAAAAAAAATTTTTTTTTGATAAAAACGCATTCATTACATACCAAACTTGTGAACGAAAAACTTGCTTCAATTGTCGTCAGCGCAGATTTCAATACTAAATGTTGCACAAGATAATGCAATGCATAATCCGTAGTCCTTTTATCTTTTTCAATCCTTAATTATAAACAAGTGATTAAAATGAAAAGTTTGATATCTAGTGAAATATTTAATATCTAGTACTGTACAAACTATTCATTTGAGTAAGTAAAGTAAATGACTAGGGGGTCGACGGTTTTAAAAAATTTTGGCAAAGGGGTCGGCGGCCGAAAAAAATTTGTGAACTCTTGCCATAAGGAATTGATCTTAACAAATTCGGGTGGAAATATCTACAAAGGTTAACGTTAAGTTCTTCAGAAAATATCTCATGTAAAATGGATTCCAAATTTTTAATTCATTTAAATCGATTTGTTGTCTGTTGATGATTCATTATTTTATCTCACGCCAAATATTTCATTACTGAAACCTACTTTATACTTTATTACAATCCATCACGAGTTTTGGATTGATTGGCATCTCTCAACTTATTTCTATATCTCTCTTCTATACCAGCCTCAGTTTCCAGCTCCAACTCTTCGATTGCCCTCCTCAACTCCACCAAACTCATCTCTTTTTCAACCCAGCTTATGATATATCTCAAAATAACCATAATTCATTAAATCATCGTCACCATGCAATTTTTTTAGTAAGATAAACCGTTAGGGTACTGGGATCGATTTTCGTTGGATTTTTTTAAAATGTTTTTACTTTCAGTTAGATTTTTCCTAAAGGCGTCTTAAACATATTTCTGTTTAGTTAGGAGTTATTATCAATAGTAACACGCTTGTGAGGCTGTACAGTATATAACTAAACTTTTATATATTATAATAAGTAGTAGACACCAAGAGGAACCAGGAACGCTCTCAGCTTAGATTTTAGGACACATGCAAAATAACATCTTGTTATTCAGCCCAGATATTCTGCATTGGGAGGAGCAAACCAAAAACCGAAATCTATGCAGGAGCATTGTTTAAGAAGAGCAGCTTGTTCACTACCAGGCTTAGTTAGATACCCTGCATAACAATCGATTATAAAGTAAATAATTCAACGAGGTAACGAAGGATTATGCCCATGTTTGCAGCGGATGTGAGAGGAGATGCGGGTGTAGATTGGACACCACAGCCTAAGTCAGAGATACTGAATCCATTCATCATTTCAAGATCATCATAATACAATACCTCATGGCTCTTCAGTCCAAGGAGAACCCTGGTCTCTTTTAATAATCTTCTGTGTTCCTCCTCTTTCTCGGCGGTTCCAGTCATAGACTTGGAGTGTTCCGAAGTCTTCTTCAACTTCAACCAACCATTGGATTAGCGGTCTGCCTATACTCGTTCTTCTTTCCATTAGATAGAGTACCTGTACGTACGGAACGGAAGCAATATATATTTTTATGAATTACACCGCTATAAAAAGACGATGGTCCGTCTACATATACATATTCTCCATGAATGCTATTATTTGTTTTACGGGGAAATATTTTAATTAGCTCGTTAACTTGTTAAAAGCGTGGTTTTTGATTGTGGAGCATTCAAAATCCAAACAGATATTCGGTCATCGGTCTGCAAGAAGAATTTAAAGACCATTTAATGATCTCATTAATATTATAGTACTATTTGCTGCATAGATCTAGGTTCTGGAACCAGAGGCGGTCCTAGGTGTAACTAGTTATATGAACCTATTCAAATTTTGCTCATTTTGAAAACATATTTCATTTCTCTATTCATGTACTACTAACATATTTTTGACGTGAGATGGAAAAGAGTATAATTAAAATTTAATGAAAAACAGTATCAAATTTATATGTATTTTAATACCAATATCTGAAATACAGAATAAATGTGTACCATGTGAATATTATATATTAAAACAATAAATAATGATCGAATAAAGGTTAGGTTAATTTTTTTATTTTAATTTATTTATTTTTAACCGCCGCAACATTTACAAAATTTCGAATTTCCATTACAATTACACACCAAAAAATAAAATTTAAATAGGGAACATCAATCAAAACTTGTAACATAACATGCATAAAAATCAACAGCAAAATAAAAAAAAACATCAAAACTTGAACATACAATCGAAACGGAAAAATGTTTATGTAACATACAAAACAGAGAAAAAAATATGGTATAAGTATTAAACATCGAAAATAAAAATTTAATTGCATTTTTAAATAAATAATATATATGACCGAAGTCATAGGTATCATCATACCCCCAAACATTATGTGGAAAAATTGTCTGAATCGTTCGAGGGGAGTAGCACAGCGCGGGGTTTGAACCAACAATCTTTCGCACAAAGTTCAGTGCGTTACCGCGCGTCCATGCACCTAATATTAAAAACTACTTTAAATTAATTATGATGAATTAAAAATTAAAATAAATATAGCGAATGAAAATAAATGTGACGTAAAATGTTTTTCATTGGGATAAAATATTTCAATTCTATATTTATGTTCTGTGAAATGCTTTAAAATGTGAGATGTTAAAAAATACGAAATATTAATCCAAATACCAAGGTATGTCTTTATTAATGCATGATATATATGTATTAATTAATGTATATATGTCTTAATTAATGGAAAGCAAGGAAAAGGTAGATCGAGGAAAAAAAGGAAATGCTATTTGGAAAAAAATATTGATAGAAAGTTTATAAATCTGAGAAACAGGGGATCATGTATGTGGAAGAAGCAAAACCAACAATGTTGGGAAATCTGTCCTCTGCCTATACCAAGAGGAATTTACACTTCATTTTATTGTACACACTGTAACTTGTTAAGTTTTTGGCCATGCGGTAATTTCTTACGATCAACCAGATAATAGTTACGCAAATAGTGTTGGATTGATGCTAACATTCGCAATAAATGTATATATGTACATTAAAAACAACCTAAAAATGTAGAAGAAAACATAATAAAAAATTGTATACCACTCTTTCTCAAAACGTGTTGCCCTAGTTGGTTTCTGAATTGTTTTTAAGATTCGAGTAGCCTCTGTTTTAGATCTCCTAATTATAAAAAAATAATGTCAGCTGCGCTCAGCACATGACTTAGTTTTAATTAATGTACATAAACCGATTCAAATTACCTGTCAATTATACATATATTATATATTTGATAAACGTTCCTACAAATTAGTTTCATTATTCAAATTTTTAATTACGTGTCTAAATGTGGCAATTGTAACATTTTAATTTTTACGTCATTTTCTCTTCACATATGCGATCTTGGCATTTAAAAATGTTTTTTTTTATATCTAAAGTAAGCAAATATAATTGTTTTTAAGGATAACTTGGTCGCAATATTTTTTTAGAAAGTGAAATCGTTGAAATTAATTACTTTATTATATATTCGATACACTTTTTATTGGAAATTTTACTATGGTACGAAGTAGAAGCCAAATGATCCATGTTGTCTCATTTTAAACTTAAAAGGATTAAATTAACTAGGAAATATGTGTTTTATTATTTATTAAGAGGATATACTATTATTTTTTTGCAATTCAATAGTTCGCTCACTTATAATTTGACAATTTTTGCAATTCAATAGTTCGCTCACTTATAATTTGACAATTTTTGCAATTCAATAGTTCGCTCACTTATAATTTGACAATTTTTGCAATACAATAGTTCGCTCACTTATAATTTGACAATTTTTGCAATACAATAGTTTGCTCACTTATAATTTGACAATTTTTGCAATACAATAGTTTGCTCACTTATAATTTGACAATTTTTGGCATGTGAGTTAGGCTTAAGAAAACAACTCCTTAGTTTTATGAACATATGAACGATATCGGTCAATCAGTACGCCCACTTGACAAATGAGACAGTTCGTATTCAGCAGCTGTCAATAATCAACAAGATACCAGGGAGTTGCTGGAAGTCATTTCGTTGTATACTGTATAATCTGGAAAGTGTATCGTCTTATGGCACTGTTGACCAACCAAATGGGTGGTATAAAGGCCTTTAATGAAAACCAAACTGGAATCTTTTTTTTTTCAAAAAAATTAAAATTTGTTTACCCGAATTTGAATGAGAATTCATTTCGTGATCTCCGGATCGGGTGATAAGAACTGTGCTTTTTTATTACCTACTAGAGGCTCGATGTATTGGGTGTCTATTTTACATCAGCCACATATGTTATGATAAGATAATTCACAGTCTTGGTCTAACGTAGAGAACGTGAATAGTCGAACTGTGGGTGGATCTGGATGGAGACGTTTGAAGCCATCTCCGTATTTCTGATGAAACGTGAAGAGTGATCATCATTAGTCCTGTATTTCCCCATTATTAAAGGTCGTAACCTATGGGATGTTGGTGGTACAGGTTGTGACTATACGTCTTCACTCCTCTCGATCACTTGCCGTTTGCATGTCAGCGTACACGCTTCTCCCGGCCAATTTCTTCACCTCATATTCCTATTACAAATTGGCTCACATGGTCATCTCCGGTAGCACTTTGGTCTCCCACTTTGTATTGTACCTTCTATAATATTATAATCGCACGGGTAAAGGGCATTCATTCATTCATTCACCTAACAAATCTCTTGAATTTAGTGTAGTAACATACTTGAAATAATTTAATCTTTTTATATTATCTTACATACTACATTTTGTCATAGTATTTTAGTGTAAGATATACATTTATACAATAGTTTTCTTTAAATGTTTAACGATTTAATACATGTTTTTTTGTACTTATTATGTTTGGTCCTTGTATGAATTAGGGAAACTTGTAATGTGCAAAGGACCTGAAAAAATAAATTAATACATTAATGTATATGAAGTTTACATAGTCGTAGTGTCATCCACTCCGAAAACTCGACCTAGATATGTTTGTTCACCTGGCTTGAACAATTCATACTGTGTACCAATAAAATAAATTTCCATTTATATAAAAACATTTTCTTTACAGAAGAAATTACGATGATTTGCATTCCGTTTGATTTTGATTGCGGCTATGGAAACATTCCGTTTTCATAACGTCCGAGAAATGGAGCGTGATCCATCATTATGTAAATGCTTCACCAATGAAATATTTTGCGCTTCTGTTGTAACGAACCATTCTTTTGCTTTTTAAAATAAACAGAACTCGATATCTCATCACTTGTCGGAGTAAAGAAATTAAGTTTACATACAGAGCGACACATTAAAAATTTATCGTAAAAATTGGCATTTAACTAACTTTACCCGTGACTTCTTTCGCATTACTACTAGAAGTGGTAAAGGTTTCGCCAATATTCATCGCCTAGTCTAACGTAATAAAATTTAATAAAAACAACAACAAAAAAAAATGTTTATTCTAAGTTATTCGTCAGACTTAAAGAAACGTTATCACTGACTTTCTTGTTGAACTTATTAAATGCTCGAGTTATTTACTACATTAATAAAACATATATCTGAAAAAAATGCCAACGTATATAATTTAAAGTGCTACGGGAACACTTGAAATTACATACATTGGCTAACGTTTCACAGATAAAATGTAGTAACTCACTAAATGGTGTCATCCAATCTCAAACACGTTCTTAAGTATTATATTGCAGTAACACGTCCTTTAGGTGAAGTGTATGCGAGTAATATTCATGTAACATAAATTTTGATTAAACCTCACGGAAAGGGTTGTCTTCAAGAGCTCCCTAAAGATGCACACGCCACCCTATCTCTAACACTAAGTGGTAGACCATTCCATGCTACAGGATCAGCAACAACTAAAGCCCTATCATAATACCCCACCCTATTGGATCGATTTGGAGCAATTAATTTATTAGTTGAAGAAGAAAGTTTTATTCTTCTCTTAAAATGATTATTATTTTTATCATAATGCGTAAACATTAATCAGCAAGTTTTTCTCAATCGTTCCATTCAATATTGAGATATTTTGGTGATGAATATTTCATCCATTTACCATTTTTTTAAGTTATTGGTGGCAGTCTGAGTGTGGATAACATTGTTGGGGTAGAATTTGTAGAATTTAAATTATAAAAAGAAACGGAACCAAACTGGATTTTCTGCCATTAAACTTTACATTTATCTTTTGAACACTCTTCTTCAAGTGGCTCCACTATTTGAAGAGGACGCTAATTGTCGTATTATTACATAAATACTTGAAAATGATAAAAGGCTACCGAAATTTTCAGTACAAAAAGTATCTTTTATAGAAAAAATAGTTTGTCTTTAGTTTAGACACTTATGTTTGGATATAAAGATAAGACTATTTCTTACTTTCTTTGAAGTTTATGAAAATCATCATAATTTTTTGGCTTTTCGGATATTTCCGAAGCAGTGACAATATTTTATTATATAAATAATCAATTTCTTGATTAAGTATTAGTAGTCGACAACAGCGTATTTTTTGTAAATTTTTACGTGTTATTGAAGAGTGATCTTTATTTTTTAATAACTCCGAGATTCTCGAATAACATTTCAATTGGATCGATCTTTGTCTGTCCCAAGTGTTAGATATATGAGTGGCGTGTACAGCTTTAGGAAGCACTTAAAGACAACATTTAATGGGAAGTCTTATCAAAACATATGTTTGAATAAGAACACTACACAGATACACTACACTCCACCTAAAGCCGATTATGTTATTATCACATATCGGAAGGTCTACATATCATAGGTTTCGTTGTAGTTTGTCTTCTCTTCGAAAATTTGCTGGGGTTTTCGTATCAAATATACATACACATACATATCATCAGGTCGTGTCTCTTGCGGGATAGGCAGAGAAAACATATCTCTAATTTTTTCTATCTAAGCACACAACTTTCAACTCCTCCAACATTCATACATCTTGTCACCCACAATCTTCTATTATTTATACGTCTCACTTCACCTTCTTTGAAAATCTGGTCCATTTGATCCAGTCACGTTTCCACGGTTCACCTCATCCACAATATGTTTTTATAATATATTCCACAATCTTACCAAAATTTATGATTAGATATGAATTCTACACTTTACCTAAAGTCAGATATGTTACATTTACATATTGGAAGATCTATAAATCTTTTTTTTGGCAGTTCATACGCAGTTTCGGAGAAATTCCTAATATAAATACGGCAGTCACGTTCTATTCTTATAATCAACATGTTATTTGTAATACTTTCAATAACAGTGGGTTCGAATCCCGAGCTATAGTGCCCTTGAGGAGAATCCGCTCATTTAACGGCGCTGTATAAATTATCCCTTTAGTATTATTATTTTCATGTTTTTCCAGTTCTTCCCAAGTTCACTCCTTCTATGTTACTTGTATGTATTATATTATTTTTATAAATCTTTTATCATACATTCTTCCTGTATGGTAGAACCATCCAAATGTATTTTTCTTCTTAAGCACTGCATGTTTTTTTTACTCCTCAATCTTTCCTAAATCCTCTATCTCTATTCTATCATATACAGTAGATCATCGATTATCCGAAACAATTCAGGACTGGGGATATTCGGATAACAAATTTTTCGGATAGCCGATTAAACACAAAATTGTACATATTTTGTATCACACGTCTTACAAATCCATACCTTACATAAACTAGTACATTAAAGTAGGCCTACAGTTTAGCAAAATAAGTTCAAAATTGTCTTTTACTTCAGAGCTGAGACTCGTTTTTGCACCGCTAAATCTCGCACATGTTTAAAAGACAGCAATTGGACAGAATTTGCCGACTGGAACGCTTTCGGTTAATCGATGTTTCGGTTGATCGGTAGTCGGATAATCGATGCTCTACTGTATTATTTTCTACCTTCATAGCTTTTCTGATATTTCAAATAACAAAAAAATGGATTCGTTTTGTATCAAATAAAGTTCAGACATGTCTATAAATTATTGTCTTAAATTAATGTGCCATTCAGTACAATTTTTGAAATAAAAATATTTGCGACAGTTGGATTTCATTAAAATATTTAAAATTTCTAAACCTAGCTACGACTTCAAAAAAATAGTTTTGCTAAATTAATAAAATTTTGAAAGGGGAAATAGTGAAAAGACTTATTAAGAAGAAACTGTGCTTTATGTATGGTATATAGATGATGTATGGATGTGGCAGAAGTGAAAAATGTGTGCCAGGATACAATGCAGTGGTTATATATTCTCTATGTCTTTTCCAACATGGACATGGCATGATGGTGATGATAATGATGAAATCCGTCAATATTGTAGTTTTTTTACAATAATTTGAATGGGTTTCCAGAGTTTAAAAAAATGACGCTTTTTGAAGTGTTTCCAAGCAGCAATATTTGAAGATACGACAATCGAATACGTGAGTGCAGAAGAACAATTTGGGATAAACTTAAGATGATACGAAGAGAGGAGCAGAAGCTGTGAGCCGATAAAAGATAAAACAGATGTTTCGGGGATATTTGCCAAGAAATCCAGCTGTGGGAGCTTGGTAGGGTATTTGTCTCGTATCCTTCGCCTTGAGCGAGCAGGGGTATTCAATACGAAGGGTTGTTAATATAATTAATCCATTTTACCTGAAGAACTTGTTATAAAAATATCAGTTTCGCAAATTGCTTTTTGAGTAATTTGATCATTATAACCCACCCCTTCACTAATGCAGTTATTTAAAAATAAATATTTTTAGATGCATTGTTAATCAGATGCAATGATTGCTATTATAACTTTAATTTTATGTTTCGGCAATGTTCATAAATGACTTATCGCCCTGTCTCACGATATATATGAACGCTTGCAAAGAATATTTGGTAATAAAATCCCATACCTAGACTGCACAGGATTGGAAATGAGTACGTTTAAATTATGCTTAAAAAGGCACTTCCGAATATCTGAGCCTTGAAATGTGATCCCGCGTGTCTTTCAAGAACTTTTGAAGAACTTTTTTGATCTGCTTTTAATTGATTATTGTGTGTTTTTTTTAAAAACTATTTTTGTGATTTTTTCTACACGTTGAAGAGGATTTGTGAAGTTGCACCTGTCTGATTCCATCTTTTGTACGTATTTTTTTAACAGTGCAGCTTGTGCGCCTGTGAACGGCCCTGTATTGTGTTTCTTTCGAGTAAAATTATTCATATATATTTTTTCTATTTTTATGTCTTGAACGTTCACTACTGGCTCTTCTATTTTTTATTATTTTTGGTTATAAGATACATTATAACATACCATTTACTTATATAAATAAATGAAAATGTCATATTCAACAGCAAACTTATATTTAGTTTTATGTCGAGTATATGTTTATCTGCTGTCAAGTTTTGAGATTTTCAACTAGTCTCTAGGGCATTTTGTGGTAGCGGCGTCATGAGATACGAGTATGTTTATAATTTACTAATTTACAATAGATTAGAATTGCGATTTAATTACACAGAACAAAAGAGGAATCCATAACTCCCTGACGGCGAATCCAAATGAAAATTTCGCGACACCTTTATTGTAAAGATAATGGATTTTACTTATATATTTTTAATGAACACGGTTGGATATTACCATTTACGCATTAGAGGATATCTACGTACCATTGTGTTGTGTAAATTCTTACAGTATTGTATAAAAAAATCTTACAACCCCTTGTTGATTGGAAACTTTTGTTTCAATTATTTATGCCATCGTGGAATAATATTGTTTTCGGTAGTGTTGATGAATTGAGCTACTCGTATTTAGAGCGTCATCGTCACCGTCGTCGATGCTGGACCTCGTAGTTAAGGATTATCTCATCATTTCAATGTCAATTCAGTTGGAAAGCAAAGCTGTACCGTGAAGTTTGTTTATTTTCATTTGCGAGAATCAACACTCGCAAACAAAATTACTATATTGAATGGATTTTCGAATTGTTCCAAAATTTAGTTGTTAGTTAAGCTTTGTATGTATGGTATAACTGCACCATTTCACAGTTATCATTTTCGTTAAACAAAAAAATTTTGAACTCCATATTTTATATGATATAATTGGATTAAACTTGTAACAAATTTAAAATAAAATAAATCGTCGTTGTTCTGCGAAAAGTGTTTAAGTCCATTTTGGCATAAAATTACTTTTTGATGCCATTTTACGTAAAATAAAAATATCTACACATGGAAAAAACATTTATGTTCAAAATTTATATGGTTTCGCTGTTATGAAAAGATAAAAAGTCATATAACTTGATTTTACATCACCCTCCGAAACTTAAATTGCATTTATCTCAAAACTCAATATTTGGACTTAAACGCTTTTCGCAGAACAACGACGAAATGATTATTCAATTACTTGATTGGAAATTACTATTTGAGTCGGTTGCTAGAAATAGAAAAAAGAAAGGAATTTTGAGATAATACGAAATACTTGAAAATAAATACTTGAAATTAATGGCAAACCGTCGAGTGCAATACGCATGAATGTAAAACCCCCACCATTTTGTGGATATAATGGGCCACTTTACAAGGCACGGCCAGTGACGAAGTGGTCTCATTCCTTAATCACAAATTTCATATTTTTCCCCATATCATAAAACAAAAGTGAAACATTTACACTCTGCATATATTTTCTTACACGTGCACCATTTCAACAGCGTCTTACAAATCTTAATAAATATTTGAACCAAATTTCAATATACAATTTAATAACTGTGACAAACATATTTAAAAAAAACATATTAATATATAGAAAATGAGAAAAAGTAGCATACCAAATACACCCAGGTGTTTAGACGAATGTATTTTTACATTTTAATTTCATTTAAAAGTTCCATAAAACTGACATGAAACAATTCAACTTATTTTCTGTTATACGAGTATAACACCGATAAAAATAAATTTCCTCAATAATATAATATTATCATGAAATATTAACGAGATGATATCGCACAAGGGACGTAAAACATTGGCCACCCCTTTTTTGGCATCAGGTATAAAGGACGAACATGGACGTTATTATGCATAAATCATCCAACCCACATTTTACCTGTTCTGTGATATCTGAGAAACATTACTTCACTTTATAAAGACGGAATTTAACTATGAACTAACAAGTGAACTGGGTTGATACTTTTGCGCATACGATATGTTGTTAATTCGATATTTCCATTAAAAAATGTGTTTTGTACTTTGGTTCTTTTTTACATACTACATATGATTATATACGCATGAAAGATCCAATCGAACATAATATATTTCTTATATTTATTCGAAAATCGAATGAGAATTTTCAATTTCATTCCTAAAAATATTTGTAAAAAACTGTACTAATCAACGTTGGGTTATATAAAATTTCTCAAAACTTAAATCGTGTGGCTTAGATCCTTCTTACATAAATCCATTATAAAGAAGTCTTAAAAGGATCGACCGGGCCAGCGTCGAGTTCCAAAAGGCATTATCGTCCAGGTGGAGTAAATAATTTCTTGATCATCTGAATCCAAGAAATATCCACTTTCTCATGGTTGTTTCTTCACATCTGCCTTTGTCGAAACACCCGCTATTATATCGCTGTTCGTTAATAGCCGCATCCCTTCGGGCATCATCGGCACTACTTCGACTCACTTCGTCGTACTTCGGGGATCTTCGGACGCGTGTCTTTGATTCTGTGCTCGGTGATCGGAAAGTGTTTTTTTTTTAATAACCCGAGTTGAACCAGTATTTAAACTCCATTGTTTTATTACGTGATATGCGCACTACGGAATACCCAATGTAGATTGTATCGGACTAGGCGTTGATAAACGACTAGAACTATGGTATAGTTCCGTACGAGGGGAAAGTTGTTATACTGTTTGGTACAGCCGTCTTCAAGTAGCGAGTCATGAATGAAGTGGGGAATAATGCAGATAGATATATTTGATTGAAGAGCGAATTTCGCACTGCTTGTGTAATAGTAATTAAGAAATTTATTTACGCAATTTAATTTAATTTTCAACACCAGAAGCGAAATACTCATCATCATCACACCATGTCCCTATTGGGGTGAGCAGAGAGAACAGATACAAGACATTTAATTCAGTACCGTTCAACATATCCAGAGTGGGGAAACGGAATATATTGAAGAGCGTGGCTGGGAGACAATATTGTCTTCGGTCCCAGTAATCAGGCATTTGGATTTGGAACCGCTAGAGTAGGTAGTGAGCTCGTGGTTCGTTATTGCACATGTTGGCAACAATACTGTGAGTTAAGAGGTAACAATACTCAAACAAAAACTTGGCAACGGAGGTCATCAGGTTCCATTTATTTAATCTGTGGGCTTAGATTACTAATAGATTATCCGTATAAATGTTTCGTTTATATATTCTACGTGGTTGAACTATTTAAACGCTTCTTTCTTAATATTAAGCGCCGCATTTTCTTTCCAAACATTATACGCAGCTGTCTTTCTTATCTCTAACACATTTTTTCTACTTTCATCGTTTTATTGTACGATTATGGAGGTTTTTACTTTAGATTATATTATTTTAGAATGGTTCATATGACGACCTCTATAATCTAGTTGGCAAGGCACTCATATTTCAGCCCGGAGGTGGCTAGTTCGTTTCCCATTGGTTCCCAGATTTAAAAAAAAAGGTCTTTTCCGATTTTAATTCACTGCTTATTAAACACCTTTCAGGCTGGTTGGAAAATATCGTTATATCACAATAAACTCACCAAGTTATAGTGTTTACAACGGAGATGTTATATAATACAACACATTTGAAGAATCTTAAATTTATGCTTCATAATAACATTAAACGTAAATTAATGACGTACAAATAATATTTTGTAGAAACGTTGGGACGAAACTTATACAACGATTTGTTATGCAAATACAATATCATATTTGCAGAAGCCGTATAAAATTGTTGACAGAATTTAATTATATAATTTATTTTCGAGAAATATAGAAAGCAAAGATAGTGAAGACCAAAAAAAAGTAGAGTGACAAAATTCATTGAATTTGAAAAAATTGAAAAACAAGTAGTATAGACGTGCTAAAAGTCAAACATGTACTCGTATGTTAGGATTCATTGAAATATGATTATGTTGTCTACCATACTCGTACTTTATACAATAAAAGTGTAATACTCGTACAATACAATAATGTGAACAAAAAAATAGATGCGTAAGACTCTCGTGCGGTAGAAGTGAAACTTCTTAGCTCGTAGAAAAATTTGAGAGTAGAGAAATTTTATTTTATGCATTGCTTTTTTTCTATTTATTAACAATTTTTTTTAGGATTAGGAAATGGTTATGTGGAAATTAATTCAAGAAAATCTCTCTTATTAAATAAAAAATGGTTATGTGGAATTTAATTCAAGAAAAATCTCTCTTAATAAATTTTTTTTTTATTTATTCAATTTACATAGATTGTGATTGTGTTATTATATATTAATTAATTAATTATTTATTATTTTTATATTATCATTATATAATTATTACATAATTAAACATTATATAATTAATTAATTATACATTAATTCCACAGAAGGGGAAGCGTTTCACTTTTCGTGACGTTCAGGCCAATTTGCCCTACCGCGCCTATAGAAGTTTCACTTCAAAAATATGTTTATGAAACAACAATTACCATTGAAACATTACATAAAAATTGTTAAAATGAAAAAATATTAAATTGAAACCTTCAGAAAAGAATTTTTATTATACTTATTCATATAAAATATTAATAATTATGAATGTATTTATAATAATGAAATTACTAAGTTAACAAGTTACATAGAAATCTAGCGAAGTACAATATTATAGACGCCATTCAAAATTACCTCAGTTAATAGATAAAAAAATGGTTGCTGATCCCAAATTTGCCAATTTAAACGAGGTATCAAAACAAACTGGTGCAAATTGCATCAATTTGGCTGCAATCGGGCATCGCTGAATATATGCATATAATATTTCTACTTTTCCTTATGTTCCTCAATCAATGCATTCATTTTTAGCGCTTCAAGTATCGGAAATGGTAAATTCTTAAAATCGGATGCACCTTTTGAGTAATATTCCAGGGTTATAATGCTGGAGTTGGAAAAATACAGTCCACGTGCCAAATTTGGGGCTTCGAAAAATAATACACGATGAATTAAATACATTTTTTTCTTACACATACATATTTATCATCACGTCTTTCCGTTGTGGGCTAGACAGAGAGAGAACATATCTCCGAATCTTTCAATCCAAGTACACAACTTCGCCTCCTCCACATTCATACATCTCGGCATGCACAATTTTCTAGTATTCATACTTGCACTTTACATACATACATACCATCACGAAACCTTCCTGATGGGATTGGCAGAGAGGATAGTTCGTCAGACTTTCCTATCTCGATACACATGCTTCGCCTCTTCTCATACATCTACGATTTCCCAATTTTTCTTTTTTAAAACATTTAAAAAAAAATTGAACATTTCTTTTTTTAACACATTATTTAATTTTTTTTTAACATTTCTTTTTTAGTAATTATATTTGTTATATCTTTCACGCAATCAGTAAATTTTCAAGATATTTGATCATACGCGAAAAGGACACATCTCACATTTTACGTGTTCTAAGATAATTGAGGAAACATCATGCAGCTTTGTATGGGCTTGTATAGATTAATTCATTTTTAAAACGGAATTTAACCATTAAATACCCATTTAACTGGGTTAATATTTGTCATACGCAGGGTTTATTTACGGTTCTTCGATTTTTCACAAAAACCAACTAAAATATATCGGTTAGGTTTTGTCATTTTTTCACATACGAGTATAGGACCATTTGACCGAGATTTGCGATACATTTTGCTTTAAATTAATTTTTTTACTAATTTATTTGGCACTTCACTGTACAAACATACAATCTGCGTGTTTATTGCCCTATGTTAATCGCTACCAAATAATCAGAAATAAGTTACGAAGGTTATGCCAATCACTGGTTTTTAGGTTATGCAAATTAAATATAGGGATTAAATAAATAAAAATAAAATACATCCTTTTTTATATCATCAATGACTGGGAGACAGACGAATGGTAAAAGAAAATTAGAAGAGATATTCAAATAAGTTTATAAAAAATAAAAGACAAAATTCGTCAAGTCTACAAATTAACACGACAAAATTTTGTCCTTAAATTTAAGGAATGTGAAAAATGACATAACAAAATAATATACATAATGTGAAAAGTTACATAACAGGGAGATAAAGTAGATTTCATACGATGAAAGCGCTCATATCAGTGTATCTATTTAGAATATAATGTTTTTTAACATATTATTTTATTATGATTCTAGTTTTCTTCTTTCGAACCCCAATACCCAATTACGAGTATATTAATCATTATAGTTATGTAACGGGGACATAAAATAGGTTTAACACGATGAATGCACTATTATTAGTGTATTTTTAAGAATGAGGTTTTTTTAAATTATGAAACAGAGTTCTTTCTAAAAAAATAACAAATTTTTACGTCTTATTTTATGTCTGCAGAAGCCTTAAACATTTCTTATCCGATTCTTCGCCGAAAAAGTTTACTTATCTCTGTTCTAACCCCGTTGCACCGAATCTTAATGTCCAAAAATGAGAATACACCTGTCGCAATCACATCTGCTCTGTCCTTCATGATTGTTGTCTTCAGGTTATGTTTTTTAAAAGATAGGCCTCACCAAAAAAAATTACGGCCTGTCTCGTGTAGGCAACATCTTTCCTTTTGCTACCCCGAGGGCTGAATAATTTATCTCCTACAGATCAACGTACTTATGCAGCTTCAACTATAATTAAACAGAAGGCTTGTTTTAATAAATCAAACGTGGTCATATCTGATGAAGCTTATGGGGCTTGAGGATATATTGTAGATTAACGTCATTAGAAAACGTTAATCATTTTTAACTGATTTTTTACCTATAATAACAAATAAATTTGTTATTACGTTGTTTAGTGATCAATGACGGCTAATGCGCCATAGTTAGTAAGGAACTTGACTTCGAATTCGATTCCCCATGGTTCCAAAAAAATAGTCTCCGTTTAATAAAAGAGTTCTTTAGATAAAAATACTTGTAAACGTGGTGGTGGGAGTGGTGTCTACTATACTCACGTGCGGTAGTATTACCAACACATGTACATTGTCTTATAATATTGTCTTCCGGTCACGCTCTTCAATATGTCCGCATCGCTAATTTGAATATTTTATTTTTTTCCATTACTCTCGAAAATAAATCAGTTTCAGAAAATAAACGTTTAGTTGTATTCGACAAATTTTAGAATATAT